>OZ038378.1:55796994-56192797 GCA_964036045.1 Eutreptiella sp. 'Long Island Sound 2002' | reverse complement strand
GGGCTCCAGCAGGGGGCGCAGCAGCGTGGGGGCTGCGCAGGGGTGCAGCATCGTGGGGCTGCGCAGGGGTGCAGCAGCGTGGGGGCTGCGCAGGGGCGCAGCAGTGTGGGGCTGCGCAGAGCAGCTGTGTGGGGCGGCGCAGTGGTCGGGGGCTGTGTAGGGGCGTAGCGGCATGGGGGTGCGCTGGGGCGCAGCTGGTGGGCGGCCGGGGGCACCGTGGGGTGCGTGGGGGGCGTGCCGTGGGGTGGTGTGGGGCTGTGGCCTGCTACCTAGCCTTTCACTACGAGGATGTGGCGAGGAAGACGCAGGGGAACTGAGGCCGGAGAGCCTGGGGATGGGGGCTGGGGCGCTGGCGGCGGGTTATCCCTGGCTGGGATGGGCGGGGTGCCGTGGGGTCCCGTGGGGGCGGAGCTCCCCACGTCGGCCGGGTGCGAAACTACGACCTGTGTTTCCGTCACCGAAGTCTTAGGGTTCTACCCCAGGAACTTACCCGCCGCGGGGACTGTGGGCCGGGACGGCCAAGGGGGATGACAATGAAGAGGAAATGGGGGGCCAGGATGAGCCTGGCGGTCGGCACCTTCCCTCGGCCTTGGGGAGGCCGTTGCCCGGGGCTATTCCCTTCCTCCCGTGGCCGTGGTGCTGTGGTGGGTGGTGGTGTGGCTACCTCCCAACAGGTGTCTGTGCCCGGTGCCGTGGGTACAGACCTCCGTTGGGGGCGGGTACGAAGCGCCCGGTCGCCTCGCCCCCTTGCACAAGAGCCCGCCAGGCGCCGGTTGGCCTTTAGCGCCAGCTGTCGTGGGGGGGGGGCACTCGGGGCAGTGCGGGGCCCCTCCGCTCTCATGGCGGCCCGCACTGCCCGTATAATGCATCAAGGGGCGGCGCGGGCTCGTACCGCACGCGCGGGCCGCGCCGCCCCAGCCGGGGTGGGGGACAGGGGGGGGGTCAGGGGGTCGCGGCAGGCGGATGGAGGGTGGCGGGGGCTCGTACCGCGCACCGGCGGGCCCCACCACCCTCCAGTCGGGAGGCGCAGCTGCTGCGGTTCTGGGGGCCCCACCCAGGGGCCTCCGGCCCCCCCCGTGCGGTTTCGGTGTGGGGGAGGCAAAGGCCACTCGCGGCCATGACACATGGTGCATAGGGATTGAGGTATGACACATGCAACGCCATGATGCGTGTGGCAGGGGGAAGGGGTGCAAGGCCTGGACCCCCACCGCGTGCGGGGGGGTCCTCTTGTTCGTAACGCGGCCGCCCGTCGGCGGCTGCGGCAGCCTACCTCGGGGGTTTTCGCTACCTGAGAGAGGAGGGGCGGGGAAGTGGGGGGCGATGGGGGCACGGCGTGCACGCTGGGGGGGGGGGGGGGGGCTGTGGGCTGGTGGGTGGGTGCGCGCGCGAGGGGGACGGGGGTGCGGTGAGCTCAGCCGCAGAGCGTCACCGTGCGGCCGACCGGGCGGAGGAGCGGCCGGGTGGCCAAAGTCGGCCGGGGAGCCCGGGGCGCTCGAGGTGTTCGGGGGGGGCCGCGGTTGGCGGTGGGGCACGCACCCCGCTCGGCGGGGACGAATCCCGCCGAGCATCCTCCACGGGGGCGAATCCTGGTGGAGGCGGTGGGGAGCGCCACGCCGTCCCCTCGCGGCCGAACCGGACCGGGACGGGCCCCGCCGGAGGGATACCGGGGGGGCGGGCGGGGCTGGGCACCGGGGCTCCGGGGCCCGGGTCCCTGGTGGTTGTGGGCCGGCGCGGGGGAGACCGGGCGGGCCTCTGGGCTGCGGCTGGTGAGGGGGGGCGTGGAAGGGCCGGGCGGGCTCGGGGGCGCACCCCGAGAGGCCCCCGGGGGCTGGGCGAGGGCTCCCGAGGGCGGCCGTTCCTTGAGGGGGGGGGGGGGGGGGGTTGCTCCCTGCCCGGGGGACGACGGGGGCCCCTCTTAAGCGAGGGGGGGGAGGGCGTGTATCGCCCGGTGTAGGGCCATGTCGATTCATGGCCGCGCGGCATGGGACTATATCCCCAACCCTCCGCGCCGGAGTCCCTTTTTTGGGGGGCTGAGGGGGGGGGGGGGGCTGGCGTTGTTGTGGTGCTCCCTCCCTCGTGGGGGGGGGGTCGCCCGGTGGGAGCTCCATCCCCCCCATATATATATATATATATATATATATCTATATATATATATATATATATATATATATATATATATATATATATATATATATATATATAATCCTCCAATCTACACCCCTCTTCCAACTCTAGGTGGCTCCACCACACGGCACTAAGGTACGTGCGAAGGGCACAAAGTGGTGCATACACGTGGTGGAAGGGGCTAAACTTGGTCAAAACGGGCTCAAAACGGGCTGAAAACACTTGTTTGAGCATCCCAAATGGTCCGCGATCACGTTTGGAAAAACGCGTTTTTGACCCATTTTTGACCCATTTTTGGTCCCAAAATGGCCCAATTTCAAGGCATTTTGGGATTTCCATGAGCCAAAACCCGTCGCCACGGGCTCCAAAACGGGCTAAAACAGTTGTTTGAACATCCCAAATGGTCCAGGATCATTTTTGGAAAAACGCGTTTTTGACCCATTTTTGACCCATTGTTGGTCCCAAAACGGCCCATTTTCAGGGCATTCTGGGATTTTCCATGGCCCAAAACGCGCCACCACGGGCTCAAAACGGCCTAAAAACACTTGCTTGAGCATCCCAAGTGGTCTAGGAACAACTTTGGAAAAAATGATATTTTTCGCCCCGGGGACCCTGTTGGACCCACCGTTGGCCCCCACTGTGCGTGGGCTGGCCGGCCCTCCGGCTGCACCAAGTGACCACTGGTACGGTGGTCTACTTGTCTCGTCGGCCAATTCTGAGGTTTGGAAACCATAAAAAGTGGGGGGTTGCGGGTGGATTTGGTGCCCTCGGAATTCGTTTTTGAGCCACATAGCCCAAGAGACAGCCCGTTCTTGGTTTCGGTGCTGGTGCACTTTGCGCAGTTTTTGGGGCTTTTTGCCGCCTTCTTGGGCCGTTTGTCGGACATATTGTGGAGTTAGAGGGCACCAAAGGTCCCTTGGTCACGAGAAAGTCAAGCCGCACGTTGAGTGTAGCAGCCGTTTGCCTTCGTTTGGCTGTTTTGAACCCTTACTAGGGCTGTTTTGGGCGAAAAGTGGCTGTTTTGGCCCAAAAGCTGCGCAGATTTCGGGAAGGCACCTCCCGACGTGGCGCCCCCGCCCCGGGGCGCCACCGGTGAGTTTTGGCTCAAAACTTGGATTTGGCAAGGGCACCACCTAGGTTCTAGGATGGCTAAAGTAGAGTCAAGCCCCAGGCGTTGGGAAGGTGCACTGGCCAAAACAGAATGGTGACGTGCTTGCTGGCACTGTGATCAAAGACGCACCCCCCCCCCCCCCTCAAGAATCAAACATGCACCCACTTTTTAACTTCTCTTGTTTACGGTACAAATAAACACATGTACCCTGTCTGACATGAAGTTGGCCCATCAATCTCAATATCGCAAAATACAATCCCCTCAAATAACATCTTGTATGTAAGGAGGGACGTGAAACCCCGGCGACCGGGATTTTGGGGTCTTGCCTATATAAGAGAGGCCGTTTGATGCCGGTCTTGCCGGTGAGACTGGGATTTTGGGGCCTTGCCTATACAAGAGAGGCTATTTGAGTCCGGTCTCGCTGGCGAGACTGGGATTTTGGGGCCTTTTCTATACAAGAGAGGCTATTTGAGGCCAGTCTCGCCGGCGAGACTGGGATTTTGGGTGCTTGCCTATATAAGAGAGGCTATTGGATGGCAGTCTCGCCGGCGATACTGGGATTCTGGGGCCTTGCCTATATAACAAAGGCTGTTTGAGGCCAGTCTCGCCGGCAAGATAGGGATTTGGGGGCCTTGCCTATATAAGAGAGGTCATTTGAGGTCAGTCGCCGGCGAGGCTGGGATTTTGAGGCCTTCCTTATATAAGAGAGGCTATTTGAGGTCAGTCTCGCCGGCGAGACTGGGATTTTGGGGCCTTCCTTATATAAGACAGGCTATTTGAGGCCAGTCTCGCCGGCGAGATTGGGATTTTGGGGCCTTGCCTATATAAGAGAGGTCAAGAGAGGCCAATCTCGCCGGCAAGACTGGGACTTTGGGGCCTTGCCTATATAAGAGAGGCTGTTTGAGGCTAGTCTCGCCGGCGAGACTGGGATTGGGGTGTGCTGCATATACAACAGAGGTCGTTTGAGGTCCGTCTCGCCGGCAACACTGGAATTTTCGGACCTTACCAGTATAAGAGAGGCTGTTTGAGGCCAGTCTCGCCGGCGAGACCGGGATTTTCGGGCCTTCCTTATATCACAAAGGCTATTTGAGGCCAGTCTAGCCAGCGAGACTGGGTTTTTGGGGCCTTGCCTATATAAGAGAGGGTGTTTGAGGTCAACCTCGCCGGCGAGACTGGGATTTTGGGGCCTTGCCTATATAAGAGAGGCTACTTGAGAGTAGTCTCGCACGCGAGACTGGGATTTTGGGGCCTTGCCTATATAAGAGAGGTCGTTTGAGGTGAGTCTCGCCAGCGAAACTGGGATTTTGGGCCTTGCCTATATAAGAGACGCTGTATGAGGCCGGTCTTGCCCGCGAGACTAGGATTTTGGGTCGTTGCCTATGTAACAGAGGTTGTTTGAGGTCAGTCTTGGCGGCGAGACTGGGATTTTGGGGTCTTGCCTATATAAGATAGGCTATTTGAGGCCAGTCTCGCCGGCGAGACTGGGATTCTGGGGCCTTGCCTATATAAGAAAGGCCGTTTGAGGTGAGTCTCGCCAGCGAGACTGCGATTTGGGGCAAGGCGGTACACACAAAAGGCGGTACACACACAAGGCCGTGGACACAAAAGGCGGCCTGTAGCCACCGCAGGGGTCTTGTTATTTAAGGGGCCACAGGCAAGGCGGTACACACAGAAGGCGGTACACACAAGGCCGTGCACACAAAAGGCGGCCTTCAGCCACCGCAAGAGTCTTGTTATTTAAGGGGCCACAGGCAAGGCGCTACACACAGAAGGCGGTACACACAGAGGTCGGTGCACATACAAGGCGGTGCACACAACACGCGGTGTATAGCCACCCCAGGAGTCTTGTAATCTAAGCGAAGGTGCGGGGGCTGGCCTTCGCGTCGAGCGAAGGGAGGCGAGCTACGGTTACGGGGGGGATACGGGGGGGGGTACGGGATGGTTACAGGGGGGAGGTATGGTGGGAGTTACAGCGGGGGAGGTACGGGGGGGAGGTACGGGTGGGAGTTACGGGGCGGGTACGGGGGGGGTACGGGGGGGAGGTACACGGGGGGTACGGGGGGGCCCAAACTTCCAGTCTCGCCGGCAAGACTAGCCTCATACGGCCTCTCTTATATAGGCAAAGCCCCAAAATTCAAGTCTCACCCGCCAGAATGGCCTCAAACAGCCTCTCTTATATAGGCAAGGCCCCGAAGACCCAATTTTGCCGGCGAGACTGGCCTCAAATAGCCTCTCTTATATGAGCAAGGCCGCAAAATCCCAGTCTCGCCGGCGAGACTGGGCTCAAACAGCCTCTCTCATATAGGCAAGACCCCAGAATCCCAGTCTCGCCGGCGAGACTGGCATCGAACAGCTTCTCTTATATACGCAAGGCCCCAAAATCCCAGTCTCGACGGCGAGACTGGCCTCAAAAAGCCTCTTTTATATAGGCAACAGCCCGAGAGCCCGGTCTGGCCAGCAAGACTTGCCTCAAACGGCCTCTCTTATATAGGCAAGCCCCCCCAATGCCAGTCTCGCCGGCGAGACTGGCATCAAACAGCCTCTCTTACATATGCAAGGCCCCAAAAACCCAATCTCGCCGGCGAGACTAACCTCACACAGCCTTTCTTATATAGGCCGGGGCTCCAAATCCCAGTCTCGCCGGCAAGACGGGACCCAAACAGCCTTTCTTGTATAGGCAACACCTCAAAAATCCCAGGCTCAGCGGCGAGACTGGCCTCATACAGCCTCTGTTATATAGGTAACGCCCCCAAATCCCAATCTCAACGGCGAGACTGGCCTCAAACAACCTCTCTTATGTAGACAAGGTCCCCAAATCCCAGGCTCTCCGGCGAGACAGGCCTCATATAGCCTCTGTTATATAGGTAAGGCCCACGAATCCCAGTCTCACCGCTGAGATTGTCCTCAAACAGCCTCTCTTATATAGGCAAGGCCTCCGCATCCCAGTCTCGCCGGTGAGACTGGCCTCAAACAGCCTCTCTTATATAGGCAAGGCCCCAAAATCCCAGTCTCGCCGGCGAGATTGACCTCATACAGCCTCTCTTATATAGGCAAGGCCCCAAAATCCCAGTCCCGCCGGCGAGACTAGCCTCATACAGCCTCTCTTATATAGGCAAGGGCCCGAAATCACAGTTTCGACGTCGAGATTGGCCTCAAACAGCCTCTCTTATATAGGCAAGGTTCCAAAATCCCCGTCTCGCTGGCGAGACTGACCTCACACAGGCTCTCTTATATAAGCAGGTCCTCAAAATCCTAGTCTCGCCGGCGAGACTGGACCCAAACAGCCTTTCTTGTACAGGCAACACCTCAAAAATCGCCTATTTGTCTTGCCCCCCTTTTTGTTTACGAACACGGGATCACTATTTCTGTGTGTGTGCAGATTTGTTGAAAATTTATTGTGCTTTTCTGAAGCAGCATGCAGGTCTTTCGCTCCCCGTTTAAGAGTGCGTCGTCTAAGGCCCCAGACCAAGGAGCTTCGGGCTCTGGGGCGGACGCGTCGGCGCACGACACCGGCCAGATGTCGCCTGAGGAGCTGCGCGCGTTGCTGCAGTCCCAGCAAGAGGCGATCGGACATCTACAAGCACGGTTGGAGAGCCTGGCCGCCGCGGAGAGAAATACGGTGCCGGACTTGACCGCAGAGGTAGTGGAGCAGATGCTGGGGGGCGACAAAGTGGCCAGCTGGATGCGCCAGTCAGGCGAGGCGCTGCGGGACTACGTTAGAAGCGCAAGTGCTGCACCGGTCAGGCCATCCGACGTGATGGGCAATGCGATGGAATGCCCGAGGGGCGACAGGCTGGCCTACAGGATTTGGGGTATCATCCTCGACTCCCAGCAGGCGTACGCCCAGAGGTTCACGTCGGAATCCAGCAGTCGGGCGGACCCGTCCAACCCGCTGGATGCAATGAGCTGGCCTGATGCGGTCAAAAACGGGGGACCGTCCTTTAAGTATAAGGGCATCGATTTCGCTATGCGACAAGGCGTCCTTCATTGGATGACGAAGAAAGGAAGGTGGGTACCAATATCAGCCCGCCCGTCTGGTGACTGCCAGAGATGCGCAAAAGAGGGCGTCCCATCGGAGCAGTTGAGGCATTGGCATTTCCAGTGTCCCCACTGGTCCTGACGGGAGTGTCGCCACTGCGACAGGGCGGGGTGGGGATGGCCGTGTTGGTGTGAAGATTCCGGACCCGCGCGTCCAATCCCCACCCGGGAGGCCTTACCTGCTGCCAGAGCGACCTTCAGCGCGGCGGCGGCAGGGTGGGCAATGGCGATGGCGGCTATTGGATCATTTAGGGTGGCGGCCGTGGGCGTTCGGGGCTGGGCCCCAAAGACGCAAGCCAGGTACCGTTCCGCCGTGTCCGCGGTGGCGAAGTATGAGGGAACCAGGGCTTTGCGGACGCCGCTTATTGACACGCTGTCTTACTTGTTGGCGTCAAGGGTCTCCATGGGGCAGGCCAGATCCACCCTCAGGGGTTATGTGTCCGCAACTCGGGCGGCAGAAGATATCAGGCTGCTCCCGGGCTGTGTTCAGGCCATCCACTAGAGACTTGCAAAGTCTGGAAAGCCGACACCAGGGCAGCCATACCTGGGACAGGAAAGTCTCTACCTCCTGTGGGCCAGAGCGGCCTCGCCGGTTGAGCAGGCAGTGGCAGCGTTGGCGAGCCTCAGTTGGCTTCTCTTCTTGCGAGTCTCTGAAGCGGTGTCCATCACGCCAGCGGGACTGGGAAGCAATTCCGTGGTCCTGTTCGTCACTACCAAAGTTGGCGGCCACAGGGAGGTGCGGCGCCCACTTTATGAGTGGGGACGTTCGTGGGTCCGATTCCTTAGGTCCTACGCCGCGGCAAGCTGCATCCCGGAGGGTCAACCGTTGGTTAGGGGAGGGGTTGAGGCAGTGGAGAGGATCTTCGCAGACCTCCTCCGTGATTCCCCGTATAGTGACCATCGGTGGCATTCCCTGCGGCGGGGGGGCTCTGCGGCCGCCTTCCACCGCTCTCCAAATGTGGCCTATTTCGTTTGGTGGGGGAGGTGGAAGCGGCTGGCCACGGCGTTGGAGTACGCTCTGGGCTACTCTGACCCCGCGGTGGTTGGGGCTTTGGTGCTTCCATGGCCTGTTGGTGGCCAGGCTCCTGGTGAGCGTTTGGCTGTGTTGCTGGCCGACCTGTGGGGTGACCCCATGTATGCTAGTCCCGAAAGAAAGTCCGCGAAGGAGTCGCCCGAGATCGCTGCACCGGTGCCTGCGGGGCCTGTGGTATCTCTTCCTGATATGCATATGGCGCCGCATCAGGGGGAAGTGGACGACTTGGGGTCTGATTCGGATTCTTCGTCCGTCCCCTCGGAATCTGCAGCCTCCGCCGTGTCCACGGCAAGTGCCTGTGGCTCCCCCGCAAAGACCACACCGCCCGGTGGCCCGGGGGAATGCCCTCCACAATTCAGGCCGGGAACCGGACCTCAGGTCGTCGGGAGCGGCAAGCGGAGGCTGCGATCTAAGGGGAGCGGCAAGACACCGAGAAGTGGCGCAGCAGAGGTCGACGGCGCTGGTAAACCGAGGCCCAAGCAGCGAGTCATTGGTCTGGGCGTTTCCTTATCTGTCTAGCGGCATCATGCGGCGAGCTCGAAGGTGGGCCTGGGTAATGCAAAAGCCAGACGACCTGCCTCCAAGAGGAGGCATCCTATTGGGCCTCAAGTCGGACCTGCCAGCAAAGTGGCTGTGCGTTCCCCACAGGGGTGTCAGGGCCAGGACGGCAGTGCAGCGACAGGCAAGCGCGGGGGGGGGTCGCCTGGAAATTCGGCCCTCGTGGGGGCGATTCGCGAAACCCCATCTGCCTGTGACGAGTCTGTTGGTGGCCTAGTGCTGAGTTCAGCGCAGGGATCGCTGCAGATTATCACATTGGCGGATGGGGGGCCCCGCCCTCTGACCATGGCAGACCTGTTGCCGCAGCAGTTGAGGCACTGGCATTTCCAGTGTCCCCACTGGTCCTGACGGGACTGTCGCCTCTGCGACAGGGCGGGGTGGGGATGGCCGTGTAGGTGTGAAGATTCCAGACCCGCGCGTCCAATCCCCACCCGGGAGGCCTTACCTGCTGCCAGAGCGACCTTCAGCGCGGCGGCGGCGGGGTGGGCAATGGCGATGGCGGCTGTTGGATCATTTAGGGTGGCGGCCGTGGGCGTTCGGGGCTGGGCCCCAAAGACGCAAGCCAGGTACCGTTCCGCCGTGTCCGCGGTGGCGAAGTATGAGGGAACCAGGGCTTTGCGGACGCCGCTTACTTACACGCTGTCTTACTTGTTGGCGTCAAGGGTCTCCATGGGGCAGGCCAGATCCACCCTCAGGGGTTATGTGTCCGCAACTCGGGCGGCAGAAGATATCAGGCTGCTCCCGGGCTGTGTTCAGGCCATCCACTAGAGACTTGCAAAGTCTGGAAAGCCGACACCAGGGCAGCCATACCTGGGACCGGAAAGTCTCTACCTCCTGTGGGCCAGAGCGGCCTCGCCGGTTGAGCAGGCAGTGGCAGCGTTGGCGAGCCTCAGTTGGCTTCTCTTCTTGCGAGTCTCTGAAGCGGTGTGCATCACGCCAGCGGGACTGGGAAGCAATTCCGTGGTCCTGTTCGTCACTACCAAAGTTGGCGGCCACAGGGAGGTGCGGCGCCCACTTTATGAGTGGGGACGTTCGTGGGTCCGATTCCTTAGGTCCTACGCCGCGGCAAGCTGCATCCCGGAGGGTCAACCGTTGGTTAGGGGAGGGGTTGAGGCAGTGGAGAGGATCTTCGCAGACCTCCTCCGTGATTCCCCGTATAGTGACCATCGGTGGCATTCCCTGCGGCGGGGGGGCGCTGCGGCCGCCTTCCACCGCTCTCCAAATGTGGCCTATTTCGTTTGGTGGGGGAGGTGGAAGCGGCTTGCCACGTCGTTGGAGTACGCTCTGGGCTACTCTGACCCTGCGGTGGTTGGGGCTTTGGTGCTTCCATGGCCTGTTGGTGGCCAGGCTCCTGGTGAGCGTTTGGCTGTGCTGCTGGCCGACCTGTGGGGTGACCCCATGTATGCTAGTCCCGAAAGAAAGTCCGCGAAGGAGTCGCTGGAGATCGCTGCACCGGTGCCTGCGGGGCCTGTGGTATCTCTTCCTGATATGGATATGGCGCCGCATCAGGGGGAAGTGGACGACGTGGGGTCTGATTCGGATTCTTCGTCCGTCCCCTCGGAGTCTTCAGTCTCCGCCGTGTCCACAGCAAGTGCCTGTGGCTCCCCCGCAGAGCCCACACCGCCCAGTGGCCCGGGGGAATGCCCTCCACAATTCAGGCCGGGAACCGGACCTCAGGTCGTCGGGAGCGGCAAGCGGAGGCTGCGATCTAAGGGGAGCGGCAAGACACCGAGAAGTGGCGCAGCAGAGGTCGACGGCGCTGGTAAACCGAGGCCCAAGCCGCGAGTCATTGGTCTGGGCGTTTCCTTATCTGTCTAGCGGCATCATGCGGCGAGCTCGAAGGTGGGCCTGGGTAATGCAAAAGCCAGACGACCTGCCTCCAAGAGGAGGCATCCTATTGGGCCTCAAGTCGGACCTGCCAGCAAAGTGGCTGTGCGTTCCCCACAGGGGTGTAAGGGCCAGCACGGCAGTGCAGCGACAGGCAAGCGCGGGGGGGGGGTCGCCTGGAAATTCGGCCCTCGTGGGGGCGATTCGCGAAACCCCATCTGCCTGTGACGAGTCTGTTGGTGGCCTAGTGCTGAGTTCAGCGCAGGGATCGCTGCAGATTATCACATTGGCGGATGGGGGGCCCCGCCCTCTGACCATGGCAGACCTGTTGCCGCAGCAGTTGAGGCACTGGCATTTCCAGTGTCCCCACTGGTCCTGACGGGACTGTCGCCTCTGCGACAGGGCGGGGTGGGGATGGCCGTGTAGGTGTGAAGATTCCAGACCCGCGCGTCCAATCCCCACCCGGGAGGCCTTACCTGCTGCCAGAGCGACCTTCAGCGCGGCGGCGGCGGGGTGGGCAATGGCGATGGCGGCTGTTGGATCATTTAGGGTGGCGGCCGTGGGCGTTCGGGGCTGGGCCCCAAAGACGCAAGCCAGGTACCGTTCCGCCGTGTCCGCGGTGGCGAAGTATGAGGGAACCAGGGCTTTGCGGACGCCGCTTACTTACACGCTGTCTTACTTGTTGGCGTCAAGGGTCTCCATGGGGCAGGCCAGATCCACCCTCAGGGGTTATGTGTCCGCAACTCGGGCGGCAGAAGATATCAGGCTGCTCCCGGGCTGTGTTCAGGCCATCCACTAGAGACTTGCAAAGTCTGGAAAGCCGACACCAGGGCAGCCATACCTGGGACCGGAAAGTCTCTACCTCCTGTGGGCCAGAGCGGCCTCGCCGGTTGAGCAGGCAGTGGCAGCGTTGGCGAGCCTCAGTTGGCTTCTCTTCTTGCGAGTCTCTGAAGCGGTGTGCATCACGCCAGCGGGACTGGAAAGCGATTCCGTGGTCCTGTTCGTCACTACCAAAGTTGGCGGCCACAGGGAGGTGCGGCGCCCACTTTATGAGTGGGGACGTTCGTGGGTCCGATTCCTTAGGTCCTACGCCGCGGCAAGCTGCATCCCGGAGGGTCAACCGTTGGTTAGGGGAGGGGTTGAGGCAGTGGAGAGGATCTTCGCAGACCTCCTCCGTGATTCCCCGTATAGTGACCATCGGTGGCATTCCCTGCGGCGGGGGGGCGCTGCGGCCGCCTTCCACCGCTCTCCAAATGTGGCCTATTTCGTTTGGTGGGGGAGGTGGAAGCGGCTTGCCACGTCGTTGGAGTACGCTCTGGGCTACTCTGACCCTGCGGTGGTTGGGGCTTTGGTGCTTCCATGGCCTGTTGGTGGCCAGGCTCCTGGTGAGCGTTTGGCTGTGCTGCTGGCCGACCTGTGGGGTGACCCCATGTATGCTAGTCCCGAAAGAAAGTCCGCGAAGGAGTCGCTGGAGATCGCTGCACCGGTGCCTGCGGGGCCTGTGGTATCTCTACCTGATATGGATATGGCGCCGCATCAGGGGGAAGTGGACGACGTGGGGTCTGATTCGGATTCTTCGTCCGTCCCCTCGGAGTCTTCAGTCTCCGCCGTGTCCACAGCAAGTGCCTGTGGCTCCCCCGCAGAGCCCACACCGCCCAGTGGCCCGGGGGAATGCCCTCCACAATTCAGGCCGGGAACCGGACCCCAGGTCGTCGGGAGCGGCAAGCGGAGGCTGCGATCTAAGGGGAGCGGCAAGACACCGAGAAGTGGCGCAGCAGAGGTCGACGGCGCTGGTAAACCGAGGCCCAAGCAGTGAGTCATTGGTCTGGGCGGTTCCTTATCTGTCCAGCGGCATCATGCGGCGAGCGCGAAGGTGGCCCTGTGTAATGCAAAAGCCTGAGGACCTGCCTCCAAGAGGAGGCATCCTGATGGGCCTCCAGTCGGGCCTGCCAGCAAAGTGGCTGTGCGTTCCCCACAGGGGTGTCAGGGCCAGGACGGCAGTGCAGCGACAGGCAAGCGCGCGGGGGGGGGGGGGTCGCCTGGAAATTCGGCCCCCGTGGGGGCGATTCGCGAAACCCCATCTGCCTGTGACGAGTCTGTTGGTGGCCCAGTGCTGAGTTCAGCGCAGGGATCGCTGCAGATTATCACATTGGCGGATGGGGGGCCCCGCGCTCTGACCAGGGCAGACCTGTTGTATGTGCGTTCGGAACCAATTCCGTTATTTGTCTATTTTTTGCAAGCTTTCTTTACCTTCGTGCCGTGGCTTCACCAGGCGCTATCTTGCGGGGTTCTGTTACTCATGAAACGGCTCCGTTTGTTTGTGCTTCGCTTGTTTGTGACTTGTGAGGACTACCGTTTGCGGTCAGCGCCGGATATAACTTTTAACGCACTGTCAGAATTTACCGCTGAGTCTTGGCAGGCTCTTTTGCATTTGTCTACGTCGCCGGTGCCGCAGGTGGGCAGGGTTGACACACAACTGGTGGAGAGGGGTTGGGGGGCGGTGGGTAGCTACACCATTTCCGATGGTCTGTGGTGTGAGTTGGCCCCCCCTGATTTTGAGGCGTCTGTGTCTGATTTTCACTTGGAGAGAAAAAGTCACTCGTCTAATAGGGAGGCTTTGGTGCGGCCCATGGTTAAATGGTTGTTGCGTGAGGAGATGGTTAGCATTATGGATGAAAGTTGCCCCTTGAGGGCTACCTGCTGGCCGTTTGTGATCCCGAAGTCCACAGAGAAAGTGTCCCTTATCTTTAATCTCGTTGAGTTCAATGAGAGCTTGCATAAGCCGTTGTCTTTCTCACTGGATGCTCGGGAACAAATCTCCAAGAAATTGGCGGATTGGCCGGCTGATAGGCCGTTGTTTTGTACACACGTGGATCTTAAAAACGCTTTTTGGAGTTTTAAGTTGCCAAGACGGCACGAGAGGGCCTTTCGGTTCCGGATGCGTTGGGAAGGTGTGGAGAGAGTGTTTTGTATGTCGCGGATGCCGTTTGGTTGGAAACATTCCCCGTTGTTGTGTCAGACGGCGTTGGGAAGGATAGTGCGACCCCTGATCCCGGAGGGATACACCCTCTTCCATTATTTACATGCTTTTGATTTTGGGGCCAGATCCTGCGCGTTTGCGTGTTGTGACTGCTCGCGTGGTCAGGGCGCTATCGGAGGCTGGTTTTCTTGTGTCGGGAAAGAGTACGTTGGAGCCGGTTACGGACATATTTTTCCTAGGGAAATACACCAATTTAGGAGTGCGCACGATCCGTTCACATCCGCGGGCCTTCCTCCAGATGTTCAACATTTGGCTCAGGCTGGCCACGAGGTCCAGACTTTCTTCCCGGTTACTCTCCAAGGCATTGGGCTTCATCCATTGGCACTTTAGGCCCCGTTTGGGGGGGGGCCCAGTGCTCGCGGGGAGCTATTGTTGTGATCGGTGGGGGGGGTTTGAGAGACCCACGCCACTGAAGGTACTGAATGGATTGTGTACCGCGATCGTCCGTTGTATGGAAACTTGGGAACCTCTGGCACCGGCACGCCTTGCTGTGTTTCATGCATTATCTGCTACGCCCGATTTGTGGGCTGTTCGCCACTGTGTGATGTTTGGGGATGCTACTTTGGATACCATTCGATATGGGGGAGGGGCATTCATCCCGCGATTGTCGGTTATCCGTTGCCAGGTGATCCCCCCTGCACGTCACACACAGCAAAGCGCTGAGCTTTGGGTCTTGGTGTGGTTGGTGAGGTTGGCGGTCAGGCTGGGGTGGAATTATGTTGTGCTGGTCACAGACTCTCAGGTATCCGCGTGCTAGTTGGTGGCCCTGCGGGCATCCACGTGGCTGTCAAAGCAGCAGAAACTACTGAGGGCCCTGGTTCTGAGGTTGCTGCAGTCTGGTTTGATTGTGGAGGTCCGGCTGGTACCGGGCGCGTTACAACCGGCTGACCCGCCGATTAGGTTGGATTCCAATTTCGAGTCTAATGTGCAGCGGGCGTGTATCCGTGCATTCCAGCTCTGGCGGGTGTTGCTGAAGCACCCCCGCGAGGTGGTACTGGTGGGAGGGTTGGTCTTGTGAGGTGTTCTCTGTGAGTTTTGTGGAGACACATGGTTCGCCATTTTCGCGGTGCTCGGCGCTTTTACCATGCCTAAACGTGGGAAACGCCGCCGCCGCAGGTGTGGGAAATTTCGTCACCGCCGGTCGGTGGAGGCGCTGCAGCGCAGGCGGGAACGTGCGCAACAGCACCTCAGGGTTGTGCTGGAGAGGCGCCTTGCTTGGCGGCCGGTGAAGCGGATCTGGCTGGGTCTGGCTGCTAGGCTGGTCTTCATGCGGCCTTGCTCGAAGGAGGATGCTCCGGGGGTGCTGCAGTTGGCGGCACAGGACCTGGCAGGCCGTCTGCGTGGTGTTGCGGAGCAGCAGACGACCCCGTCCGGTGATGCGAATGTTAAGGGAGTAGGCGGGAATCATCTGTGCCGCCATCGTTGGATTGTGAGGGTTGGGGATAGTAGGCTGTACCTTAGTCCGTCGTCGCACACGAAGGCTGGGGGCCAGCGTCTACCCTATACATGGGTCCAAGGGAAGCACGTGTTGGTTCGGCGCGTGTGCTTCATGTTCCGTGCTTTGTGAGCGCCTGCCGTTCTGCATATGCGGGGTCTGGAGTATGGGGCCTCTGCATGTTGGCACTGTACCCTGTGGCTGGCGCCGGAGCTGTGGCTGTTTGTCTGCGGGCACCAGGCGCTGCCCCCCTGTGAATTCGGGCGCGATGGCTGCGGCCCAACACCTACCCTATATATGGGACCAAGGGGCGCACAATTTTGTTGCGATGCATGTATTACTTCCCTGTGCGTTGGGGACGCCAGCCGGTTTGGTTTATAGCTATGAGTAGGATCAACGTGTGTACTGGTGCGGTGCGGTCGTGCAGTGATACAGGCCGCTGACGTGAAATCATGGGTGAGAATTTCGACAGATGGGACTACGGCACACTGAACTCGCACGCTAGGGTTCACGCCGGCGCTGTGGCCGATTGGCTGCGGGCGCAGGGCACTGACCCAGTTTTGGGTTTGTATTGTCTGTAGGTTCCGGCTTGGTGAGTGTGTTTGGTCTATGCATGGGGACAAGGATGAGGGGTACCAGAGGTGAATTGTTGAATTGTCTTGGTGCTTTGTCCTTTGTGATCCCCTATTTGTCTTGCCCCCCTTTTCGTTTACGGACGGGACCACTATTTCTGTGTGTGTGCAGATTTGTTGAAAATTTATTGTGTTCCCACCACCCGCCCCCGCACCCGCCCCCGCCCCCTCACTGTGTTCGACGGTGCAAGGAGAGTCTGAGGTTATATTGATGTTAGGTTGTCGATGCTTGCGGTATATTTCTGTCAGTTGTTATAATTTTGGGGCTTAGGCCTGCTTAAGTGCTGCTTCACGTGTTTGGATCGCCGGTGTGTGTACGTGCGTGGTTGTGTCCCATAGGCCCGGCGGGGTCTTTTGGAGAGCGCTCACTAAGGCCTGTGGCGCTATGGGCGAGTACAGCTCTGGTACTCTTGCAGGCGGTGAGGTCGCCCGCAGCACTCTGACTGGCTTGTTCGGCCAGAGGTGAATTATTGCAGAGGTGAATTGTTGAATTGTCTTGGTGCTTTGTCCTTTGTGCTCCCAGTCTCACCGGCGAGACTAGCCTCATACAGCCTCCCTTATATAGGCAAGGCCCCAGAATCCCAATCTCAACGGCGAGACTGGCCTCAAGCAGCCTCTCTTATATACACAAGGCCCCCAAATCCGGAGCTCGCCAGCAAGGCAGGCCTCATACAGCCTCTGTTATATAGGTAAGGCCCGAGAATCCCAATCTCAGCGATGAGATTGGCCTCAAGCAGCCTCTCTTATATGGGCAAGCCCCCAAATGCTAGTCTCGCCGGCGAGACTGACCTCAAACAGCCTCTCTTCTATAGGCAAGGCCCCCGCATCCCAGTCTCGCCGGTGAGACTGGCCCTCAACAGCCTCTCTTATATAGGCAAGGCCCCAAAATCCCAGTCTCGCCGGCGAGACTGGCCTCAAATAGCACCTCTTATATGGGCAAGGCCCCAAAATCCCAGTCTGGCCGGCGAGAGGGACCTCAAACAGCCTCTCTTCTATAGGCAAGGGCCCAAAATCCCAGTCCCGCCGGCGAGACTGGCCTCAAAAAGCCTCTCTTATATAGGCAAGGCCCCAAAATCCCAGCCTCAACGGCGAGAGTGGCCTCAAACAGCCTCTCTTATATAGACAAGGCCCCCAAATCCAGAGCTGGCCGGCGAGGTAGGCCTCATACAACCTCTGTCATATAGGTAAGGCCCGAGAATCCCAATCTCAGCGGTGAGATTGGGCTCAAACAGCCTCTCTTATATGGGCAAGCCCCCAAAATCCCAGTCTCGCCGGCGAGACTGACCTCAAACAGCCTCTCTTATATAGGCAAGGCCCCAAACACCCCGTCTCAACGGCGAGACTGGCCTCAAATAGCCTCTCTTATATAGACAAGGCCCCCAAATCCCGAGCTGGCCGGCGAGGCAGGCCTCGTACAGCCTCTGTCATATAGGTAAGGCCCGAGAATCCCAATCTCAGCGGTGACACCGACCTCAAACAGCCTCTCTTATATGGGCAAGGCCCCCGTATCCCAGTCTCGCCGGCGAGACCGGCCTCAAATAGCCTCCCTTTTCTAGGCAAGGCTCCAAAATCCCAGTCTCGCCGGCGACAGTGGCCTCAAATGGCCCCTCTTATATGGGCAAGCCCCCAAAATCCAAGTCTCGCCCGCGAGACTGGCCTCAAATAGGCTCTCTTATATAGGCAAGGCCCCAAAATCCAAGTCTCGCCGGCGAGACTGACCTCAAACAGCCTCTCTTCTATAGGCAAGGCCCCAGAATCCCAGTATCGCCGGCGAGACTGCCATCAAATAGCCTCTCTTATATAGGCAAGGCCCCAAACACCCAGTCTCGCCGGCGAGACTGGCCTCAAATAGCCTCTCTTATATAGGCAAGGCCCCAAAATCCTAGTTTCGCCGGCGAGACTGGCCTCAAACGGCCTCTCTTATATAGGCAAGGCCCCAAAATCTCAATATTGCCGGCGAGACTGGCCCCAAACAGCCTCTCTTCTATAGGCGAGGCCCCCAAATCCCAGTCTGGCCGGCCAGACTTACCTCAAACAGCCTCTCTTATATAGGCAAGGCCCCAAAATCCCAGCCTCGCCGGCGAGACTGGCCTCAAGCAGCCTCTGTTGTATGGGCAAGGCCCCAAATTTCTAGTATTGCCGGCGAGACTGGCTTCAAACAGCCTCTTTTCTATAGGCAAGGCCCCCAAATCGCAGTCACGCCGGCCACACTTACCTCAAACAGCCCCTCTTATTTAGCCCCAAAATCCCAGTCTCGCCAGCGAGACTGGCCTCAAATAGCCTCTCTTATATAGGCAAGGCCCCAGAATTCCAGTCTCGCCGGCAAGACTGGCCTCATAGCCCTCTCTTATATAGGCAAGGCCCTAGAATGCCGGTCTCGCCGGCGAGCCTGGCCTCAAACCGCCTCTCTCATATAGGCAAGGCCCCAAAATCCCAGTCTCGCCGGCGAGACTGACCTCACACAGCCTCTCTTCTATAGGCAAGGCCCCCGCATCCCAGTCTCGCCGGTGAGAGTGGCCTCAAACAGCCTCTCTTTTATAGGCAAGGCCCCCAAATCCCAGGCTCGCCGGCGAGACTGACCTCACATAACCTCTCTTATATGGGCAAGGTCCCAAAATCCCAGTCTCGCCGGCGACACTGACCTCAAACAGCCTCTCTTCTATAGGCAAGGCCCCAGAATCCCAGTCTCGCCGGGGAGACTGGCCTCAAATAGCCTCTCTTATATAGGCAAGGCCCCAAAATCCCAGTCTCGACGGCGAGACTAGCCTCAAATAGCGTCTTTTCTCGGCAAGGCCCAAAAATCCCAGTCTCACCGGTGAGACTGGCCTCAAACAGCCTCTCTTATATAGGCGAGGCCCCAAAATCCCAGTCTCGCCGGCGAGACTGACCTCAAACAGCCTCTCTTCTCTTGGCAAGGCCCCAAAATCCCAGTTTCGCCAGCTAGACTGACCTCAAATAGCCTCTCTTATATAGGCAAGCACCCAAAATCCCACTCTCGACGGCGAGACTGCCCCATAACGCCTCTCTTATATAGGCAAGGCCCCAGAATCCCAGTCTCGCCAGCGAGACTGACCTCAAATAGCCTCTCTTATATAGGAAAGGCCCCAAAATCCCAGTCTCGACGGCGAGACTAGCCTCAAATAGCGTCTTTTCTCGGCAAGGCCCAAAAATCCCAGTCTCACCGGTGAGACCGGCCTCAAACAGCCTCTCTTATATAGGCAAGGCCCCAGAATCCCAGTCTCGCCAGCGAGACTGACCTCAAATAGCCTCTCTTATATAGGCAAGCACCCGAAATCCCAGTCTCGCCGGCAAGACTGCCTCATAACGCCTCTCTTATATAGGCAAGGCCCCCGCATCCCAGTCTCGCCGGTGAGACTGGCCTCAAACGGCCTCTCTTATATAGGCAAGGCCCCAAAATCCCAGCCTCGCCGGCGAGATTGACCTCAAACGGCCTCTCTTATGTAGGCAAGGCCCCAAAATCCCAGTATTGCCGGCGAGACTAGCCTCAAACAGCCTCTCTTCCATAGGCAAGGCCCCCAAATCCCAGTCTCGCCGCGCCACACTTACCTCAAACAGCCCCTCTTATTTAGCCCCAAAATCCCAGTCTCGCCAGCGAGACTGGCCTCAAATAGCCTTTCTTATATAGGCAAGGCCCCAAAATCCCAGTCTCGCCGGCGAGACTGGCTTCATAACGCCTCTCTTATATAGGCAAGGCCCTAGAATGCCAGTCTCACCGGAGACTGGCCTCAAACCGCCTCTCTCATATAGGCAAGGCCCCAAAATCCCAGTCTCGCCGGCGAGACTGACCTCACACAGCCTCTCTTCTATAGGCAAGGTCCCTGCATCCCAGTCTGGCTGGCGAGACTCGCCTCAAACAGCCTCTCTTATATAGGCAAGGCCCCCAAATCCCAGGCTCGCCGGCGAGACTGACCTCACACAGCCTATCTTATATGGGCAAGGCCCCAAAATCCCAGTCTCGCCGGCGATGCTGACCTCAAACAGCCTCTCTTCTATAGGCTAGGCCCCAGAATCCCAGTCTCGCCGGCGAGACTGGCCTTAAACAGCCTCTCTTATATAGGCAAGGCCCCAAAATCCCAGTCTCGGCAGCAAGACTGACCTCAAACAGCCTCTCTTATATAGGCAAGCACCCAAAATCCCAGCCTCGACGGCGAGACTGCCTCATAACGCCTTTCTTATATAGGCAAGGCCCCAGAATCCCAGTCTCGCCAGCCAGACTGACCTCAAATAGCCTCTCTTATATAGGCAAGGCCCCAAAATCCCAGTCGAGACTGGCCTCAAATAACCTCTCTTATATAGGCAAGGCCCCGAATTCCCAGTCTCGCTGGCGAGTCTGACCTCAAACAGCCTCTCTTATATAGGCAAGGCCCCGAATCCCAATCTCGCCGGCGAGATTGACCTCACACGGCCTCTCTTATGTAGGCAAGGCCCCAAAATCCGAGTCTCGCTGGCGAGACTGGCCTCATAAGCATCTCTTATATAGGCAAGGTCCTAGAATACCAGTCTCGCCGGCGACACTGGCCTCAAACAGCCTCTCTTATATAGGCAAGGCCCCAAAATCCCAGTCTCGCCGGCGAGACTGACCTCATACAGCCTGTCTTATATGGGCAAGGCCCGAAAATCCCAGGCTCGCCGGCCAGACTAGCGTCAAACGGGCCACCTTCATGTCAGAGAGGGTACATGTGCTTATTTGTACCGCAAACAAGAGAAATAAAAAAGTGGGTGCATGTTTGATACTTGAGGGGGGGGTGCATCTTTGATCACAGTGCCATATATGTATATATATATCCATATATATATATATATATATATGTATATATATATATATATATATATCCATATATATATATATATATATAGATATATATATATATATATATATATATATATATATATATATATATATATATATATATATATATATATATATATATATATATATATATATATATATATATATATATATATATATATATATATATATATATATATATATATATATATATATATATATATATATATATATATATATATATATATATATATATATATATATTATATAGGCATCGTGCGGTACGCGGCGCCCTACCTGTCGGACACGGCGGAGGCGGTGACCAAGCTGAACACTGCCATCAAGGCTGCGGCCCTGCAATTCGAGAAGCTGCCAAAGGACCTGTCCAACGTAGCGGTGCGGTCGGGTCATGGGTTACGGTTGGCGGATGTCCAGGTTATCTGCCGCGACTCCGTCGTGGCGACCATGGCTCAACTGACACACCACAGGTCGACGGCAGTCCGGGATGAGCTGCGGGCCATGCTCCGGGACATACACATGCAGCACGGAGTGTGCGGGCAGTTCATGGTGCCCTGTGCGTCATTGGCCACGCACGCTCGCAGTACATGGGTGGACAGGGTACTCCGGGCGATGGGGACGTTGCACGTAGGACTTCTCATGCCATCGTCAGTGTACTCGTGTGTACACGCCCATCTGCCGCAGGTGCAGTGGGCGGGGCGGAAGTGGGTGTCCCAATCCTATACCTTCAAGGGTAGGGACATCTGCGTTCTCTCGGGGCCCCGCACGGATGCGGCGGTACAGTCCCTGACTGATCCCGCAAATGACCTCCTGCATGCGCGGCTCCCTTGTCTTTCGCCTGGGCACTGGGCTGTCCAGCTCCAGGAGTGTCATGAGGACCACCTGCACCTTCCGCACGCAGGAGTAGGGCCCCGTCAGCTGGACCACGTGTGGTTCACGGGGCTGTGCGACGTCTTCCGGCTGCAGCTGCCTAGTCCGTTGACTCACCGTCTAATTCACCCGGTGCGCTGCAAGAAGGCCAGCAAACGCAATAGACAGTCCACTGCGGGGGACGTGTATGTGGTGGGCGGATACAGGGAGGAAGGATGGGACCCGGCGAACCCAGCCCAGGCACCACTTCTTGGTGGCCGCGGACCATGGGGTGGAGCTCAGCGACGATGTGGTCGCACTGGCAGCCGACGTGGTGCAGTGCCTGGCCCCCCACGCCATGTTGCTCCCGAGGGAGGGGTGGGAGGGCCAGCGGCACGACCAAACCCCGGCTGCCCTCCTCGTCGCGAGGTACGTCGAGCTGGGCGGCTCAGAGGCGGTGTACCTCGACAGGTCGGAGACGCCGAGCATGCGGCACTGGACGGCACACCACCTCCTGGCCCCTGCCACGCAGTTGACAGTGGACCCGCTAGGCCAGCCTGCGGTGTCAGGGGCCCCGCCCCAGTGGCCACACACTTGGGACATGGCGGTCCGGACGATGCGCATGGCACCCAGGGGCCAGAGGGCGGGATGGCCGGGTGCGGAGCATCTGCTGGCGACGGCACGGGCGGCACAGGTGCAGCAGCCTGCCGGCAACAACAAGGACTGCGGCGTGTGCGCCCTCATGTCCACTGTCGGTACCCTTCTCCGGGTGCCAAGACCGGGCAACGTCCTGTCCGCGCTGGACAGGCGGTGGGTGGCGGCAGTGGTCCTCAACAGGGACATGGGGCCCATCGCGCGTCTGCCGTCCCTGGGGGAGCTGCCCGCAGCGGTGTTGGATGCCCTGCCGGCGCCCCGCACACCCTTGGACGTGGCGGACGTCCCGCACAGCGTGGGGTTGCCTGGGGCGCGCATGCAACATGCCCTGCTGTGTATGGCGGCGGCAGCGGACGGGGGGATGTCCATGCTGATGACAGTGTCCCTGCAGCACGTGAAGGACGCGATGCAGCAGCAGCGGATGCATGCCCCCCAGCCGTGGGAAGAGAGCGCCAAGAAATGGCTGCGGGCGGAGAGCGTGCCTCCCACCCATACGGTGGGCGTGGCGGATATGGGGCGGCTGGTGGTGTTGGAAGGGGAGGAGTATTGCGCCTGTGTTCGGGTGGAGTCAGGGGGACTGGAGTGGGTCGTCGTCACCGCGTGCCGGCTCAGGAGGCAGCAGTCCAGGGGCCCGGCCTGCTACAGGGTGTTCCGGGAGTGTCTCAGGGAGCTGGGGCCGGTGCGCAGGGCACACAGATGCACGGCCGAGGACATCCCGCCGGCGCCGGCGGTCTTCGTGGAGGTCACGCGACCGCCGGCGGTCCAGGGGCAGGACGTCTGGCCCGTAGCCCCGAGCAACATTTGGCAGGCTGAGCATGCAGCTGCGATGTGCAGGGCGCTGCAGGGTCACGTGGCGGCCCTCCCCAGGGCCCCGGCAGCGCAGCCCTCCAGCAACAGGCCGGCAGCCTCGCTGGCGCTGCTGCATAGCGTGTCACGGGCGTGGTGCTGGGTCGTGGCGGATTTGGAGCCCCACTCCTCGGCGCTGCGCCTGTACGATCGCGGAGAGGGCACGGTGCTCACGGTCCGCCCCGCCGACCTGGAGGCCCTGCACCTTGGTGCTCTGAGTGGTGACGGGGGCGCGGCGCTGTACCTCCAAGGGACCGTGACGGGTGCGGCCGCGACGCGCTTCCGCCGGCAGAGCGGAGGGGATGCCCTCCGCCTGGTCATGGCGGAGAACATTGGGCCGTGGCTCCGGGCGTTCTTCACGTCCATGTGGAAGGTCGAGGGCGACCGAGAGAAGTTCGCCGACGCTTGGCGCCGCTGGGTGGAGGAGCAGTTCCCCGTGGGGGGGATGCTGCACCTGCCACAGCCACCAAGCGTGCTGCCGGTTCGGCCTGCGGCACCCCCGGCCGCTGCGGCGAAGCCGGCCCCAAAGGCAGCGCCCAAGCCACCACCCAAGAGGAGCCCCCCACCTCAGTATGGCGCCTATGCCAACATTCGGTACGTGCTGCAGCACTTCGGCGGCGACTTGGCCACGGAGCAGCGTGGGTCGAAGGCGAGACGTCTGCCCGTGGTCTCGGCTGGATGGGGCTGGTCACTGCACGTGGACAGCCGGCAAGCACTGCCGGCCCGCCCACCTCCACCCCAAGGACCCGCTGGACCACCTCCAGCGGGACCATGCGGCTGATCCGGCGCAACGGGACCAGGCGCTGGCCATGCTGGCTGGCGTTATGCCGGGGGGCCAGGCGGGGCCGTTCGCGTCGGCCCAGGCGAGGTCCAGAGCGGTCGTGCTGCCCACGGGTGCCCGCCCTGCGGAGGAGCGAGGAGCGTCGCAGTCGGCAGCGCAACCTGGAGCAATTGGGCCTGCAGCACGGCGCGGAGCGGTAACTTCTGCGGGGGGTACAGCGGCAAGTACGTCCGGCGGACAGGCAGAGGGGGTGCCCGCCGCACCTGCCGGGTCCCAGCCGGCAACGGCCGCCTCGGGCGGGGGCCCACGGGGACAGGGACCACCTCGCCAACCACCCGCACCGGGCGCGGGTGGTCCACCTGGACCTGCTGGTGGCCCCCCTTCGTCCAGTGATCCAGATCCGGCGGGAGGCCCTGATCCGCACGTGCAGCCGTGAAGGGGCCCCGCCTCCGACACCCGAGCGGCGGTGTCTTGGAACGTCCAGGGCTCGATGCGGGGGGACGGCGTACCAGTGGCCCCAGGTATGCTCGACGGTGAGGCGGTGGCGGCGGGCATCATGAAGGCCGAGGGTGCCATCCTGGGCCTCTTCCAGGAGACCGGCCTGCAGGACCCTCAAGGTGTGGTACACTCGGAGAATCAGTGGCGTCACCACGGGTATCATGCGTACCCGGGGGTGGATACCCAGGCGGCGTCGGCGGCGGCGGTGTGCGGCGGGCTCTTGATTGCCCTTCGGGCGGACATATTCGCCGCGGAGGAAGTTCGAGACGTCGTGGACATCGTGCCGGGCAAGGCCATGGCCCTCGATGTGGTGACCGCAGGTGGCACCCTCACGGTCATCAACGTCCACGGCCCGGGCAGCGGCGGCGACTCCTGGGCGTCTAAGGCGTCCTTCCGGGCTGACGTGGCCATGTACGCGGCGGCCAAAAGCGCGGGAGGCACCAGGGCCGTGCTCCTCGGGGGGGACTTCAACGTGTGGCTGGAGTCCCCGTGGCACCCCACCACGAGGAGGTTCCGAGCCCTGTGGGAACAGTGTGGTTTCCGCAGGGCAAGCCCGGAACGGGAGGAGGACAGGAGGCCCACGAGGGCAGGGCACCGACTGGACTCCTTCCTGCTGAACTCGCCTCTGGTCCCTTGGGCGGCGCGTGAGCGCCCACACTTGGCGCCAGGCCGGTCTCCAGCGTCGCTGGGGTCGGATCATGGCCCTGTGGTCCTGGACATCCCGCTGGCGGTAGCCGGCAAAGAAAGGGTCACCAGGATGGCCTACTCGCACGCCCAAGGCAGGCTGCATGCCATACGCCCGGACTCCCCGGGGGTTCGTGAGGCTGCGGCGGCAGTACTGCAGAAGGCCTGCGGGGATCGGCGGCTGCAGGCGTGGCTATCGTCGGACCAGGACACTGCCACCACGGGCACGTCGGAGGTGCAGGCGGTCTTTGACCTGCTCTACGCCTTCCGGGATGACGTGTCCAGGGTCACGGGAGTGCGCATGCCGTCGGGCATGGACCAGCAGTACCCGTACGGGCAGGCGGAGACGGAGGCGTCTCTGGCCCAGGTCCTCTCGGATCAGCAGGCCCTGGCCTGGCGCACCCATGAGCTGTGGCAACGGGACGCGGCGGCGGCCGGACTCCACTCCCAGGAAGCGACTGCCTTGCTACAGCACCTCCGGCGGGTGGACCCCGACCTGTCCCCCGCTTCGGTAGAGGACCTACGTGCCGCGTTGGACCGGCAGCTCCACCAGCTAGAGACACGCGTGGAGGAGCTGCGGGGTGTCCTCAGGAGCAACAGGCGCCGGTCCATCAAGGACTATTGGCGGGGCAGGGTGCCGGATCTGCAACTCCGATGGACGGCGATACGGGGGGCCATCAACGTGGTGAACTATGCCCCGTCGGGCCTGTGGTCCGTACGCGTCCGCGAGTCGGAGAGGGTGCTCTTGGAGGCCTCGGACGTCATTGGCCAGGTCCAGAGGTACTGGGAGGCGCTGTACGCCAAGCGGCCTGTGAACCTGCCGGCCTTCGAGCGGCTGGTCCGGGCCCACAACCCTCGGGGGGTGCCTGAGGAATGGAGGTCGGTGCAGGACTACACCTTGCAGGACCTTAAAGACGCCGTGAGGCAGGCCGTGGCGGACGACAAGGCTCCAGGGTCCAACCGGGTCACGGCTGCCCTCATAGCAGAGCTGCCTGAACCGGTGCAGGGACTCCTGGTGCACGCGTACAGGGCCATCCTGCGGGGTGCGGACGTCCCGGAATCCTGGCACGAGGCCATTATGTGGCTGATGCCCAAAGGCACAGCCACGGGCAACCTGGACGAGTACAGGCCGATAGCGCTTGGGCAGCAGGACATGCGCATGCTCATGACTCCCCTCATGCGGAGGTTCACAGCCGTCCTCGCACGCAAGGGACTGGCTGCGGACTGGCAGTTCGGAGCCATGCCGGGCTCCACAGCAGCTGCCCCGGTGTTCCTGGCCCAGCGCAGGCTGCAGCGTGGGCCTTCGATGTATCAAAGGCTTTTGACACAGCGCCGCATGGGGCGCTGGCGCTCCTCCTGCGCCACATGGGGGTCCCGGAAGAGCTCATCAGACTCTTCCACACCCTCAGCTGCGGATCTCTGGTGCGCATCGTCACAGCGCACGGCCCAACGCCAAGCATTCGGCTCCACAGGGGCCTGCGGCAGGGCAGCGCGGAGAGCGCTGTGCTCTACCTCCTCCTCTTAGAACCTCTCTTGCGCTGCCTTGCCCACAAGGCACGGGGAGATGCTCGCCACGCTGTGCCACCCCTGGTGCAGGCGTACTGTGATGACCTCGTGTTGATAGCGCACTCCTCGCCGCACTTCCTGGAGTATGCAGCGGCGATAGCGCAATACCTCATGGACATGGGCATGTCCCTCAACGTGGGCAGGTGCGCCTATGCCAGTACTGCTCGCATCCATTCGATCATGGTGTGCCTGAGCCCAGGGAACACGGCGGCCCCATGGGTATGCCTACGCGCCAAGGGCACGGTGCCATACTTGGGACTGCGCCTCGATCCCAGGGGGGTGGCAACCATGAAGGAGAAACATGTACTACGGTGTGAAGCTCTGCTGGGCTGGTGCAAGAACACGTTGGGGCCGGCGTCGGTGCCTCATGAGGTGATGGCGGCTGTGGTTGGAGGCGTCGTGCGGTACGCGGCGCCCTACCTGTCGGACACGGCGGAGGCGGTGATCAAACTGAATACTGCCATCAAGGCTGCGGCCCTGCAATTCGAGAAGCTGCCCAAGGACCTGTCCAACGTAGCGGTGCGGTCGGTTCTTGGGTTACGATTGGCGGATGTCCAGGTTATCTGCCGCGACTCCGTCGTAGCGACCCTGGCTCAGCTCACACACCACGGGTCGACGACAGTCCGGGATGAGCTGCGGGCCATGCTCTGGGACTTACACATGCAATACGGGGTGTGCGGGCAGTTCATGGTGCCCTCTGCATCATTCGCCACGCACACTGGCAATATGTGGGTGGAGAGGGTTCTCCGGGCGATGGGGACGTTGCGCGTAGGACTTCTCATGCCATCGTCAGTGTACTCGTGTGTACACGCACATCTGCCGCAGGTGCAGTGGGCAGGGCGGAAGTGGGTGTCCCAATCCTACACCTTCAAGGGTAGGGACATCTGCGTTCTCTCGGGGCCCCGCACAGGTGCGGCGGTACAGTCCCTGACTGATCCCGCAAATGACCTCCTGCATGCGCGGCTCCCTTGTCCTGCGCCTAGGCACTGGGCTGTCCAGCTCCAGGAGTGTCATGAGGACCACCTGCACCTTCCGCACACAAAAGTAGGGCCCCATCAGCTAGACCACGTGTGGTTCACGGGGCTCAGCGACGTCTTCCGGCTACAGCTGCCTAGTCCGCTGACTCACCGTCTAATTCACCCGGTGCGCCGCAAGAAGGCCAGCAAACGCAATAGACAGTCCACTGCGGGGGACGTGTATGTGGTGGGCGGATACAGGGAGGAAGGATGGGACCCGGCGAACCCGGGGCTGTCCATGCCGTTCGTCCCGCTAGCCGCCCTCCTGTTTCTGCTGGGGGACGTCTTTGAGGGTTACCAGCAACAAGACGATCCGGCGTCCGTCCCCCTGCTCACTCCACACGCCGGGGGCGGCATAAACCCGTCACCACTGTGGTATGTGCACGGGCGAGCAGCGTTTTCCAGGGCATGCGCGGCGGTGCGCGGGTGCAACGAGTGGGCAATTGTCCTCCTGCTGCCAACTGGCCCTGTCCCGGATCCTGATGAGTGCTCGGTCCCGGAAGTGGTTCGGATGTCCAACGTGCCGCACGACCCGCACGTCGCCGTCACGTCGTTGCGTGATGGCGGCGCGGTGGAACAGGGATCTGTGGTGGTGTACCAGCCCTCCTGCTCCGCAACGGTTTGGGGGGCAGAGTACACCACGGCCCTTGACGCCATCAAGTCAGTCTGCGGATGTGACCTGGCTTGGAGACCACATGCGGTATATCGGCCGAAGGTAGTCCTGTCCCCGGAGCTCACAGCCTCCAGCGCGGCGTCCCTTGGAAGGGTCGTGCAGAGCCCCCACTCCGACGTGGCATGGCTGGAACCCCACCGGTACTGCTGGGTGCCGGTGGCGACTAAAGTCACGTCGTCTGACGCGTCGCGCCAGGGAGACAACTCCACCAACGTGGCGGTGGCCAGCCATGGGAGCCCAACGTGGACGGGTGCCATCTACGGCACGGTCCCGGAGGCGGAGATCATCGGCCCGGCGGCGTACCTGTTGCACACGCCCCTGTCAGCGTGCACGGTACACGTGGTGGACGCGTCCATCATAGGAGCACATCTCCGCAGGGCACAGGAGGCCCTGTACCGTGGCATCAAGGGGCCGACATCACATCTGGTCAACCAGCACGCGCTGAACTGGATAGTGGAGGGGCTGCGGCGACTGCCACGCCGAGTTGGGGGGCCACACCACTGGGTGGTGAGGCAGAGCTCGCACTTGGCGGCGGTCCCGCTCGAGGCGCCGGACACTGCCGCGGCTTGTGCAATGGCCCCGCCTGTTCATCTTGTTCTGCCGAAGGAGCACGCCATCCTGTTGGTGCCGGGGGATGATGGAGAGCTCGAGCCGCGTGTGCCGTCCATGCAAGCCCTTCAGCACGTCGGGGAGATGGAGTGGCGCTCCCTTGCGGCGCGCACCACGGCCCACACGCCACTGGCTGGCGCCTATGAGGCGGTACCCCTGGGAGCTGTCCACCACGGCCCCACGCACAGGAATATGCTGCGGGCACGTGACAGTCGCTTGTCCACCATGCAGGTCATGCGACGATGGAGGCAGAAGCTCACGCGTGTGGCAATACCGGCCCACCCCTGTATCTTCTGTGGGGGACCGGAAGAGGACATTGGCCATATGCGCTTGCTCTGTGCGCGGGACGAGGAGGTGGCAGTGCTCATGTGCAGACGTGTGGAGGAGTTCACAGCGGAGCTACCCCTGACGGACAGGGCGGTGGAGTTCGTGGCGTGGAGGGAGCACGGCTGCAGGTGGACGGAATCCCTGATGGCGGGTGTCGTCCCCGGGGACCTGAAGCGGCTGTTCGCGGCAGTGCGGGCGGCGTCGTCCCCGGGCCCAGCGAAGGCCAAGCTCTTTATGGAGGACATGGTACAGGTTGGGGAAGATGTGTATGCCCGCAGGAACCATCGGCTCGCCCGGATCATGCAGCTGCCGATGCAAGATCGGAGGAGGGCGGTGTACGCGTTCCTGCGAGGTGACACGCCCTTCTGCCCGCCGGCAGGGAGAATCCAACGGCGACCGCCGTGGAACCCGTTTGCCGGCCTCCCCGGCGACCTGCAGGCGACCTTTCAGAGGGCACCGCTACACGCGCTGCTGGTGCCACGGTCGTACATCGCGCACGAGGAAGCCATGTCCTTGTTCCCTCACTGGATGGCGGCGGTGGCGCAAGCCTTCAGCCAGTGGATCGGTTCCTGGGTAGCTCGGGACATCCCGGCATTTAGGGAGTGGTCCCGCGTGGTGTCCGCGCAATCGTGGGCCACAGTTCGTGGTACCATGGTGAGAGACCCTGACGGCCAGAATGATCCCTGGCTCCAGGTGTACTCCAACCATCCGGCTGTAGGGAACGTCATGGGGTGGCCTCGCGAGGTGCTGCCAGTCTTTCAGCATCCTCTGTGCGGTCTCCCAGTCCTGGCGGCAGCATTCGTGCTTGACGTGGGGACGTTGTGGCTGTATGACCGGCAGCTGCGGCGAGCCATACCGGCGGTCACGGGGCGGCGGTCCATGGCGGTGTTGGTGGGCTCCAAGCAGCTGGCACGGGTACAGGGCGACGACGCGCAGGGCCACGTCACGGAAGCCATGTTCTCCCTGCCAGAAGGGGACGAACACGTGGCTGCCGATGCCCGACACACCCTTGACACCCTAGGCCTCGAGGCGGTCGTTGAGGCACGGGCGGGAGGACAACGCTTAGTTCTCGCGTCCGCCGGGGGCCCGGGAGAGACGGGGTCGATGTCATCGGGGAGGTCTTGCGGGACTATGGTTGGGAGCTCCTGACCCATGGCACACGCAGCCCCAAAGTGGCGCGGTGGCCCCGGCTGCTTGAGAGCTTGCCGATGCTGCCCGACGGGCGACCGATACTCCGCCCGGTGTCTACGTGGGAGGATGCGAGGCGCAGCCTACTCAGTTGTGCCACAGCACGCGCGCTGGCAGGTGCTTTGCTCGGTCTCCAGGAAGCGTGCTGCGATGTTTGGCATGACCTGTGGTCGCAGTGTTGTGATGGTAGCTGCGTTCCGTCACGATGTGTGCTTCCGCAACGATGCCACGGGTGCGGGGAGACAGCGTCGGTTTGGGTTCATCAGTGTGCCTCCGCCCCTCTATGCGGGACATGTGGAGAGCGTGCCGATAGGGGGTGTCCTAAGGCAAGGTGGGCACTGCGGCACTCAGGGCAGATGTCCTCGAGTGCCTGGAGGACAATCCAGAGTGACCTGAAGGGCGTCCGAGTGGGAGGGGTACGGTGCCCCGATGCGCCGTCGGCAGCCCTGCCCCTGCTGCTATGGTGGGCGGCTCTGGAGGGCGACTCGCGGGTACTCTGGTTGTGGCATCACGGAGGAAATGGTGATGACGTGGTGGGGGCCGGGGGTAACGCAGATTGACACGGTATGGGAAATGTGGGTGCACCTGCCACCGTCCCTACGCTGGACGCAGCGGAGGGGGTGGCGCCTGAGAAGCAGTGCCCTCATGGCCTGATTGTGCGGTTCTGGCAGGCGGAGTATGACGGCCAACGCGATGTGACAGGTCGTGCCGGCCTGATGGTGAGCCGTTCTGCCCCCGTGCATGAGGGTCGGACAGGGATGCTTCACCCGCCTGCCCCGGGTCGCCGCATACAACAGTGAGGTGTCATGGGTCGTTCCGACCAGGGTAATAAGGCCCAAACCCCTGTAGGGTATTCCCGTGGCACCGGGGTCTCTACTGGCGGTCTGGCTACGGCAGTGCTGGGGGTGGTTGCTCGGGATACACCGGGGGTGCACGGATTTGTGTGGGGGCGGGCGACGTTGTTGCCGGCGCTACGGTGCATGCGTTGCGGCGCCCCCAGGGAGTGTAACACGGGGTTGCGGGGACAGCCCGCAGACCCCGGGAGCGGCGACGCAGCGATGATGTGTGCGTAGAGGAATGTGACGGCGTGGTCGTCAGGTGGATCGTATGGCGGGCGTACTTGAGACGGCATGGCGGTCTGGGAGGAGCACTCACGAGGGGTACGCGGAGTTCAAGATGACGGTGTACTGGCGTCGTGGGGGTATGCGCGGCGGTACTGGGGACCGTATGGTGGGAGTACGCCGCGGTACTGGGGACCGTATGGTGGGAGTACGCGGCGGTACTGGGGACCGTATGGTGGGAGTACGCGGCGGTACTGGGGACCGTATGCTGGGAGTACGCGGCGGTACTGGGGACCGTATGGTGGGAGTACGCGGCGGTACTGGAGAACCGTACTAGGGGGGCGCTACGGGGTTGCATGGCGGTACTGGGGTGTCCCCCTGACCCCTCTAACAACTCAGGGGGCGCGTGGGGGCATCCCCTGGCCCCGTTAACAAACTAGAGGGACCGTGCCTGCGGGCATGTACATAGTCTAACCTCTGACCATGGCCTTGCGGTTGCGGTGGTGCGTGTGGTGGCGGCTCGCAGGTGGCATCGGCGTAGCAACAGCGGTACTGCGCGGCGTCGTAGCGATAAGTATGCGGTCGCCTCACCATTGTAGCGACTTACTCCTGGGGGGCGCCAGTCCGGTCGGCTAGAGGCGGGGAGAGAGGAGGAGGGGCATGCTGAGTGGTCCGGGGGGTGACGCGTGGGCCAATGCTATAAGTAGGCTCGCCACGTCGTCGGTGGAGGCCGGACCAGCGGCCTGGCCGCTGCTGTGGCGGAAGTGGCGCAACCACGGGAGCTGGCCAATCAGTGCAGGTAAGGGTCAAGGGTAGGCGCCAGGGCAATGTATGTGGGCCAGATGAGGTGCACCTGGTTACCACAGCCCGGGGCGAGCCTCTGGTGGGTACCCCTGCAGGGGGTCGATAACCAAGCTACGGCACCCACCAGCCCGAGTCCCAGCCAGCGATATTCACGGGTTGCGCCACTCCCGTCGCGTAGCGGCTGGTCTCCCCTGTAGACCCTCAAGTTATATTATACATGGGCAAGTGGATGCCTCGAAGCTAATTGGGTACTGGCCCCTGACATGGAATGCCGGCATGGTATATATCTGGGGTGTGGGTGCAGCTCGGGGCCTCGGGGACGTGGAGTTGATGCCGTGTTTCTGTACTTTACTAGGGGACTGATGCGGTGGGTCGGCGGCGTACATTGTGGGGACATGGGGGCGATGAAAGCTGAGGGCCAGGCTAGGCTGGAGCCTCCCAGAAATCCTGGCTAAGCATATACGGGTTATTGCGTGCTGGCAGAGGGGTACGTGGAGTCAGGGGTGGTGGGCATTTACGTGTACGCTGCAGGCAAAGGACTACGTGGGGTCACGGGTAGTGGACGTCACCACGGTGGCGGGGGTACGCGAACAACGGAGAGTCCGCTCTTGCTTCGCCGCATGCGTGCTGCTTTGTTCCTTGGTTGCCGCTTTGCGTTGGACGGAGAAGCCCTTGCTTTCTGCTTGTTGCGTTGCTGCTGCGTTGTTGTGCCTTGCCCCCATACCCCCGGCGAACAAACGGGCCAGCGTCCGTCGCCGTTGCTAATGCTAAAGCTTTGCAGATGCCCCCGCCCCCAAAGCCTGGTCGACCGGTATCCCCGGTCCTCTGGGTCCTCCGTCATGCTGTGGGCCACCTCAGGCAGCCCTGGGACCCATGGGATCGAGCGAGGCACGAACCACCTGTAGGCGCGAGATGCCCGGTAACTCCAGTAGACGGCATGATAAGTGGTTATGACTATGACTATGACTATATGTATATATATATATATATATATGTATATATATATATATATATATTATATATACATATATATATATATATATATATATATATATATATATATATATATATATATAGATAGGCATCGTGCGGTACGCGGCGCCCTACCTGTCGGACACGGCGGAGGCGGTGATCAAGCTGAATACTGCCATCAAGGCTGCGGACCTGCATTTCGAGAAGCTGCCAAAGGACCTGTCCAACGTAGCGGTGTGGTCAGGTCATGGGTTACGGTTGGCGGATGTCCAGGTTATCTGCCGCAACTCCGTCGTGGCGACCATGGCTCAACTCACACACCACAGGTCGACGGCAGTCCGGGATGAGCTACGGGCCATGCTCCGGGACGTACACATGCAGTACGGAGTGTGCGGGCAGTTCATGGTGCCCTCTCCGTCATTCGCCACGCACGCTGGCAGTACACGGGTGGACAGGGTACTCCGGGCGATGGGGACGTTGCACGTAGGACTTCTCATGCCATCGTCAGTGTACTTGTGTGTACACGCCCATCTGCCGCAGGTGCAGTGGGCGGGGCGGAAGTGGGTGTCCCAATCCTATACCTTCAAGGGTAGGGACATCTGCGTTCTCTCGGGGCCCCGCACGGATGCGGCGGTACAGTCCCTGACTGATCCCGCAAATGACCTCCTGCATGCGCGGCTCCCCTGTCCTGCGCCTGGGCACTGGGCTGTCCAACTCCAGGAGTGTCATGAGGACCACCTGCACCTTCCGCACGCAGGAGTAGGGCCTCATCAGCTGGACCACGTGTGGTTCACGGGGCTCTGCGACGTCTTCCGGCTGCAGCTGCCTAGTCCGCTGACTCACCGTCTAATTCACCCGGTGCGCCGCAAGAAGGCCAGCAAACGCAATAGACAGTCCACTGCGGGGGACGTGTATGTGGTGGGCGGATACAGGGAGGAAGGATGGGACCCGGCGAACCCGGGGCTGTCCATGCCGTTCGTCCCGCTAGCCGCCCTCCTGTTTCTGCTGGGGGACGTCTTTGAGGGTTACCAGTAACAAGACGATCCGGCGTCCGTCCCCCTGCTCACTCCACACGCCGGGGGCGGCATAAACCCGTCTCCACTGTGGGTTGTGCACGGGCGAGCAGCGTTTTCCAGGGCATGCGCGGCGGTGCATGGGTGCAACGAGTGGGCAATTGTCCTCCTGCGTCCAACTGGCCCTGTTCCGGATCCTGATGAGTGCTCGGTCCCGGAAGTGGTTCGGATGTCCAACGTGCCGCACGACCCGCACGTCGCCGTCACGTCGTTGCGTGATGGCGGCGCGGTGGAACAGGGATCTGTGGTGGTGTACCAGCCCTCCTGCTCCGCAACGGTTTGGGGGGCAGAGTACACCACGGCCCTTGACGCCATCAAGTCAGTCTGCGGATGTGACCTGGCCTGGAGACCACATGCGGTATATCGGCGGAAGGTAGTCCTGTCCCCGGAGCTCACAGCCTCGAGCGCGGCGTCCCTTGGAAGGGTCGTGCAGAGCCCCCACTCCGACGTGGCATGGCTGGAACCCCACCGGTACTGCTGGGTGCCGGTGGCGACTAAAGTCACATCGTCTGACGCGTCGCCCCAGGGTGACAACGCCACCAACGTGGCGGTGGCCAGCCATGGGAGCCCCACGTGGACGGGTGCCATCTACGGCACGGTCCCGGAGGCCGAGATCATCGGCCCGGCGGCGTACCTGTTGCACACGCCCCCGTCAGCGTGCACGGTACACGTGGTGGACGCGTCCATCATAGGAGCACATCTCCGCAGGGCACAGGAGGCCCTGTACCGTGGCATCAAGGGGCCGACATCACATCTGGTCAACCAGCACGCGTTGAACTGGATAGTGGAGGGGCTACGGCGACTGCCACGCCGAGTTGGGGGGCCACACCACTGGGTGGTGAGGCAGAGCTCGCAGTTGGCGGCGGTCCCGCTCGAGGCGCCGGACACTGCCGCATCCTGTGCAATGGCCCCGCCTGTTCATCTCGTTCTGCCGAAGGAGCACGCCATCCTGTTGGTGCCGGGGGATGATGGAGAGCTCGAGCCGCGTCTGCCGTCCATGCAAGCCCTTCAGCACGTCCGGGAGATGGAGTGGCGCTCCCTTGCGGCGCGCACCAGGGCCCACACGCCACTGGCTGGCGCCTGTGAGGCGGTACCCCTGGGAGCTGTCCACCACGGCCCCACGCACAGGAATATGCTGCCGGCACGTGACGGTCGCTTGTCCACCATGCAGGTCATGCGACGATGGAGGCAGAAGCTCACGCGTGTGGCAATACCGGCCCACCCCTGTATCTTCTGTGGGGGACGGGAAGAGGACATTGGCCATATGCGCTTGCTGTGTGCGCGGGACGAGGAGGTGGCAGGGCTCCTGTGCAGGCGTGTGGAGGAGTTCACAGCGGAGCTACCCCTGACGGACAGGGCGGTGGAGTTCGTGGCGTGGAGGGAGCACGGCTGCAGGTGGACGGAATCACTGATGGCGGGTGTCGTCCCCGGGGACCTGAAGCGGCTGTTTGCGGCAGTGCGGGCGGCGGCGTCCCCGGGCCCAGCGAAGGCCAAGCTCTTTATGGAGGACATGGTACAGGTTGGGGAAGATGTGTATGCCCGCAGGAACCATCGGCTCGCCCGGATCATGCAGCTGCCGATGCAAGATCGGAGGAGGGCGGTGTACGCGTTCCTGCGAGGTGACACGCCCTTCTGCCCGCCGGCAGGGAGAATCCAACGGCGACCGCCGTGGAACACGTTTGCCGGCCTCCCCGGTGACCTGCAGGCGACCTTTCAGAGGGCACCGCTACACGCGCTGCTGGTGCCACGGTCGTACATCGCGCACGAGGAGGCCATGTCCTTGTTCCCTCACTGGATGGCGGTGGTGGCGCAAGCCTTCAGCCAGTGGATCGGTTCCTGGGTAGCTCGGGACATCCCGGCATTTAGGGAGTGGTCCCGCGTGGTGTCCGCGCAATCGTGGGCCACAGTGCGTGGTACCATGGTGAGAGGCCCTGAAGGCCAGAATGATCCCTGGCTCCAGGTGTACTCCAACCATCCGGCTGTAGGGAACGTCATGGGGTGGCCTCGCGAGGTGCTGCCAGTCTTTCAGCAGCCTCTGTGCGGTCTCCCAATCCTGGCGGTAGCAGTCGTGCTTGACGTGGGGACGTTGTGGCTGTATGACCGGCAGCTGCGGCGAGCCATACCAGCGGTCACGGGGCGGCGGTCCATGGCGGTGTTGGTGGGCTCCAAGCAGCTGGCACGGGTACAGGGCGACGACGCGCAGGGCCACGTCACGGAAGCCATGTTCTCTCTGCCAGAAGGGGACAAACACGTGGCTGCCGATGCCCGACACACCCTTGACACCCTAGGCCTCGAGGCGGTCGTTGAGGGACGGGCGGGAGGACAACGCTTAGTTCTCGCGTCCGCCGGGGGCCCGGGACGAGACGGGGTCGATGTCATCGGGGAGGTCTTGCGGGACTATGGTTGGGAGCTCCTGACGCATGGCACACGCAGCCCCAAAGTTGCGCGGTGGCCCCGGCTGCTTGAGAGCTTGCCGATGCTGCCCGACGGGCGACTGATACTCCGCCCGGTGTCTACGTGGGAGGATGCGAGGCGCAGCCTGCTCAGTTGTGCCACGGCACGCGCGCTGGCAAGTGCTTTGCTCGGTCTCCAGGAAGCGTGCTGCGATGTATGGCATGACCTGTGGTCGCAGTGTTGTGATGGTAGCTGCGTTCCGTCACGATCTCTGCTTCCGCAACGATGCCACGGGTGCGGGGAGACAGCGTCGGTTTGGGTTCATCAGTGTGCCTCCGCCCCTCTATGCGGGACATGTGGAGAGCGTGCCGATAGGGGGTGGCCTAAGGCGAGGTGGGCACTGCGGCACTCTGGGCAGATGTCCTCGAGTGCCTGGAGGACAATGCAGAGTGACCTGAAGGGCGTCCGAGTGGAAGGGGTACGGTGCCCCGATGCGCCGTCGGCAGCCCTGCCCCTGCTGCTATGGTGGGCGGCTCTAGAGGGCGACTCGCGGGTACTCTGGTTGTGGCATCACGGAGGAAATGGTGATGACGTGGTGGGGGCCGGGGGTCACGCAGATTGACAGGGTATGGGAAATGTGGGTGCACCTGCCACCGTCCCCACGCTGGACGCAGCGGAGGGGGTGGCGCCTGAGAAGCAGTGCCCTCATGGCCTGATTGTGCGGTTCTGGTAGGCGGAGTATGACAGCCAACGCGATGTGACAGGTCGTGCTGGCCTGATGGTGAGCCGTTCTGCCCCCGTGCATGAGGGTCGGACAGGGATGCTTCACCCGCCTGCCCCGGGTCGCCGCATACAACAGTGAGGTGTCATGGGTCGTTCCGACCACGGTAATAAGGCCCAAACCCCTGTAGGGTATTCCCGTGGCACCGGGGTCTCTACTGGCGGCCTGGCTACGGCAGTGCTGGGGGTGGTTGCTCGGGATACACCGGGGGTGCACGGATTTGTGTGGGGGCGGGCGACGTTGTTGCCGGCGCTACGGTGCATGTGTTGCGGCGCCCCCACGGAGTGTAACACGGGGTTGCGGGGACAGCCCGCAGACCCCGGGAGCGGCGACGCAGCGATGATGTGTGCGTAGAGAAATGTGACGGCGTGGTCGTCAGGTGGATCGTATGGCGGGCGTACTTGAGACGGCATGGCGGTCTGGGAGGAGCACTCACGAGGGGTACGCGGAGTTCAAGATCACGGTGTACTGGCGTCGTGGGGGTATGCGCGGCGGTACTGGGGACCGTATGGTGGGAGTACGCCGCGGTACTGGGGAACGTATGGTGAGAGTACGCCGCGGTACTGGGGACCGTATGGTGGGAGTACGCCGCGGTACTGGGGACCGTATGCTGGGAGTCCGCGGCGGTACTGGGGACCGTATGGTGGGAGTACGCGGCGGTACTGGAGAACCGTACTGTGGGGGCGCTACGGGGTTGCATGGCGGTACGGGGGTGTCCCCCTGACCCCTCTAACAACTCAGGGGGCGCGTGGGGGCATCCCTTGGCCCCGTTAACAAACTAGAGGGACCGTGCCTGCGGGCATGTACATAGTCTAACCCCTGACCATGGCCTTGCGGTTGCGGTGGTGCGTGTGGTGGCGGCTCGCAGGTGGCATCGGCGTAGCAACAGCGGTACTGCGCGGCGTCGTAGCGATAAGTATGCGGTCGCCTCACCATTGTAGCGACTTACTCCTGGGGGCCGCCAGTCCGGTCGGCTAGAGGCGGGGAGAGAGGAGGAGCTGCATGCTGAGTGGTCCGGGGGGTGATGTGTGGGCCAATGCTATAAGTAGGCTCGCCACGTCGTCGGTGGAGCCCGAACCTGCGGCCTGGCCGCTGCTATGGCGGAAGTGGCGCAACCACGGGAGCTGGCCAATCAGTGCAGGTAAGGGTCAAGGGTAGGCGCCAGGGCAATGTATGTGGGCCAGATGAGGTGCACCTCGTTACCACAGCCCGGGGCGAGCCTCTGGTGGGTACCCCTGCAGGGGGTCGATAACCAAGCTACGGCACCCACCAGCCCGAGTCCCAGCCAGCGATTTTCACGGGTTGCGCCACTCCCGTCGCGTAGCGGCCGGTGTCCCCCCTGTAGACCCTCAAGTTATATTATACATGGGCAAGTGGATGCCTCGAAGCTGATTGGGTACTGGCCCCTGACATGGAATGCCGGCATGGTATATATCTGGGGTGTGGGTGCAGCTCGGGGCCCCGGGGACGTGGAGTTGATGCCGTGTTTCTGTACTTTACTAGGGGACTGATGCGGTGGGTCGGCGGCGTACATTGTGGGGACATGGGGGCGATGAAAGCTGAGGGCCAGGCTAGGCTGGAGCCTCCCAGAAATCCTGGCTAAGCATATACGGGTTATTGCGTGCTGGCAGAGGGGTACGTGGAGTCAGGGGTGGTGGGCATTTACGTGTACGCTGCGGGCAAAGGACTACGTGGGGTCACAGGTAGTGGACGTCACCACGGTGGCGGGGGTACGCGAACAACGGAGAGTCCGCTCTTGCTTCGCCGCATGCGTGCTGCTTTGTTCCTTGGTTGCCGCTTTGCGCTGGACAGAGAAGCCCTTGCTTTCTGCTTGTTGTGTTGCTGCTGCGTTGCTGTGCCTTGCCCCCATACCCCCGGCGGACAAACGGGCCAGCGTCCGTCGCCGTTGCTAATGCTAAAGCTTTGCAGATGCCACTGCCCCCAAAGCCTGGTCGACCGGTATCCCCGGTCCTCTGGGTCCTCCATCATGATGTGGGCCACCTCAGGCAGCCCTGGGACCCACGGGATCGAGCGAGGCAGGAACCACCTGTAGGCGCGAGATGCCCGGTAACTCCAGTAGACGGCATGATAAGTGGTTATGACTATGACTATGACTATATATATATGTATATATGTATATATATATATATATATTTATATATTATATACATATATATATATACATATATATATATATATATATATATATATATATATAGGCATCGTGCGGTACGCGGCGCCCTACCTGTCGGACACGGCGGAGGCGGTGATCAAGCTGAATACTGCCATCAAGGCTGCGGCCCTGCAATTCGAGAACCTGCCAAAGGACCTGTCCAACGTAGCGGTGCGGTCGGGTCATGGGTTACGGTTGGCGGATGTCCAGGTTATCTGCCGCGACTCCGTCGTGGCGACCATGGCTCAACTCACACACCACAAGTCGACGACAGTCCGGGATGAGCTGCGGGCCATGCTCCGGGACATACACATGCAATACGGAGTGTGCGGGCAGTTCATGGTGCCCTCTGCGTCATTCGCCACGCACGCTGGCAGTACATGGGTGGACAGGGTACTCCGGGCGATGGGGACGTTGCACGTAGGACTTCTCATGCCATCGTCAGTGTACTCCTGTGTACACGCCCATCTGCCGCAGGTGCAGTGGGCGGGGCGGAAGTGGGTGTCGCAATCCTATACCTTCAAGGGTAGGGACATCTGCGTTCTCTCGGGGCCCCGCACGGATGCGGCGGTACAGTCCCTGACTGATCCCGCAAATGACCTCCTGCATGCACGGCTCCCCTGTCCTGCGCCTCGGCACTGGGCTGTCCAGCTCCAGGAGTGTCATGAGGACCACCTGCACCTTCCGCACGCAGGAGTAGGGCCTCATCAGTAGGACCACGTGTGGTTCACGGGGCTCTGCGACGTCTTCCGGCTGCAGCTGCCTAGTCCGCTGACTCACCGCCTAATTCACCCGGTGCGCCGCAAGAAGGCCAGCAAACGCAATAGACAGTCCACTGCGGGGGACATGTATGTGGTGGGCGGATACAGGGAGGAAGGATGGGACCCGGCGAACCCGGGGCTGTCCATGCCGTTCGTCCCGCTAGCCGCCCTCCTGTTTCTGCTGGGGGACGTCTTTGAGGGTTACCAGGAGCAAGACGATCCGGCGTCCGTCCTCCTACTCACTCCACACGCCAGGGGCGGCATAAACCCGTCTCCACCGTGGGTTGTGCACGGGCGACCAGCATTTTCCAGGGCATGCGCGGCGGTGCACGGGTGCAGCGAGTGGGCAATTGTCCTTCGGCTGCCAGCAGGCCCCGTCCCGGATCCTGATGAGTGCTCGGTCCCGGAAGTGGTTCGGATGTCCAACGTGCGGCACGATCCGCACGTTGCCGTCACGTCGTTGCGTGATGGCGGCGCGGTGGAACAGGGATCTGTAGTGGTGTACCAGCCCTCCTGCTCCGCAACGGTTTGGGGGGCGGAGTATACCACGGCCCTTGACGCCATCAAGTCAGTCTGCGGATGTGACCTGGCTTGGAGACCACATGCGGTGTATCGGCCGAAGGTAGTCCTGTCCCCGGAGCTCACAGCCTCCAGCGCGGCGTCCCTTGGAAGGGTCGTGCAGAGCCCCCACTCCGACGTGGCATGGCTGGAACCCACCGATACTGCTGGGTGCCGGTGGCGACTAAAGTCACATCGTCTGACGCGTCGCCCCAGGGAGACGACGCCACCAACGTGGCGATGGCCAGTCACGGGAGCCCCACGTGGACGGGTGCCATCTACGGCACGGTCCCGGAGGCGGAGATCATCGGCGCGGCGGCATACCTGTTGCACACGCCCCCGTCGGCGTGCACGGTACACGTGGTGGACGCGTCCATCATAGGAGCACATCTCCGCAGGGCGCAGGAGGCCCTGTACTGTGGCATCAAGGGGCCGACATCGCATCTGGTCAACCAGCACGCGCTGAGCTGGATAGTGGAGGGGCTGCGGCGACTGCCACGCCGAGTTGGGGGGCCACACCACTGGGTGGTGAGGCAGAGCTCGCACTTGGCGGCGGTCCGGCTCGAGGCGCCGGACACTGCCGCGGCCTGTGCAATGGCCCCGCATGTCCATCTCGTTCTGCCGAAGGAGCACGCCATCATGTTGGTACCGGGGGATGATGGAGAGCTCGAGCCGCGTGTGCCGTCCATGCAAGCCCTTCAGCACGTCCGGGAGATGGAGTGGCGCTCGCTTGCGGCGCGCACCACGGCCCACACGCCACTGGCCGGCGCCTGTGAGGCGGTACCCCTGGGAGCTGTCCACCACGGCCCCACGCACAGGAATATGCTGCGGGCACGTGACGGTCGCTTGTCCACCATGCAGGTCATGCGACGATGGAGGCAGAAGCTCACGCGTGTGGCAATACCGGCCCACCCCTGTATCTTCTGTGGGGGACTGGAAGAGGACATTGGCCACATGCGCTTGCTGTGTGCGCGGGACGAGGAGGTGGCAGGGCTCCTGTGCAGGCGTGTGGAGGAGTTCACAAGGGAGCTACCCTTGACGGACAGGGTGGTGGAGTTCGTGGCGTGGAGGGAGCACGGGTGCAGGTGGACGGAATCCCCGATGGCGGGTGTCGTCCCCGGGGACCTGAAGCGGCTGTTCGCGGCAGTGCGGGCGGCGTCGTCCCGGGGCCCGGCGAAGGCCAAGCTCTTTATGGAGGATATGGTCCAGGTTGGGGAAGATGTGTATGCCCGCAGGAACCATCGGCTCGCCCAGATCATGCAGCTGCCGATGCAAGATCGGAGGAGGGCGGTGTACGCGTTCCTGCGAGGTGACACGCCCTTCTGCCCGCCGGCAGGGAGAATCCAACGGCGTCCGCCGTGGAACCCGTTTGCCGGCCTCCCCAGCGACCTGCAGGCGACCTTTCAGAGGGCACCGCTACACGCGCTGCTGGTGCCACGGTCGTACATCGCGCACGCGGAGGCCATGTCCTTGTTCCCTCACTGGATGGCGGCGGTGGCGCAGGCCTTCAGCCAGTGGGTCGGTTCCTGGGTGGCACGGGACGTCCCGGCATTTAGGGAGTGGTCCCGCGTGGTGTCCGCGCAATCGTGGGCCACAGTGCGTGGTACCCTGGTGAGAGGCCCTGACGGCCAGAAGGATTGCTGGCTCCAGGTGTACACCAACCATCCGGCTGTAGGGAACGTCATGGGGTGGCCTCGCGAGGTGCTGCCAGTCTTTCAGCAGCCTCTGTGCGGTCTCCCAATCCTGGCGGTAGCAGTCTTGCTTGACGTGGGGACGTTGTGGCTGTATGACCGGCAGCTGCGGCGAGCCATACCAGCGGTCACGGGGCGGCGGTGCATGGCCGTGTTGGTGGGCTCCAAGCAGCTGGCACGGGTACAGGGCGACGACGCGCAGGGCCACGTCACGGAAGCCATGTTCTCTCTGCCAGAAGGGGACAAACACGTGGCTGCCGATGCCCGCCACACCCTTGACACCCTAGGCCTCGAGGCGGTCGTTGAGGCACGGGCGGGAGGACAAGGCTTGGTTCTCGCGTCCGCCAGGGGCCCAGGGCGAGACGGGGTCGATGTCATCGGGGAGGTCTTGCGGGACTATGGTTGGGAGCTCCTGACGCATGGCACACGCAACCCCAAAGTTGCGCGGTGGCCCTGGCTGCTTGAGAGCCTGCCGATGCTGTCTGACGGGCGACCGATGCTCCGCCCGGTGTCTACGTGGGAGGAAGCGATGCGCAGCCCGCTCAGTTGTGCCACAGCACGCACGCTGGCAGGTGCTTTGCTCAGACTCGAGGAAGCATGCTGCGATGTATGGCATGACGTGTAGTCGCAGTGTTGTGATGGTAGTTGCGTTCCGTCGCTGTCTGTGCTTCCGCATCGATGCCACGGGTGCGGAGAGACAGCGTCGGTTTGGATTCATCAATGTGCCTCCGCCCCACTATGCGGGACGTGTGGGGAGCGTGCCGATAGGGGGTGGCCTAAGGCGAGGTGGGCACTGCGGCACTCTGGGCAGATGTCCTCGAGTGCCTGGAGGACAATCCAGAGTGACCTGAAGAGCGTCCGAGTGGAAGGGGTACGGTGCCCCGATGCGCCGTCGGCAGCCCTGCCCCTGCTGCTATGGTGGGCGGCTCTGGAGGGCGACTCGCGGGTACTATGGTTGTGGCATCACGGAGGAAATGGTGACGGCGTGGCGGGGGCCGGGGGTAATGCAGATTGACAGGGTATGGGAAATGTGGGTGCACCTGCCACCGTCCCTACGCTGGACGCAGCGGAGGGGGTGGCGCCTGAGAAGCAATGCCCTCATGGCTTGATTGTGCGGTTCTGGCAGGCGGCGTATGACGGCCAACGCGATGTGACAGGTCGTGTCGGCCTGATGGTGAGCCGTACTGCCCCCGTGCATGAGGGTCGGACAGGGATGCTTCACCCGCCTGCCCCGGGTCGCCGCATACAACAGTGAGGTGTCATGGGTCGTCCCGACCAGGGTAATAAGGCCCAAACCCCTGTAGGGTATTCCCGTGGCACCGGGGTCTCTACTGGCGGCCTGGCTACGGCGGTGCTGGGGGTGGTTGCTCGGGATACACCGGGGGTGCACGGATTTGTGTGGGGGCGGGCGACGTTGTTGCTGGCGCTACGGTGCGTGCGTTGCGGCGCCCCCTTGGAGTGTTACAGGGGGTTGCGGGGACAGCCTGCAAGCCCCAGGAGCGGCGACGAAGCGGTGATGTGTGCATAGAGGAATGTGACGGCGTGGTCGTTAGGTGGATCGTATGGCGGGCGTACTTGAGACGGCGTGGCGGTCTGGGAGGAGCACTCACGAGGGGTACGCGGAGTTCAAGTTGACGGTGTACTGGCGTCGTGGGGGTATGCGCGGCGGTACTCGGATCCGTATGGTGAGGGTACGCGGCGGTACTGGGGAACCGTACTGTGGGGGCGCTACGGGGTTGCATGGCGATATTGGGGTGTCCCCCTGACCCCTCTAACAACTCAGGGGGCGCGTAGGGGCATCCCCTGCCCCCGCTCACAAACTAGAGGGACCGTGCCTGCGGGCACGTACATAGTCTAACCTCTGACCATGGCCTTGCGGTTGCGGTGGTGCGTGTGGTGGCGACTTGCAGGTGGCATCGGCGTGGCGGCAGCGGTACTGCGCGGCGTCGTAGCGATCAGTATGCGGTCGCCTCACCATTTGTAGCGACTTACTCCTGGGGGGCGCCAGTCTTGTCGGCTAGAGGCGGGGAGAGAGGAGGAGTGGCATGCTGAGTTGTCCGTGGGGTGACGCGCGGGCCAATGCTATAAGTAGGCTCGCCACGTCGTCGCTGGGGGCCGAACCTGCGGCCTGGCCGCTGTGGCAGAAGAGGCGCAACCACGGGAGCTGGCCAATCAATGCAGGTAAGGGTCAAGGGTAGGCGCCAGGGCAATGTATGTGGGCCAGATGAGGTGCACCTCGTTACCACACCCCGGGGCGAGCCTTTGGTGGGTACCTCTACAGGGGGTCGATAACCAAGCTACGGCACCCACTAGCCCGAATCCCAATCAGCGATATTCACGGGTTGCGCCACCCCCGTCGCGTAGCGGCCGGCGTCCCCCCTGTAGACCCTCAAGTTATATTATACGTGGGCAAGTGGATGCCTCGAAGCTGATTGGGTACTGGCCCCTGACATGGAGTGCCGGCATGGTATATATCTGGGGTGTGGGTGCAGCTCAGGGCCTCGGGGACGTGGAGTTGATATACTAGGGGACTGGTGCGGTGGATCGGCGGCGTACATTGTGGGGACATGGGGGCGATGAAAGCTGAGGGCCAGGCTAGGCTGGAGCCTCTCAGAAATCCTGGCTATGTATATACGGGTTATTGCGTGCTGGCAATGGGATACGTGGAGTCAGGGGTGGTGGGCATTTACGAGTACGCTGCGGGCAAAGGACTACGTGGGGTCACAGGTAGTGGACGCCACCACGGTGGCGGGGGTACGCGAACAACGGAGAGTCCGCTCTTGCTTCGCCGCATGCGTGCTGCTTTGTTCCTTGGTTGCCGCTTTGCGCCGGACAGAGAAGCCCTTGCTTTCTGCTTGTTGTGATGCTGCTGCGTTGCTGTGCCTTGCCCCCTTACCCCCGGCGAACAAACGGGCCAGCGTCCGTCGCCGTTGCTAATGCTAACGCTTTGCAGTTGCCACTGCCCCCAAAGCCTGGTTGACCGGTATCCCCGGTCCTCTGGGTCCTCCGTCATGCTATATATATATATATATCTATATATATATATATATATATATATATACATATGTATATATATATATACATATGTATATATATATATATATATATATATATATATATATATATATATATATATATATATATATATATATATATATATATATATATATATATATATATATATATATATGGGGGGGATGCTGCACTTGCCGCAGCCACCAAGGGTGCCGCCGGTTCGACCTCGGCATCCCCGGCCGCGGCGGCGAACCGGCCCCACAGGCAGCGCCCAAGCCGCCACCCAAGAGGAGCCCCCCACCTCAGTATGGCGCCTATGCCAACATTCGGTACGTGCTGCAGCACTTCGGCGGCGACTTGGCCACGGAGCAGCGTGGGTCGAAGGCGATCAACGTCTGCCCCTGGTCTCGGCTGGATGGGGCTGGTCACTGCACGTGGAGAGCCGGCAAGCACTGCCGGCCCGCCCACCTCCACCCCAAGGACCTGCTGGACCACATCCAGCGGGACCATGCGGCTGATCCGGCGCCAGGGGACCAGGCGCTGGCCATGCTGGCTGGCGCTATGCCGGGGGGCCAGGCGGGGCCGTTCGCGTCGGCCCAGCCGAGGTCTAGAGCGCTCATGCTGCCCACGGGTGCCCGCCCTGCGGAGGGGCGAGGAGCGTCGCAGTCGGCGGCGCAACCTGGAGGAATTGGGCATGCAGCACGGCGCGGGGCGGTGACTTCTGCGGGGGGTACAGCGGCAAGTACGTCCGGCGGACAGGCAGAGGGGGTGCCCGCCGCATCTGCCGGGTCCTAGCCGGCAACGGCCGCCTCGGGCGGGGGCCCACGGGGACAGGGACCACCTCGCCAGCCACCCGCACCGGGCGCGGGTGATCCACCTGGACCTGCTGGTGGCCCCCCTTCGTCCAGTGATCCAGATCCGGCGGGAGGCCCTGATCCGCACGTGCAGCCGTGAAGGGGCCCCGCCTCCGACACCCGAGCGGCGGTGTCTTGGAACGTCCAGGGCTCGATGCGGGGGGACGGCGTACCAGTGGCCCCAAGTATGCTCGACGGTGAGGCGGTGGCGGCGGGCATCATGAAGGCCAAGGGTGCCATCCTGGGCCTCTTCCAGGAGACCGGCCTGCAGGACCCTCAAGGTGTGGTACACTCGGAGAATCAGTGGCGTCACCACGGGTATCATGCGTACCCGGGGGTGGATGCCCAGGCGGCGTCGGCGGCGGCGGTGCGCGGCGGGCTCTTGATTGCCCTTCGGGCGGACCTTTTCGCCGCGGAGGAAGTTCGAGACGTCGTGGACATCGTGCCGGGCAAGGCCATGGCCCTCGATGTGGTGACCGCAGGTGGCACCCTCACGGTCATCAACGTCCACGGCCCGGGCAGCGGCGGCGACTCCTGGGCGTCTAAGGCGTCCTTCTGGGCTGACGTGGCCATGTACGCGGCGGCCAAAAGCGCGGGAGGCACCAGGGCCGTGCTCCTCGGGGGGGACTTCAACGTGTGGCTGGAGTCCCCGTGGCACCCCACCACGAGGAGGTTCCAAGCCCTGTGGGAACAGTGTGGTTTCCGCAGAGCAGGCCCGGAACGGGAGGAGGACAGGAGGCCCACGAGGGCAGGGCACCGACTGGACTCCTTCCTGCTGAACTCGCCTCTGGTCCCTTGGGCGGCGCGTGAACGCCCACACTTGGCGCCGGGGCGGTCTCCAGCGTCGCTGGGGTCGGATCATGGCCCTGTGGTCCTGGACATCCCGCTGGTGGTGGCCGGCAAAGAGAGGGTCACCAGGATGGCCTACTCGCATGCCCAAGGCAGGCTGCATGCCATACGCCCGGACTCCCCGGGGGTTCGTGAGGCGGCGGCGGCAGTACTGCAGAAGGCCTGAGGGGATCGGCAGCTGCAGGCGTGGCTATCGTCGGACCAGGACACTGCCACCATGGGCACGTCGGAGGTGCAGGCGGTCTTTGACCTGCTCTACGCCTTCCGGGATGACGTGTCCGGGGTCACGGGAGTGCGCATGCCGTCGGGCAGGGACCAGCAGTACCCGTACGGGCAGGCGGAGACGGAGGCGTCTCTGGCCTAGGTCCTCTCGGATCAGGAGGCCCTGGCCTGGCGCGCCCATGAGCTGTGGCAACGGGACGCGGCGGCGGCCGGACTCCACTCCCAGGAAGCGGCTGCCTTGCTACAGCACCTCCGGCAGGTGGACCCCGACCTGTCCCCCGCTTCGGTAGAGGACCTACGTGCCGCGTTGGACCAACAGCTCCACCGGCTAGAGACGCGCGTGGAGGAGCTGCGGGGTGTCCTCAGGAGCAACAGGGGCCGGTCCATCAAGGACTATTGGCGGGGCAGGGTGCCGGATCTGCAACTCCGATGGACGGCGATACGGGGTGCCATCAACGTGGTGAACTATGCCCCGTCGGGCCTGTGGTCCGTACGCGTCCGCGAGTCGGAGAAGGTGCTCTTGGAGGCCTCGGACGTCATTGGCGAGGTCCAGAGGTACTGGGAGGCGCTATACGCCAAGCGGCCTGTGAACCTGCCGGCCTTCGAGCGGCTGGTCCGGGCCCACATCCCCCGAGGGGTGCCTTAGGAATGGAGGTCGGTGCAGGACTACACCTTACAGGACCTTAAAGACGCCGTGAGGCAGGCCGTGGCGGACGACAAGGCTCCAGGGTCCAACCGGGTCACGGCTGCCCTCATAGCAGAGCTGCCTGAACCGGTGCAGGGACTCCTGGTGCACGCGTACAGGGCCATCCTGCGGGGTGCGGACGTCCCGGAATCCTGGCACGAGGCCATTATCTGGCTGATGCCCAAAGGCACAGCCACGGGCAACCTGGACGAGTACAGGCCCATAGCGCTGGGGCAGCAAGACATGCGCATGCTCATGACTCCCCTCGTGCGGAGGTTCACAGCCGTCCTGGCACGCAAGGGACTGGCTGCGGACTGGCAGTTCGGAGCCAAGCCAGGCTCCACGGCAGCTGCCCCGGTGTTCCTAGCCCAGCGCAGGCTGCAGCGTGAGCAGGAGGAAAACCACGTCCTGGCCTTCGATGTAATAAAGGCTTTTGACACAGCGCCGCATGGGGCGCTGGCGCTCCTCCTGCGCCACATGGGGGTCCCGGAAGAGCTCATCAGGCTCTTCCACACCCTCAGCTGCGGGTCTCCGGTGCGCATCGTCACAGCGCACGGCCCAACGCCGAGCATTCGGCTCCACAGGGGCCTGCGGCAGGGCAGCGCGGAGAGCGCTGTGCTCTACCTCCTCCTCTTAGAACCTCTCTTGCGCTGCCTTGCCCGCAAGGCACGGGGAGATGCTCGCCACGCGGTGCCGCCCCTGGTGCAGGCGTACTGTGATGACCTCGTGTTGATAGCGCACTCCCTGCCGCAGTTCCTGGAGTATGCAGCGGCGATAGCGCAGTACCTCACGGACATGGGCATGTCCCTCAACGTGGGCAAGTGCGCCTATGCCAATACTGCTCGCATCCATTCGATCATGGTGTGCCTGAGCCCAGGGAACACGGCGGCCCCATGGGTATGCTTACGCGCCAAGGGCACGGTGCCATACTTGGGACTGCGCCTCGATCCCCGGGGGGTGGCAACCATGAAGGAGAAACATGTACTACGGTGTGAAGCTCTGCTGGGCTGGTGCAAGAACACGTTGGGGCCGGCGTCGGTGCCTAATGAGGTGATGGCGGCTGTGGTTGGAGGCGTCGTGCGGTACGCGGCGCCCTACTTGTCCGACACGGCGGAGGCGGTGGTCAAACTGAATACTGCCATCAAGGCTGCGGCCCTGCAATTCGAGAAGCTGCCCAAGGACCTGTCCAACGTAGCGGTGCGGTCAGGTCATGGGTTACGATTGGCGGATGTCCAGGTTATCTGCCGCGACTCCGTCGTAGCGACCATGGCTCAACTCACACACCACAGGTCGACGACAGTCCGGGATGAGCTACGTGCCATGCTCCGGGACGTACACATGCAATACGGGGTGTGCGGGCAGTTCATGGTGCCCTCTGCGTCATTCGCCACGCACACTGGCAATACGTGGGTGGACAGGGTTCTCCGGGCGATGGGGACGTTGCGCGTAGGACTTCTCATGCCATCGCCAACGTACTCGTGTGTACACGCCCATCTGCCGCAGGTGCAGTGGGCAGGGCGGAAGTGGGTGTCCCAATCCTACACCTTCAAGGGTAGGGACATCTGCGTTCTCTCGGGGCCCCGCACAGGTGCGGCGGTACAGTTCCTGACTGATCCCGCAAATGACCTGCTGCATGCGCGGCTCCCCTGTCCTGCGCCTAGGCACTGGGCTGTCCAGCTCCAGGAGTGTCATGAGGACCACCTGCACCTTCCGCACACAGGAGTAGGGCGCCATCAGCTGGACCACGTGTGGTTCACGGGGCTCTGCGACGTCCTCCGGCTGCAGCTGCCTAGTCCGTTGACTCACCGTCTAATTCACCCGGTGCGCCGCAAGAAGGCCAGCAAACGCAATAGACAGTCCACTGCGGGGGACGTGTATGTGGTGGGCGGATACAGGGAGGAAGGATGGGACCCGGCGAACCCGGGGCTGTCCATGCCGTTCGTCCCGCTAGCCGCCCTCCTGTTTCTGCTGGGGGACGTCTTTGAGGGTTACCAGGAGCAAGACGATCCGGCGTCCGTCCCCCTACTCACTCCACACGCCGGGGGCGGCATAAACCCGTCACAGCTGTGGGTTGTGCACGGGCGACCAGCGTTTTCCAGGGCATGCGCGGCGGTGCGCGGGTGCAACGAGTGGGCAATTGTCCTCCTGCTGCCGGCTAGCCCTGTCCCGGATCCTGATGAGTGCTCGGTCCCGGAAGTGGTTCGGATGCCCAACGTGCCGCACGATCCGCACGTCGCCGTCACGTCGTTGCGTGATGGCGGCGCGGTGGAACAGGGATCGGTGGTGGTGTAACAGCCCTCCTGCTCCGCAACGGTTTGGGGGGCGGAGTATACCACGGCCCTTGACGCCATCAAGTCAGTCTGCGGATGTGACCTGGCTTGGAGACCACATGCGGTGTATCAGCCGAAGGTAGTCGTGTCCCCGGAGCTCACAGCCTCCAGCGCTGGGTCCCTTGGAAGAGTCGTGCAGAGCCCCCACTCCGACGTGGCATGGCTGGAACCCCACCGGTACTGCTGGGTGCCGGTGGCGACTAAAGTCACGTCGTCTGACGCGTCGCCCCAGGGTGACAACGCCACCAACGTGGCGGTGGCCAGCCATGGGAGCCCCACGTGGACGGGTGCCATCTACGGCACGGTCCCGGAGGCGGAGATCATCGGCGCGGCGGCGTACCTGTTGCACACGCCCCCGTCAGCGTGCACGGTACACGTGGTGGACGCGTCCATCATAGGAGCGCATCTCCGCAGGGCACAGGAGGCCCTGTACCGTGGCATCAAGGGGCCGACATCACATCTGGTCAACCAGCACGCGCTGAACTGGATAGTAGAGGGGCTGCGGCGACTGCCACGCCGAGTTGGGGGGCCACACCACTGGGTGGTGAGGCAGAGCTCGCACTTGGCGGCAGTCCCGCTTGAAGCGCCGGACTCTGCCGCAGCCTGTGCAATGGCCCCGCCTGTTCATCTCGTTCTGCCGAAGGAGCACGCCATCCTGTTGGTGCCGGGGGATGATGGAGAGCTCGAGCCGCGTGTGCCGTCCATGCAAGCCCTTCGGCACGTCCGGAAGATGGAACGGCGCTCGCTTGCGGCGCGCACCACGGCCCACACGCCACTGGCTGGCGTGTGAGGCGGTACCCCTGGGAACTGTCCACCACGGCCCCACGCACAGGAATATGCTGCGGGCACGTGACGGTCGCTTGTCCACCATGCAGGTCATGCGACGATGGAGGCATAAGCTCACACGTGTGGCAATACCGGCCCACCCCTGTATCTTCTGTGGGGGACCGGAAGAGGACATTGGCCATATGCGCTTGCTGTGTGCGCGGGACGAGGAGGTGGCAGGGCTCCTATGCAGGCGTGTGCAGGAGTTCGCAGCGGAGCTACCCCTGACGGACAGGGCGGTGGAGTTCATGGCGTGGAGGGAGCACGGCTGCAGGTGGACGGAATCCCTGATGGCGGGTGTCGTCCCCGGGGACCTGAAGCGGCAGTTTGCTGCGGTATGGGAGGCGTCGTCCCCGGGCCCGGCGAAGGCCAAGCTCTTTATACAGGATATGGTCCAGGTTGGGGAAGATGTGTATGCCCGCAGGAACCATCGGCTCGCCCAGATCATGCAGCTGCCGATGCAAGATCGGAGGAGGGCGGTATACGCGTTCCTGCGAGGTGACACGCCCTTCTGCCCGCCGGCAGGGAGAATCCAACGGCGTCCGCCGTGGAACCCGTTTGCCGGCCTCCCCAGCGACCTGCAGGCGACCTTTCAGAGGGCACCGCTACACGCGCTGCTGGTGCCACGGTCGTACATCGCGCACGAGGAAGCCATGTCCTTGTTCCCTCACTGGATGGCGGCGGTGGCGCAGGCCTTCGGCCAGTGGATCGGTTCCTGGGTAGCTCGGGACATCCCGGCATTTAGGGAGTGGTCCCGCGTGGTGTCCGCGCAATCGTGGGCCACAGTGCGTGGTACCATGGTGGGACACCCTGACGACCAGAATGATTCCTGGCTCCAGGTGTACACCAACCATCCGGCTGTAGGGAACGTCATGGGGTAGCCTCGCGAGGTGCTGCCAGTCTTTCAGCAACCTCTGTGCGGTCTCCCAGTCCTGGCGGTAGCAATCGTGCTTGACGTGGGGACGTTGTGGCTGTATGACCGGCAGCTGCGGCGAGCCATACCGGCGGTCACGGGGCGGCGGTCCATGGCGGTGTTGGTGGGCTCCGAGCAGCTAGCACGGGTACAGGGCGACAACGCGCAGGGCCACGTCACGGAAGCCATGTTCTCTCTGCCAGAAGGGGACAAACACGTGGCTGCCGATGCCCGCCACACCCTTGACACCCTAGGCCTCGAGGCGGTCGTTGAGGCACGGGCGGGAGGACCACACTTGTTTCTCGCGTCCGCCGGGGGCCCGGGGCAAGACGGGGTCGATGTCATCGGGGAGGTCTTGCGGGACTATGGTTGGGAGCTCCTGACGCATGGCACACGCAACCCCAAAGTTGCGCGGTGGCCCCGGCTGCTTGAGAGCTTGCCGATGCTGCCCGACGGGCGACCGATACTCCGCCTGGTGTCTACGTGGGAGGATGCGAGGCGCAGCCTGCTCAGTTGTGCCACGGCACGCGCGCTGGCAGGTGCTTTGCTCGGTCTCCAGGAAGCGTGCTGCGATGTATGGCATGACCTGTGGTCGCAGTGTTGTGATGGTAGCTGCGTTCCGTCACGATCTGTGCTTCCGCATCGATGCCACGGGTGCGGGGAGACATCGTCAGTTTGGATTCATCAATGTGCCTCCGCCCCTCTATGCGGGACATGTGGAGAGCGTGCCGATAGGGGGTGGCCTAAGGCGAGGTGGGCACTGCGGCACTCAGGGCAGATGTCCTCGAGTGCCTGGAGGACAATCCAGAGTGACCTGAAGAGCGTCCGAGTGGAAGGGGTACGGTGCCCCGATGCGCCGTCGGCAGCCCTGCCCCTGCTGCTGTGGTGGGCGGCTCTGGAGGGCGACTCGCGGGTACTCTGGTTGTGGCATCACGGAGGAAATGGTGATGACGTGGTGGGGGCCGGGGGTCACGCATATTGACACGGTATGGGAAATGTGGGTGCACCTGCCACCGTCCCCACGCTGGACGCAGCGGAGGGGGTGGCGCCTGAGAAGCAGTGCCCTCATGGCCTGATTGTGCGGTTCTGGCAGGCGGAGTATGACGGCCAACGCGAAGTGACAGGTCGTGCCGGCCTGATGGTGAGCCGTTCTGCCCCCGTGCATGAGGGTCGGACAGGGATGCTTCACCCGCCTGCCCCGGGTCGCCGCATACAACAGTGAGGTGTCATGGGTCGTCCCGACCAGGGTAATAAGGCCCAAACCCCTGTAGGGTATTCCCGTGGCACCGGGGTCTCTACTGGCGGCCTGGCTACGGCAGTGCTGGGGGTGGTTGCTCGGGATACACCGGGGGTGCACGGATTTGTGTGGGGGCGGGCGACGTTGTTGCCGGCGCTACGGTGCATGCGTTGCGGCGCCCCCAGGGAGTGTTACACGGGGATGCGGGGACAGCCAGCAGACCCCGGGAGCGGCGACGAAGCGATGATGTGTGCGTAGAGGAACGTGACAGCGTGGTCGTCAGGTGGATCGTATGGCGGGCGTACTTGAGACGGCATGGCGGTCTGGGAGGAGCACTCACGAGGGGTACGCGGAGTTCAAGATGACGGTGTACTGGCGTCGTGGGGGTATGCGCGGCGGTACTGGGGACCGTATGGTGGGAGTACGCGGCGGTACTGGAGAAACGTACTGTGGGGGCGCTACGGGGTTGCATGGCGGTACTGGGGTGTCCCCCTGACCCCTCTAACAACTCAGGGGGCGCGTGGGGGCATCCCCTGGCCCCGTTAACAAACTAGAGGGACCGTGCCTGCGGGCATGTACATAGTCTAACCTCTGACCATGGCCTTGCGGTTGCGGTGGTGCGTGTGGTGGCGGCTCGCAGGTGGCATCGGCGTGGCAACAGCGGTACTGCGCGGCGTCGTAGCGATAAGTATGCGGTCGCCTCACCATTGTAGCGACTTACTCCTGGGGGGCGCCAGTCCAGTCGGCCAGAGGCGGGGAGAGAGGAGGAGTGGCATGCTGAGTGGTCCGGGGGGTGACGCGTGGGCCAATGCTATAAGTAGGCTCGCCACGTCGTCGGTGGAGGCCGAACCTGCGGCCTGGCCGCTGCTATGGCGGAAGTGGCGCAACCACGGGAGCTGGCCAATCAGTGCAGGTAAGGGTCAAGGGTAGGCGCCAGGGCAATGTATGTGGGCCAGATGAGGTGCACCTAGTTACCACAGCCCGGGGCGAGCCTCTGGTGGGTACCTCTACAGGGGGTCGATACCCAAGCTACGGCACCCACCAGCCCGAGTCCCAGCCAGCGATATTCACGGGTTGCGCCACTCCCGTCGCGTAGCGGCCGGCGTCCCCCCTGTAGACCCTCAAGTTATATTATACATGGGCAAGTGGATGCCTCGAAGCTGATTGGGTACTGGCCCCTGACATGGAATGCCGGCATGGTATATATCTGGGGTGTGGGTGCAGCTCGGGGCCTCGGGGACGTGGAGTTGATGCCGTGTTTCTGTACTTTACTAGGGGACTGATGCGGTGGGTCGGCGGCGTACATTGTGGGGACATGGGGGCGATGAAAGCTGAGGGCCAGGCTAGGCTGGAGCCTCCCAGAAATCCTGGCTAAGCATATACGGGTTATTGCGTGCTGGCAGTGGGGTACGTGGAGTCAGGGGTGGTGGGCATGTACGTGTACGCTGCGGGCAAAGGACTACGTGGGGTCACGGGTAGTGGACGTCACCACGGTGGCGGGGGTACGCGAAAAACGGAGAGTCCGCTCTTGCTTCGCCGCATGCGTGCTGCTTTGTTCCTTGGTTGCCGCTTTGCGCTGGACGGAGAAGCCCTTGCTTTCTGCTTGTTGCGTTGCTGCTGCGTTGCTGTGCCTTGCCCCCATACCCCCGGCGAACAAACGGGCCAGCGTCCGTCGCCGTTGCTAATGCTAAAGCTTTGCAGATGCCACTGCCCCCAAAGCCTGGTCGACCGGTATCCCCGGTCCTCTGGGTCCTCCGTCATGCTGTGGGCCACCTCAGGCAGCCCTGGGACCCATGGGATCGAGCGAGGCACGAACCACTTGTCGGCGCGAGATGCCCGGTAACTCCAGTAGACGGCATGATAAGTGGTTATGACTATGACTATGACTATATATATATGCATATATATATATATATATATATATATATATATATATATATATATATCATGCTATGTTGCTGTTGTTGTTGAAGGCACCCAGCACGTGCCGGCGGGAGAAATTGCCAGACACGCTCTCCCTCCATATGTATATATATATATATATATATATATATGGATATATATTATATATCCATATATATGGGCGTTCCACAGAGGGGGGGGGGGGTAAACATGCTGTTTTGGGTGCTTTCCCGGCGTAGGTCCCGGTGCCGGCTGATTTCACAAAAACCGGTGTCAAGTCATATCGGCATGTTCTACCTTTTTGAAAAGTCAATGAAAAGGGCTTTTCAGTGCAATTTGAGTTGCGGTCTAACTCATCGATATGTTAAAATGCCAGGCCGGACAAAAAAAAACGTTTTGGTTCCAGAGGCGCGATTTAGCTATCCTGCTTGCAGCTTGCGCAGGTAACCAACATTGGTCCAGGGATATTTCTCCAACATACTGGGACTTCAGCAAAATATGCTAGGGGGTAAAAAGATGCTGTTTTTCGTGCCAAATCCATTGGTGCAAGTCTCACGTTCCAACTCAACAATATCTTAGGGAAATTCACACATTCGGCACGAAAAACTGCATCTTTTTACCCCCGAGCATATTTTGCTGAAGTTAGGATATGTTGCAAAATACCCCCGGGACCATTGTTGGTTATCTACGCAAGCTGCAAGCAGAACAGCTAAATCTGGCCTCTGGAACCGAAACGTTTTTTTCGTCCGGCCCGGCATTTTGACATATCGATGAGTTAGACCCCAACCCAAATTGCATTGAAAAGCCCTTTCCATGCACTTTTCAAAAAGGTACATCATGCAAGGGCGAATTTACACCCATATCCCCGAATTGGCTTTGGACCACCGCCGACTCCGGGAAAACACCCATATACCCCCCCCCCCCCTGTCAAACGCCCATATATATGTATATAGCAGGCGCAAGTGCAATGCTCTATAAGACTGTGGAATGCAAGGGATGATGTCCGTCTTCAATTGCCCCGAGTCCGTCACACAATCGGCTACCCGCTGGAATCGCCGGGCCACACGCGCCAGTCAGTAAAAAGTGCGAAAACGGTTTTCTTGGACCCCACATTTGACAGGTTGTTGGAAAAAGACGGAGTTCCAGAGTGGAATCCTCAATAGCTCTTGTCCCCCCACGCAGACGCCCGGGCAAACGTGCATGAATGCTTGAATAGGCCACCGAAGAGGTAACCACCACCGGCCAGTTAGCTTGCGGCTGACATAACGAGGAGAAGCTCCTCAGGTGTACAGGGTCCAGCCGGAGCTTTGGGGCCTTCTGGCGCACCCACTCTTTAAACTCGCGCAAGTCCACAGTGTCTTCCCCCCCTTCAAGTGCTTTTAGTGCCCCGACGTACGTTGTGGTGGCACCACAGCAAGAAGTCTCATATGGACCCCAGCTCGTACCCCCCACAGTCGTGCGGCAATTTCCAATGCGTAGTGGGCGGTGCCCAGCTCTGCATGCCCAGCGCGATCAGCAGGGCCATATTGGCCTTCCTAATTACCTGCTCTATCGGGAAGAACAGAACCGCTACATGTCGGAGCACTAGGCATGCCCACATGTAGAGCGCTTGGATTTTTTCCTCCACTTTAAGCGGCAGGGAAGCCGAAAATTGCTCCTTGACCATCGATTTGGCTAGGGGTTGCTGATTTTGGTTTCAGACAGTCATGTGCCCAGGTATTTTACTTTCCTGCGCACCTAGACTCCGTACAAGACCGTGCCTGATGGGGCGTCGGGCCCCTAAAAGCCAATCCCACACTTGTCGACATTGAGTCCTTACCGCTAATCCCCATATTTTTTTGCAGTAACGGCAGCGGGGTGTCAAGGGTGGCCCGCACTTGCCTGGGCGTTCCCGAGCTGAAAAACACTGTATGGTTAGCAAACAAAAATGAATGTATGTGTGGAGACCTGAGCAAGACTTTGTGTATCAAAGCCATCGGGGACGTGTGTCCCCCTATTTAATCCCCGTCCCCGGATGGAGGGCCCCTTCTGTGAGCTGGTTGCCCACCCAAAGCGTATTGGTCACTTTAGAAATTGGATCATCGTGTTGCACCACACCCCCGGGGGGGTGGCCGGGCCGTGTCCTTGTATAGGACCCCCCCAGCCCCCCCCCCCCCCCCTGGATAGTGGTGCCGGGTCGGCCACCAACAAGTGTCCCTAGAGAAAACTGTCCGGCGCCAAAGGCGCCAGTTTTTTTTTTTTTCATACTATGTGTTTATACTCAAAATACTCAAATTTTTGTAGAGAATTCATATTTGTGTTAAAACAACAAGAAAAAATTTTGACCTCAAGGAGGGCTACAGGAGGGCTACAGGCCCTGACAGCAACCCTAACCCTAGCCCTAACCCTAACCCTAACCCTAACCCTAACCCTAGGGCTAACCCTAATCAAGACTGAATATTGGGACCGAGCTGGTGGGGGAGGGAACATCAGCTATGAATGGTGAGGGACACCAATGAGTCACACATTGAAGGCCGTTGACAGAGTGGAATCAGCTTGCAAGTGATCCCCTTCACCACAAGGCCCACTTTCAAGGCTTTTTTGGACTTTTGAGGGGCCAAAATGCCCCCAAAATGGGCTCAAAATGGGCTCATTTCACCCGTTTGTGCACCCCAAATGGTCTAGGATGAGATTTGGAAAAACGTGTTTTTGACCCATTTTTGACCCATTTGGTCCCAAAACAGCCCATTTTCAAGGCATTTTGGGATTTTCGGAGGGCCAAAATGGGCCACCACAAGCTCAAAACAGTCCAAAAACACTTGTTTTAGCATCACACACCGTGTAGGATCATTTTTGAGAAAAGTCAGACTTTTGCCCCTATTGGACCCTGTTGACCCACTTGGGCACCCCCTTGTTTCGGTTTGACCTTGCAGCTTGCCGCAGCCTACAGGGCCTAGGTACGGGGGTCTAGGCGTCCGTTTAGGCAAGTCTGAGGGGTGGAAACCACAAGAAGTGGGGGATTGCGGGTGGATTAGGTGCCCTCGGAATCGCGTTTTGAGCCATGTAGCCAAAGATATGGCCTATTCTTGGTTTGTGGCTGTTGCTAGCCAGTCTACACAAAATTTGGTGCTTCTGGGGGCCTTTTTGGGCCGTTTCCGGGACATGTGGTGGAGTTAGAGGGCCTCAAAGCGCTCGTTGACACGGGAAAGTCAAGCCGCACACAGAGGTACCCACCCTTTCCCTTTGTTTGGCCGTTTTGAATGGGTTCTAGGGCTGTTTTGGCCCAAAAATGGCTGTTTTTGGCCCTAAACTGCAGCTTTTGAAACTGAGGTCCGCCACTTGCGACAACTGTTCCTGGCCGCCACCGTTGAGTTTCTTGCTCAAACTTTGTGTGGTTGTCCCTCACACCCACAGGTATCATCCACCAAAATTTCAACCAAATCCGAAGCACCACGACGGATGTCTGATTTTGGCCCATTTCGCGCGTGCTGCTTGCTTGCTGCTTGCTTGCTGCTTGCTGGTAAACCTGGTAGGTCCACCCTAGACCCTAAAAAGGGTTATAAAACCAAGACTGGTTCCACCAGCTCGGTGACCCTAACCTTAACCCTAACCCTAACCCCCCCCCCCCCCCTCACCCCTGGCTGGACGCCCCCTGACCCACGGCCAGACCCCCCCCCCACCCCTGGCAGGAACACCCCCCCCCCCCGACCCCCGGCAGGAACACCCCCCCCCCCCACCTCCGGCTGGACCCCCCCAAAACTGCCCCCGAAGTTTTGAAAGATAGTTGGGGGTTGGGTCGCATCAGGACCAGTTGTAGTCGCCCCCCCGGGACCACGCCGCTGGTACTCCTAAGTATTCCAAGAAAAATCCTTGCAGGGTATGTCTTGTGGAGTCAAAGGCCTTCGAAAAATCCATGCTCAGCCAAGCCCCAGCCAAGCCCCGATGTATAGGCGGACGTATCTGACGCCTGGGTGTACGAGCAGTGGTCACACAGGGAGTGCTGTTCCATGGGGGAGCTTTACTAGTGGATATCCCTCATAGGGGACCCTGTGAGCTGGATAAAGGGGCTGTCCTCAGTGGCCCTTTCAGAACCAGTCAGTTGGACCACGCAAGGTCCAGAAGGGAGGTGCCTCTGGTGTTTCCCAGCTTGCGCGCCTGGGAAAAGGGAACGGCGACGCTTAAGCTGCAGGACCCTGAGCGTCGCCGTTTCTTCGGCCGGGTGTCGGCCTTTTTCTCTCCATGCCTCCTCCTGCCAGTGGTCCGTAAGCGTGACCCAATGGGTCCACACGCGTGTCAGGTGGCGCTCTGTGCACAGAGCTCACCACTGGGGAAACATCCGGCGTTTCTGGGCACCGGCTGACGCATACACCTCCTGGTGGTGTGCGCACACCATCGCCATGTATGAGTTGCGGATAGCCCTATAGGTGGATTGGAACACAATGTGGTACAACCGGCCACCCTCTTCCATGGACCTATTGAGCCACTACTTGTGCGCTCTCATGCAATACACCATCATGTAGGCCCACGTTGCGTATTTCTAATGGCACATGGACATATGATGGAGGGTCACCCCTCCTATGGTGCGCACCTATCGCTGGTGGACCCCCAAAAGGGATGAAAAAAGTGACAGTTTCGGAGTGTACGCTCGGGCGAAAGAGTGATGCGCAAGAAGCGCGTGAGCCATGTCAGCTTTAGCGCACAGTGCGCCCTGGATACATGATGCACGGAAATTGTATCGGGCAGACAGCATGTGGGGTTTCCACGCGGCAAGCATCGCACACGCCCAAGCTGTGGCCTTGCGGGACAACGAGACAATTAGGGTATGGGATCCGTGATACATCTGTAGGTCACGTCGCATGGCCCGCAGAAGTGCGTTCAAGTGGCAGATAGACCGCATTCGAAAAATTTCAAGGGGCGGTGGAGGTCCATCGGCAAGGGGGGCAGGGGGGGGCTGATGTGTGGGGGGCAGGGGTGTCGGGGAGGTGGGCATGCACACGCATCTGGATTAGTGGTAGAGGGGGTGTCTCAGACTGGTGCTTGCAATATCCTATGCATGGTTGTTTGTCGGGCCAGCCAATGTGCCAAGGGGTGGTTGGTATGATGGTCAGCCTATTGGAACCTGTTCCCCATCGCCGGGGGTGAGGCCGCTTGTGGTTACGGGTTGAATGTTCCGACGTGTTTGGTGGTGACGTACTCAATGAAGGCAGGAGGCGGAGAAGGGCACAGGCCACCCAACCGGTATACAATTGTTGGAGGATGCGTGAGGCTCTTGGGATGCCCAGATTCTTTTGGATCCCTGTTTTTTCTTTCCCTGCTAGCGTGGCTTCTAGTGCACTTGGGCACACAGGGACGCCTCGCTGGGGTTTGGAGGCACAACGCGACGGCGGGGCTTAGTGTACCACGCCGGTGTGCTACGGCTAACACCTTGAACCCGAGGGATGGCGGAGCATTGAGTGACGTACTTTTCAACCCAAAGTACGCAGGTAGCATTTATAAAGTAACAGTGGCAGTTGATTTCTTAGGAAATATTCTTTGGGTGTGTCCCCTGTCACCTGGGACAACCCCTGATGTTTTGATTTGGGACAGGGAGGGTTTCCTGGGTTCCAATGTTGCTGTGTGCTGCCGTTCTGTGGGGGTCCAATTGGGGGGTGAAAGCTGGGTAATTGCCCCAAACGGTGCGCACTGTGTGCGCACCATGCGCCTGTTCTCCCCATGGCCTGTGTCCTCAGGATGCGGCGCCAGGAATGCTTCTTCTCCATCCATCCATCCATCAATCCATCCTTTTTTGGGGGGGGGGTCCGGCCGCAGGGCTCTATCCCCCCCACCCCCCCGCAAGTGAAAGCCGTCCTTCCCATGGCAAAATGGCATCGGTTACGTGCACGTCCAGGGTAGGCTTTCCATCTCTTGCAAGCATGTGATGCACTCACTAGGGAACCAATGTTGGCACCGACATCTCATTACCATATGAGCACTGTAACACCAATACGATAGCAACCCCGAATGCGAACAATTTTGATGAAACTGTGCATTTGTCCATGGAGGACGTGTCACATGGTGCTTTGCAATTTTTGTAACAAAAATTTGAGCCGACCCCTGAAGCGTTGTGCCTAATGTGCCAATGGGTCCTAAATGCGAACGAAATCAGTCAGGTGGCACACATCAAAAGGGAATGGGTTGTCTATGCATGACCGGTTCAAGTCTCGAGCGAAACAATAGGCTCACGTCAGGACCACTTGGTCAGGATTACGAGGATTACCAATCGTACCCTCCAAACGTGAACCCAATTTTACCCACACACCCCGCTTGACAGATGACAAGGCTGGATTTGTTTCATTGTTGTTTCCCATGGCCCCTGCAAGGTAAACATTGACCGGAACCATTTGCTGTTGATGCCGGAGGGAGTGTGAACCCATCCTTAACGCCCCCGAATGTCATTCCTCCAGGTATGAATGTGTTTTGTCATGTGTAGCAACTTGCGATCTCAATGTCAAGCGCACACGTAGTTAGCCCACCGCTGTTAACATAGCTGTCCCATTAGCCTTGTGGATTATCCTCTTGTGCCAGTCCCATTTTCATTCCTTCTACTCCTCAACTTTCATGCGGGGCCTTCCACTCCTCAATTTTTACCTGGGTTGTCGGTTGTAACGTATGTGATATCTAGTGCATGAGCTGTCAGGGAGCAATGGGATATGGGCAACAGATGAGCAAGCGGAAGCAAATAAGAAGTGAACGATATTGGGCCATCCGTATTTAATCGCCAACAAACGCTGGTACGCTTGTTGGCGTTTTGGACGTCTAGAGTTGGGACCTCTCCTATTACGCAGCCTCATGCGGACCAGTGCCACTTACACCATTTATCAGGCATCGCGCATGGTTGATGATGGCCACTCTCATCCCGGGTCCTTCTCTAGTTCCCCTCCTCTATGGGCCACCGTGGTCCACTTTGAGGCCCATGCTCGGCTTGCGATGGAGGAAAAGGAGACAGAGGCGCGCCACATGTTGATGCAGTTGCAGTGGTTGCAGTTGCAATTCCTCGAGGGGCAGGACCTTTCCCGTCAGCTCCAAGAGGAGCTCTCGCGAGCCCAGGCTATGGTGGTACAAGCTCAAGCCGATCCGCAGCCCCAATCATCACAAGCTCAGGTATGCATCGTTTATTGCTCTAGACATTCCCTCGAGTCACCACCACCCGGACGCGGTGGCTCTCAATTTTCTCAAGTTCGACATCCGCCACTCAAAAACAAATAACAACGACAGTGTGTTTCGTTTTCTCACGTCATCTATTCTCACGTAACACCAATTTGCATCATAATTCATTTCTACTCCCTTTTCCGATCCAGTAGCTCTTGGTAGTTAGTTGGTCATGTTAAAGATAAAGGTTCCACCAACACCTTCGCTCAGCTCACCTTAATTAGATCCTTAGCCCCCCCAAGAAAAACGCGGAGGTTGGTGCCCACTGCTCGCGGCTACTTGCAACCACTCACAAGCATTCAAGGGAAATCGCCACGGGTTCGTCCCTGTTTTATCTTACCGGTCCCTTTTGGGGACGAAGGCATGCATTCAAAACGGAATGCCCCAAACGGTTATTCCTCTGCGGTTGAACAACATGGAGAGATCGGAAAGCCGGATCAGATGACATGGAGGGTTGAGCAGAAATTTTGATTGTTGTGGGGGAATGGTGAGTGTTTGGAAGGGGTATGGGAGGGTTGGTGAGGGTTGTTGTTGCTGCCGCTCGTGCTCTCCCACTCCTAGTGGTGCTCAATGCTTTGACGCTGGTGTGGCTTGCCCATGTTTGCTTCTTTTGGCGTGTGGGAAAGGCCACTTTGATTCCTCACGCAAGCACATTGCGGTCCTCTGACGAAGGCAGGTCAATGTAAAATGTTGACAAACTGGCCGTACCCGGAGCCACTCCTGCCTGTGAAAAGGAGAGTGCATGTATGTTGTAATAGGTGTAATTTTTTTGTTTGTGGCAAATGCGTGTAACAAAAAAACGTCACGTCGTGCAATCTTTTTTTTTGGGGTAAGTCGTGTAAACCCGTTACACGAAACACGCGTTACACGACTGCACAATTTTTTTGTACACACGTTTACCGCAAAAAAAAATTGACACGACATCACAATTTTTTTGTACCCGACTTACCGCAAAAAAAAAAATCACACGACATGACATTTTTTTTGAACACCTATTTACTGCGGAAAAAAAAAAGATTACATGACTTGACCGCAATTTTACCGAAAACAAAAAATGCATGCACGTAGCCACTTGTGGGCCACTTTTGATTTTGTCCCCTGCTCTGAAGCGGGTCATTGAACTGCCTGGTGATGGTCTGGAGGGCATTATTGAGCTTCCTTGCCCTCTTGAGTCACCCCCCCCCCCCAACACCCAAGTTGAAGGTGCACCTTCGGGGATCAAGGAGAGTGTTCCGGCCACCCCCACCCCTCTCGAAGGCAAGTATACCACCCCCCTATTTTGAGGTCCGAATTCACCGGGGTGGGGGGGGGCGATCCTACCGAGTTTTTTGGGGATCCTAACGAGTTTTACGGGGGGGTCTCAGGGAGGTTTTTTGCAAAATTGGGCGAAACCACCATGAAAATTGTGTTCTCTCACCCCAAAATAGGGGCTAATGTCACCCTTGTTCAAATGTTTTCCCCAGGAATGACCCCGCCCCAAAACGGGGATGTTTTAGGAATAGGCTGCAGGGGGGCGTTTTGACCCCCTTGTGGAAATAGGATAACCCAGCCTAAAACTTTCAAGTCGGGTAACCCCATACTCTATTTTGAGGTCGCTGAGCCCGAATATCATAGTGGTTTCACGCAACTTGGCGGTATTTTTGACAAAATCACCGTTTTACGTCGGCACTCGGTAGGTATCTGCAAAATTCGTTAAGATATACCCAAACCGTGACATAGCACCCACAAATTCGGAACAAGCGACCTCAAAATAGGGGGGTGGTATACTTTGATTTCAGGATGGGTCCACAATGTGGAACTCCTATGGTGGAACGCCTAAAAAGTAGCTAGGTTCTAGGTCACAGTTTGGGCATATCTTAACAAGTTTTGCAGATTCCTACCGAGTGCGTTTTTCGACGTGAAACAGTCATTTTCTCAAAAATACCGCCAAGTTGCATGAAACCACCATGATATTCGGACTCAGCGACCTCAAAATAGGGTATGGGGTTACCCGACTTCAGGACTGTTTTCTTGGGCCTGATTTTGTTTCTAGTGCCAATGACAACATGTGATACTATGGTATATTGGCCGAGTCCCAACTAATTGGTGGCCACAGTACTAGGTGCTCTGTAGACTTGGCGTCCCATCGTTATGGTCGCTATGGGGTGCCGTACGGAACCGGCAATTGTACATATTGCGCATGTATTGCAGAAGCTGCATTTCTTTCAATTTTTTTATGATTTACACGACTTACCGCAAAAGAAAATAATTACATGCATTTACTGCACAAAAAATTACACGACTTGACGACTGTTTTGTGCACGAGTTACATTTTTCACGGAGAGTGCGCACGCTCATCAATTTTAGAAGGCTAGTGCGCTGGAGTGAATGCGGACCAATGCGTTTCTGCGTTCTTCAACAACCAAGGGGCCAGAGTTTGCAGCTATGCATTCCCTTTGCAAACAGGTCTTTGGGCTGTGGTCCGGTAATGAGAGCATGATGACCACATCAGACAGTCATTTGGGGTCCATCTTTTTGTGGTTGAATAGCTCGACAAGATCCGCATATCATATCTGCATATCAGCCCTCACCGGTGGGGGTCCGTCTGGGTTGCCCAAAGGGGACCTGGGACCCTGCCATTGCTTCAGGTGTCCATTGAGAAGAAACAAGCTGAACGGGACCTGGGTCGGGATCAATGCACAGCCGCTCCGGGCACATGGCCTTTGCTGCGGCACGCCGCTTTTCCTGGCACCCCAACTCCCCTCGCTGCATTTGCAGGGCTCGAGTCATATCACGCTGATATCGCCGATCAAACGGTCCCGGAGCCCGCGGGGCCCCGCCACGCCTACGTCCTTCCTGCCGCACTATGCCGCCCTGTGCAACCTGACCGCCGAGGTCATGGACGGTCTGGGGCAGTTGGAGGGCCAGATGCTGCAGGTCCGGCCCGTGGATCTGTGCAGCAGCACCCCAACCTCTCCGGAGAGGGTGGCCTGCTTGCGGGAGTTGATGTCGCAGGTGCAGGACCAGGTGATGCACGTGCACAGTTTGGATGCTGTGCGACAGGAGCACGTGGCGGACTTGGAGACGCGCCATCGCCTCGAGGTGTCCCAGTCTCGTTGTTGCCCCCCCTCGCCCCCCCCCCCCCCCCCGCCGCCATTCCCTGCGCCCCCCTGTCAGTCCCCTGGTACCTGTGGAAGGTGTCGCAGCACAGGTTGGGGTAACGCCTGGGGGTGCAACAGGGTAATGGGGAGAGCCAACTCGACTGTGGGCGGCAGGGCGGGGCAGACTCCCTCTGGACTCAATCAGGGTTACAGCTGTTGATCAAAGGAGGAGGGAGGCACCCTCAAACCCGCCTTCCCCCTGTATCATCCCCCTTCCCTTTTTCAAGGTTGTGACTGGGTTGGAACCTGTTGCTAAAGGTGTTGCGTGTATTGTGGAATTTGGTGTCTTTGGTGTTTCGGTTGTGCTGCAGGGCAGAGGCGTGTGGTAGTGTTTGCTCGTTCCTGTCGGTCACAATGGATGATTTGACCCGCCCAGTGGTTTCTCAGGTGCACATACTCCTGATTGGGGCCAGAGAAGGAGGGTCCCTTTGCCGCGGACCCCTCACCCCCGGTGCTCGTCTCATGTTTCCATCCCCCCTCCTCTTCAAGACCCTGTCGCCTCCTCCTTCCCTTCCTGTTCAATACATGTCTCTACCCTCCCGCCCTCCCAACGCCCCAATGTCTCTGCCCTTCCTCCCTCCTTCCTAACTACCCTGGTGTCTCCGTCCTCCGTGCCTTGGCCCTAACTTGCTTGTCTCTGCTTTGCTGTGTTCCTACAGCCCTCACGTCCCCACAGATGCAGGCCCTGCAGCATCGCGCAGCAGAGCTTGAGGAACTTGCTGCTGCACTGGAGCAGGAGGTTGTGGGCCATCGGCTTCAGCAGCCGCCGGAGTCTGCAACGTTGCCAGAGCCTCGCGGCGATGGTCCCTGCTTACGGGAGGAGGAATACGACAGTATCCTTGTGCTCCTGCGGCGCATGCAGAATCCGGTCTGCGGCGCCTCTGAGCAGCGGCGCTCGGCCGCGCAGGTGCCTCTTGTTTTGGCTGCACAGCTCTCCCGCTTCAGGCGGGAGTTGTCTCATGCTTCTGCACTCAGGGCGCACCGCCCAGGGTGCAAGGCACAGGGCCGAGGGCGGAGGGCACGAGACGGCAGACAGGAGGCACCAGTGCACAGGGTGCGGAGCGGGCGACAGAAGGCACCGGGCAACGGCTACGGGTCAGAGAGCACAGGCGCAGGGTACAAGGCACAGGGGTGCGTGCCCACAGGGTCCACGCCCACACATTGCAAAGCGATGGCAATCCGTACAGTTGCGGTGGATTTTGAGTCGCTTTCTGTATACATCGTTCAGAGTCGCAGTGGGAGTCGCGTCGTTGTGTGGCGTCACGGTGTTGAGTTGCGGTCGTGCGTCGCTCGCTGTCAGCGCCACGCCCCATGCGCTCATCCTGACCTCCGCATCATCACTCTTCCATGCAGGTCGAGGCCAAGTTGGTGGCCGCCTGGCAGCGCGGAGGCTTTGGGAACCGCAGCTTGGCACCCGCCACGGCGGGCAGTAGTGCAGGGCTGTCGACCGGCGGTTCGGAGTCGGGCCCAGACCAGGTCCAACAGCTGCGGAAGCACCTGGCGGAGGCGCAGATGGCAGTGCAGCGTGGCGATCTGCAGCAGCGGCACTTGCGGCAGTGGAACAAGGAGCTGCAACAGCAGCTGGCGGACGCACGCCGGGCCCGACCGAAGCCGGCTGGGATGGTGCGCAGCGCTGACGGCGAGCATGGGCCCTATACCCTGGCAACGCCAGATGTAAAGCAGGGGCCAGCTGCACGGGAGGGGCTGAGGTAGTTTCCCCGTGGAGCCCGTTGGCTTTCTGTGTTGTATGAAGGACGAAATGTCACACAGGAGGGCTGGGGGTAGCAAAGCATGTCTAGACATGGATTGTCAGACATGCATTGAGCCTGGGTAGCATAATTGCCTGCAGCTTGATGCTGTCTACCGTGTGTGCTGCATGCTTCTGTCCTCTGGCATGCAGGGTTTTCTGCTTTGTCATGCCTGGGAAAAAGTGGATATGTGAGCACACCCCAAAAGTCGGGCCACCCAATACAAGCAACCCCCGAGGCCATTTCAGCAAAGCAAGATTTGTTGCGCAAGTTGTTGACAGAATTTTTGAAACAATTTGCCAATGTGCTGTGTGAGAAGTTGGCTGTGGCTGAATTTCGTTCATGGTCTCCAGCTCCTGTTCAGCCAACAGAAATGGACTGTGTTGTGTACGTAGAAAAAGTGTGGGGTAACACAGTCCCACAATTGCAGGGGGCAGCTACCTATTTCTATTTGGTAAAAAGCCGCTTCTTTGCCTGTTCTGCTGAAAAACACAGCAAATCTATCAGCCTGCATGATTTCCTTGCATTTTGGAGTGGAATCTGCGGGAATAATAATATGCCAACTCCATTGCATCTGTATGCAGGGTGCATGCTATTGGCGTGGCTGTTGTCATGTGATGCTGGGCCATCAGCACCCTAAACCGCATTGTCACTACACTCAGTGTATGTTGAAACAGGCTGCCCTGGCCATCAGTTCGTATGCGCCTCATTGGTGCAGAGGACATCTGCCCAGAAAAGCTTCCACACGAAGAGGCGGCTGGCATTTGACTTGGGGCATCATAAAACGGTGTTGTGGGCAGAAAGTGCATAACGGGAGTATCACAGCTGCAAAAGGGTGAACGCACTTTAGATTCTGACTAACCATGTTCTGATGAGGTTGAGGTTGCGCGTCTTTTGGACCCAAAATCTGATATCAACGCGTCCATTCACAGCATGTGTCCAAAGCATGTCCCCAAAGTGTCCAACGGGGGGGGGGGGGGCTGCTGGGGGACAGCACCACTTGGTTTATACAAGTCTCTGACAGAAACCCGGTGGGTCCATCAGTTTTTGATCTGAGGGCTTTGATCTGAATGGAGGGCATGCATTTGGATCTCCAGAAGATGTGCAGCCCCTAGGGTAGCTGTGTGTCCATGTGCACTTTTTCACAGCTCTTGTAGTTTAATCACCAAATGTTGAGGACATTGCTTCTGTGTGCACCAGTCCTGTCGTTTAGATGAAGATTCGCTGTGTGATGCCTGCTGTTGTGGCTGCAGCAGGTGTCAGTGCTGGCTTTTTGCTGCGACAGTGCCAATTCCGGGCCCTTGTAATAATTTCAGTTCTTTTCCCGAGGGCACTTTTCTGATGTGGGTAGGCCCAACTGAACCCCCCCGCAGGTCCTTAAGCGATGGCCTGCCCCCTGATCATGGCATCTCAGCTTCAGCGGCCGGCGTGTGATTTCTACACGGTGCATGCCAGGCGCACCAACAACCCCCTGCATACAAAGAGTAATTGTCGGGCTGCGTGGGCCAAGAATATGGCGTGCAAGTGCAGTGAATAATGGCGCCTCGTTCGTTTGTCGGTGACCCGTGACAGCGCTCTCTCGTGGCATAGCCAGGGCTGCCTCCTGCAGATGATGTCCGCCCACACGTCCCCTCTGCCAGTGCACCGCGGTACACGAACACGGGGGCATTCCTGAAGAACGTCCTATTCGTAGAGAACGACCCGTACCACTCTGGCAGCGGCCGTGTGACGGCCAACCTCTTCAACAAGCTCGTCCAGTTCCAGCAGGAGCTGGCGAAGGCGTGCGCCCAGGTGCATTGCCGTGACTGGGGACTGTGTGTGTGCGACCATCGGTGGCGACGAGCGAGTGGAGGGGTCTTGTCGTGTTGCAACAATCGCGAGATGCATGCGGCGGGGCGTCGACCACTGAGTTCCTTGTGCAGTTCTTCAGGTCAGGGCTCCCAGCTTTGAAACTAGGGTTATGGTCAGGCTTAGAGTATGGCCGTTTTTGTCATAGCGCGGGGGTGATTGATTGTAGATGGAGGATTTCTCAGGAGACCTCTTGGGCTTCTTGGGTTGAGCTGCTTGTGTGTCTCCTTGTGGGGATTGGGAACTCTTTGCTAGGCTCCTGGTGGGTGTGCCATAATGTTTTCTGAGGCTGTAGGGTGCTGGTGGGCTGCGTACAGGGGTGTGGGCTGTGCTTGGTGGTTGGGGCAGCTGGTGGGATCTTTGGGCAGCTGCCTGCTGGAAATGTTGATGCTGCTATTGCTGGTTGAATGTTTGTCGATTTCTTCAGTTTCTTCACTGCTGGAAATGTTGATGGTGCTGCTGCCGGGTGAACCTATTCTTCAATTTCGTCTCAGGGAATGAGTGCGTGGGTTTGAGGTTGAAGCGGCATAGCACCCGGGCTGTTCGAACCTGCCGAACCGGCCCGCCAGAGGTGAGGTAAGCTGGTCCTGGTTGCCGTGACGGTTGAGTGGTTGGCGTGGCATCCCCGCCCCCCCTCCTCCCCCTCCTCCTGCTGCTGCTTACAGGAAAACAGCCCCGTCTTCAACAAGCTGCAGAAGCATTTTGCTGACGTGCGCAGATGCGAATGCGAGCAGGCCAGCACCATCAGGTGTGGCCGGGGTTCGTGGGCCTTTCTCACGGCTCACGGGACGATGAGGAAATGCCATGTCGGTCTGGTTTGGTGGTCGGCGTTTCAGAACACGGAAGCACGCCGACGGACAGGGTTTTGTGAGGGATCAGCTGCGTGCCATGTGCCACTCCTGTCGCTTTGAGCAGGGGTGTTGTGTGTGTGTGTGTGTGTGTGATAAAGCGCTATCATTTTAAGGAGGGCAAAGGCCGATTACAGTCCTGGACGCCGTGCGACAGGTTAAGCGAGGGGGTTATGGGTCAGGGGCTGGCGACGCCGACCCCCCCCTCCCCCTGCCCCTTGGCGTCGCAGCGCGACGGAAGGACTGGTTCTCCGAGGTCAGGTGTCTTCCCCCTCTGCCCTCCCATGGCCTCGGCTCGGGTCCCCAGAGCGCCTTGTGGGCACCGAATCCGCGTCCAACATCTGCGAGGCCATCCTCATCGTCGCCCCCCCCCACCCACCCCAGGGCGCGGGGGGGCAGGGCGCGCATACGCCTCCCATCCCGAGCAGCGTGCGCTGTCGCAGCCCCCCCCCGGCGGGCGCCAGCCAAGGGTGTCCCTCATGGTGCCGGGAGCAGCAATGCCGCACCCCCCTGCGCCCGAGGCACGACTTGCAGGCGGGGCTCTGTGTGCGTCGCACAGGGACTGCATGGGCTGTCGCGGCCCTACCCTCCGCAATCCCGGCCGCTGCGCCGGCAGAGGCAGGGGTGCAGGGGGGTCGCTGCTGGCGGACACCCGTGGCGCGTCGCCGGCCCGCCCCAGCGTGCTCGTGCCCGCGTCTGGCGCGGCTTCTCTCGCCGGTGCCGCTGACGGGGCAGTGGGGGTGAGGATGAGGGCAGTGGGGCCAGTGCTGCCCCTGCCCCTGTGCACCCTCCCTCTCCTTTGCAGCACGGAGGGGGGGAGAGGGGGCCCGGGCAACCCTAGCAACCCTGAGCTACGGAGGCTCTCTGCCTTCACCGGGTGCCCACTGGATCCAAAGATGGGGATGTGCTCCCCCCCACCCAAGGCAGGGTGCGCTGCACTCACCGCACTGAGCCGGTGGGCTGGGCATGTGGCTCTCCGGCTGTGGGCGTCCGCCCGTCACCACCAAAGCCAGTGAAATGCAGGGACGCTTGGCCGGCGGCTGCAACGGCGGGTATAGGGTGCCAGCCACGCCTGCAGGGCTTGCGATGCGATGAGGCCGTCGCCCCCGCCACGGCCACCAGGTGCCAAACATAACCCCGCGCATAGCAGTGCGCGACTGTTCGCCGCGCCAACCAGCGTTGCTCGCAGGCCAGTTGCTGATGGATGGGGCAGCAGTAGCAGGGCACCAGCCAGCATTCCATGGCCGGCAGCTTGCGCAGCCGCACCGCTCCCACCGCCCGCATGTTCTCCACGCGGACAAGTTCATACTGACGCACCGGGGCTCCCCCTCCCGGGTGGCGCGCCAGGCTTAGTGCCAGAAAGTAGTCCTGGCGGCCGGCCCCAGGGGTTGTTAGACGGCGCATCCACATATTCAAACAGTGCCGGTGCACCGGCTGCATTTGTTGATGCATGTCGAGCCGGCACGCAAACACCGGCCGCTCCGTGCGCCCCATGCTTCAAAAGCCCCCGAACGGCAGCAAGGAAACACATATCCACCGAAAACTGCCCTCCAACAGGGTGCCCCCAGCTAGCAAGGGCCGCAGCAAGTCGATTGCCTCTCGCAACACCCCCGCTTGCTCCCGCGGCGCCCACACTTGGCGGGCGTGGTGATGGCCTGGCCTGGCTAGCAGCGCCCGGTTGTTGTGGGACTCCAAATCAAGGGCCAGGTCCGCGTAGCTGCTGTGGCCAAAGCGCGGAATCTAGTGGAGCGCCCAAGGCCGGCGCACCAGAGCCTCCGCGAAACCGCGCTCCCACGGCCACCCCACGGGTAGGCCCTGCGGCAATGCCAGGGGCTCCGTTGCCGGGGTGGGGTGCAACGGGCTGTCCGCCAGCTGCTGCCATCCGAACCCTCGGCGCGAGTCCGGGCCCCGCCCCTCTACCGGGCGGAAGATCGTGGAGGTTGCATCCCTGTTCAGGCGTGCCGCCTCCTCTACTGCCCTATGGGCTGATAGGACGGCGACATACATGCCGTAGAGGCCGTACATCATGTGCTCCACCTAAGCCCCTTTGCTGGTGCCCACCAAGGCTAGCGGCAGCAAGCCCGTGGCCAGGGTTCCAGCATCGCTAGCGCTGGCACCGCCCTAGCGTCCCGCGGCACCTAGGGCATCCACCCCTAGCGCGCTGAGTCCCATCACGGGCAGTCCCACAATATGTGCGACTGTGATTCCAGCGCTCCACAGCAGAAGGGGCACCTGTCCAACTACAAGATGGCATGTCTTGTCGTCTTGCATGCTATTTGCGTGCCACCAGCCAGCAACCCCCGAGGATGTTGTGCTCCCCTTCTGTGGAAGCCACCTGCAAGCTTGCCTGGCACGCCTGCCGGTGCATTGATCTGCCCGCGCCTCCAAAGATGTTGGGTCGGCGCAGCTCAAGCTCCTGGAACACTTGGTAGCTCCGGCTCTCGCGCGAGCGGTGGCGCGGCTCCCCCTCTTCTGCCTGCACCAGGTCTACGGGCATCGCTTGCCCTGTTATGTCCCACTGCCACCACCCTTCGCGCCTCTGCTAGCCCAAGTGGCGGGTGGCTTTCCGGGCCTTGCACACGGGCCCCATGGATGGTGGGGAGTGCTGGCACTCTAACACCGCCTACACCAAAGTTTGCGTGGTCCCTGGCTTGTCCGCCTTCCGGACCAACCACAATAGGCGCTGGTACTGCACGCGCCACACGGGCAAGACATAGGAACCCCTGGTCCAGAGGCCCCACCAGACCTCTTTTGCCCGTTAGCAACGCGCAGGGCCTCAGACCGTCTCGGCCGCCACGGTGTTTGCTGATACCAGGGTGCGCCCCACCACTTCCGCCAACTTCACCCCGTATACGGCCACGGAGTTGGCTACAGTGCCCACCGTGGCTTCCCTCATTAAGAAGGTGGGCAGGTAACCCACCCGGCGCATGATGGTCACACCCTTGTCTGGGCGCCTGCGCACAACCGAGCCTATTCCCCTCTCGGTCGCCAAGCGCCGCCCCACGCCCAGCTACGTGGACCTCTCTGGAGAGCGGGATCGGCACCCCGCCGAGCCTGAGCTGTACGACCCCCCCATGCGGCTCCTGTTGAAGCCACGCGGTTGACTCGGCTGCGTTGCCCGATTCGCCCGTGTCCACCAGCCATACCCGTGTCCGGTTTGTGACCTCTTTGGGCTGCGGCATGGGGGTTGCCTCCGGGGCCAATGTGATGGCTTGTGTGCCGCCCGCATACCTTGTGGAGCAAGGGGCCGCCATTCCCCCGCCGTGCGGCCCCACAGCCGACGGCAATCCTGGCAGAGGCGGCCCGACGTTGCGCGGCAGCAGCCAGCAAGTGGCCACCACCCCATGCTTGCACATGTCATCAATCTCGATCTTCCGGATGTAAGTAAGGAGATTCATGAGGACGGCCTTGGTGGTTCGCCACCAATCATCCAGGATGCCGTTGCATGGCCGCTGGGCCCGCGGCGCACCGCGGTCCATGCCCAGCTCATGGGCCACCCTCAGCACCACAACGTGTGGGGTTATGTCAAAACATTTGACATAATGCAAGCCGAGTCCAAGAAGATTCCACCCCTTGAGCCGTGCTATCTCCAACAGGATGGCCGTGGCACTCGCCCCATCGACGATGCAGGATGTCCGGCAGCTGGGGCCTTGCCCACAGTCGATAGACCATGGAGAGAACTAACTGTCAGCGGGTAGGTGCCTAGGGGGCCCTCTTCCCCAGGATTCGGGATTAAAGGCGTGTATCCTTCAGTGAGGACCGCCGGCCACTGGCCTATGTCGTCCACTAGCTGCAGGAGCTGGGCTAGCCAGTCCAAGGCTCTGTCCGCCAGGGACCGCAAGTGTTGCAAGCTCCGCCCATCTAGCCCCATGGAGGAGGGGGACATGGCCCGCAAGCATTCGTGTAGTAGCTGCCGTATGAGCATGGAGGCCCGCATGGGGACTTTGCGCAAGTTGCGCCCGTACTTGGCCATGAAGGCCTCCGGGCACATTTGTGGGGCGTCAGCATATCTGCGGTTGATGGTGCCTCAGGCACCTTGCAGCAGCCCGTCCCATCTTGCGGCGACCTGCGTGGGTTGGGGGTGTGTGGGGACACCCATCCGAACCCGGGACTGCTGCGCACGGCACTAGCCAACATCACCTCCCTACGCTTGCATGCGGCAGAGGTTGCATCGGGGGGGGGGGGTGACGTCATTTTTTTTGCACGAGACCAAACTCTCCCAAGGGGGGCATAAGGCCATGCCAGGGTCGCGATCCTCGTGTGCGAGGGCCTCACCTCGGAGCTCGCAAAGCTCCCCCGCAAGAGAGAGTTGGACCCCCTCGTGTGGGGCCTCTGGCACTCCACCCGATACCCGATGGGTCCATGTTTGGGTGCCCTTGGGGGAGGGCGCCACCGTGCTGCATGCGGTCTCCGACTACGGCGTGGTGGGCAACCGGTAGAGCAAGGGCGCATTGTGCGAGGATGTGCTTCACCACCTCTCTGGCCTCGGGAACGCCCCGCACATCGTTGGCGCAGACTATATTTTTTCGATGGGGCGGCTGCAGGAGGTTCCGCAGGTGATGCTCCCCCACCTCTTCACGCCACGCTGCCAGTTGGGCTACACGTGGGGGGCGGAGGTCGCGGCCATGTCATCGAAGGCGTGCTTGCCGGCCCCGCACCATGTCCACAGTCCCGAGGGTGGAGCGTATCCTCAACGCGGGGATCCTGGGTTACAGACCAGTGCGCTTTGACATGGCGTTGGACGCGGCGAGCAAGGAGGTGCTGGGGGCGGTGTGGCCACCACCCGTCGTGCTGCCGGAGAGGGGGCCAGACCTACAATACGCGCTGGGTGAGGAGCTGCTGCTGTCCCCATACCAAGGCAAGTGGGACTCCTTGCTGGCGGCAGCGGACGGCAGGCAAACGCCCCGCCACTGGTGCCCCATTCATATGCAATCGCAATGTGAACAATTTTGGCCGGTGCGGCGAGGGGTGGTGCACTGCTGCTCGCGGGGCCACGTGGGACATCCGGCGGCAGCCGCAGGGGCATTGGCCTCGTCAACAGTCTTGCAGATGTGGTTGCCGCCCCCAGAGCCGCCATTGTAGTCGCCATCGAACCACCCTTGCGTGGTGCTCGGCGCGGCCGGTCACAGAGCACTCTGCCCGGTTGGGAACCCCTGCCGCCTCGGGGAGCAGCGGGGGAGGGGGATCGCATGATGAGGGCGGAGGACAGCCTCAGTGCCGCGGGGCTGATGGGACAGGGAGGGCCGTTGACCCCCCCCCCCTAGCGCCGGCGCCCCCACTGGCAGCACCGCCCCCAACAACGGAGGCCAAGGACGCGTGCCTCCCCATTTGCGACATTTTTTTCGCGATGTCTCGCGCGCTAACTGAGTCACCGGCGCTGCCACCGCCCGAGTCATCCCCTCACCCCCCCATGCCGTGCAGGAGAAGGGGAGGGAGGTGGGATAGACGATGCGCCGGGGGACGTCCCGGCCTCCGTGCCGTTTTCACCCCCTTCCCCTCCTTTGCCCCTGCAGGAGGTTGTGGAGGTGAACCCTGCATATGGTGCGGGCATGCGCGCACCGGAGCCCGTCAACGACGCGCCACAGGCACTCGTCACTTATGACCCGCTACTCCCCTCCCTCGCCCTGGCCACTACCGGCGCAGCGGGCAGGGTCAAGGAGGGTGGGGTTACGGCACCCCATGCAGTCCCTGTGCGATGCGCACAGGTCCCCCCCGTGCAAGTTGTGCTGGGGCCAGTATGGCGTCTGCGTGTGGGTAACCCCTGCGGGTGGGTCGCCCACTTGGTGGGGCTGTATTTTCTTGACGGGCAGACAGGCCACTTGGCGACCCCCCTTGACAGCACTTCTACCCTGCTACACGCCCACACACATTTTCCCCCAAAACTTACTGTCCCTGAGCTCTTGTGGTGCTGCCTTACCCCCACCCTCCTCCGTCTCCGCACCCATACCGAGCTGTGGAGCGGTGCACAGCATGACAACCACGCCCCCCACCTCCTTGCGCTCCTCAACCGGGAGTCCCATCAATTGGCTGCCTGCGGGGCCGCTTGTCCGGCCCCCTCGGCCGAACCCCTGCCCCACCTCCTTTGTGCCCCCCTCGTCTTGCACTACGGCGGAAGCCTGTTTGTTGAGCCGCAATTGGGCCTGGACGCGGCGTACGATGACGCCACCACCTCCGCCCACTTTTCCGGCCGTCGAGCTCATCTCCTTCTCCCTGACTATACAATTTTCCAAGAGCTCCTGAAGGCCGACAATATACCCATGCGCGCCATTAAGCGCGCCTTCGCATACGGAGTACTCGAATGGCAACGACCCCGAGGGCCGAACACCCCCATGGAGTGCCAATTCTGCGGCACCGCTGAGCACCAGCTCTCGCCCCATGTCCGCAGCAATTGCTCAGCAGCCTACCCCCATCTACTCCGCGCCCAAGCCCTCTTCACCCACGCTGCAGCCCCCACCTCAGCCACCAGCGTCACGGGGACGGCGTGCTTCCCGACCGTCGGGGGCGACCAATGCTGAACTGTACATGGGACTCTCATTTCACATCTGCGACAACTGGCTTGGGTGGCGTCCTCACTCTGTCCGGCTTGTGGTACGTTAGCCCCGATAGGGGCACATGTAGCCTGAGGCTAGCACAAAATATAGTCGTACCATGCGGTGCACTGATGGTGTTTCCTCCCAAGTTTTGCTTGTCGGGTTTGTTTGGGTGCCACCTAGCATGGCCCAACATGGGTGGGAAAATTGTTGTACGGTTCCCTGGAGCGCGGAAATTTGTGGGTGAATTTTTCTTCTCCAAAGGTGCCTCGGACGTCGGATCCGACTCCTGGGCCAATTAGGGTGCCACATGGAGCCCGGACAACGCTGCTTGGTTGACCCGATGTGAATTTTTATTTTGCTTTCTATGACGAGTTGATGAGACATACAAATAGATGGTGTTGCCGTCCGACATGCTCCGATTCAATGACGGCTTGCGTCACCACTGCCCAAACATGTTTCCCTATCTGGACATTGAAATAACCCCCCCCCCCCCAACCCCTAAAACTTGATGGCACACAAAGCAGAAATTCTTTTTCCTTTTTTTCTACTTTTGGCAGGTCACCGCCCCACCCCCGCCCCCTTTCAAAAAGGAATCCGTGGAACCCTGGCGTCGTGACCACCGCCTGGGATGCCAGTGGAGATGAGCAACACACGGATTAGGATGGCCTATCAGGGGCATGGTCGGAAGTCGCTTTTTCTCGAAATGAGTTGACATCTTTTTTTGTTTAGTGCTTCACCATTATCTTTGTTGCTGCCGTTGCTTGTTGAGGATGCTGGTTGGGAATGGGGTTTGGGCCAGAAGCCACTTCTCTTTCTAGCACACTATGTCTTAGGCGGGGTTCAATGGTGGTACCCCCCCCCCCCCCCGGGACTCGAGTACGAATACCGGGTCCCGGACCAGCGGAGCCGCCGAAGTGGCAGGCCAGCGGGGCAGTCGTGGGTGGCCCATCTGGCAGTCGGAGGAAGAACCCCCAACCACTCCTCCGTCTCATCATACGGCCGCAGCAGGGCCAACAACCAGTAGGTAAGCAAGCCATCCCCCATGCTCACAACCGCTTTGCCCCTCCACGCGTCCTGTCTAAGGACATTTTTGCTCGGCACCTCTCTCAGGGAGACAATGGTGGAACATGTTTTCAATCTGTCACAGGCATTTGCTTTTTCGCCTTGGTCCCCGGCACCTCACCCCTTAGCAGGGTTGGGGGATCTGCCTGATTTGCTATTGTATGGGCGATCAGCGCGACCAATAACCGTGGGATTATGATGCCGCCAAGAGATTTGAACACCTCGTTTCGCCCCACCGCCAATGCCCCTCGCCCCCCCGCCCTCACCACCCACACCAGCATCCCCCCCAGTACCATCCTACGCTCCATGCTCACATCAAAATCCCCCATCACCACCCTACTTGAGCCCCCGTAACAGGTCCTCCCAGTCCCACAAGAACCCCCCCCCCCTTGCCTCGTCAGGGCAACCAACCCCATCACCCCAAAGATTGAGCAGTGGCTGGCCCAGCCCCTAGCAACGCTAGATGGTCTGTTCGATCTAGGCCGCACACCGTTCTAATTAGCCTTGCAAAGGCGGGGCCAACTAGCTTTGTGGCAAGGTGGACAACGCGTGTCTAGGTCACACTTCCTCAAACGCAGCCTGGAGAGGGCTAAGCTCATCTTGACGCAGACAGTACCCCGACCACAACGCCCTGTTGTCCCTACGTCCCCTTCAAGAAGGCCACGCTTGCCGTCGGGCCAGAAAACATTGCCAAGGTTGGTCGCACACTAGCGGATCTCCTTGCTGCCCCCCCCCCCCCCCCCGCCCACGGATGCCGTTGCTGCCATGGCACCAAAGACCACCATGTACCGTTTGCGAACCGCACTTTTGAATGAACATGCGCACGTCGCTGACTTTTGGTTCCTTTCGCCCGTTATTGCGTGCCCCTTTGCCCGTTCGCCGTGCTTACTTTGCCAAAAGTTAAACAAAATTGAAGGCACGCAAGAAGTAGCCCGAGTGGTAGCTAACCTCGCTTAGATTCGCAAAAAATTGTTAAATTCGCGCGCATTTTCGCATGTCTCGTTCGCATGTATCGTTCGCATTCGCATGTAATTTCCATTTGCGGGAAGATCACTCGAAAAAGGCGCGCACATCCCGCGAATATGTCCATGATTTTTCAGGTTCCGCTCCTTTCCATGCTTTTGTTCCCCTGTGCAGCTCTCATTTCTCTTGCAATGGCTCTATCGCAACATGGCAGCCTCCCGGACCCGGCCGCCGACACCCGCGTCCACTTCCTGGACCTCCCCCCGCCGCCCGCACACGCTAGACGAGGCCACATACACGGGGGGCCTGTTGGTGGGGGAGGTGGTGGAGTGGGTAAAGGGTTTGGACCCCTCCCCCACCCTCACCCACATTGACATAACGGAACCCGCGCGTGCGGGTGCTCTCCGCAAGAAGGCGTGCACCAAGCACCTGTGGCACCAACTGCAACTGGCCCTCCCCGAATTGAGGGCCGTCCGCCTTTTCCCCGCCCCCAAAACATTTGACTCCCTCTTGGGGATCATGTTGCAGCACGGGGCGGGGAAGTTGAAGGTGGGGTTTTGAATCGTGTACCCCACCACTAACCTCCTCCACCCCCCCCCCCTCGCATGTACATGATTGCATTGAATGAGTACTTCCCTGCCGGTCACGCAAGGGGGCCATTCTTCTTTCCCCTTTCGGTGGCAAACCGCCACTGCTCAATGGTGGGATGACTGGGGCTCTTCCCCGCCCACCCTAAGGTGCCCCCCCTCCACCACCTCCTTGACATCACTCTTCCCACGCTTCATCAAATGCGTCGGTTGAGTTGGTATCGGGGATTGGCGGACCCCCCCCCCTTCGTTGCCCCCCAACCCCCTTTGCGAACCGCCCCCTTGCCGGACCCCCCCACATATGCAACCCCTAACCCATCCCTCCACGCCGACCGTCCTACAGCTCACATCCCCAGGACCTTTGTTGATGGGCTTGGGTATACGGTGACTGGAGGAGCCCTTCTTTCCGCTGCCTGCAAGGCGGCTTGGGACCGGGTGGAGAAAGTCTGGGGCGGGGGGGGGTGAAATAAAGTTCCACGACTTTTCGACATTGTGTTTAACGTACAATGTACAAAATGTCGAAAAGCAACGGGCCGATCCCTCCCTGGCCAAACGCCACTAGTCCAACCCGGGTAAGCCAGATCATCTGGCTGGTAGCGGTTTCAAAAAGCTTGTTGCTAGCCTAAGGGAAAGCATGCCTAACCCTTTTTGAGTATGTTTACCCCATGCCCGCCGGTTCCGTCATCGTGTCTGGTGCGGAGTCCGGCGATCAGCCTGACCACACGGACACCTCCACCGCCCCCCACGTCCTCCCCCCGTCCGACCGGTCAAATTCGGTCCGCAAAACTCCCTTTTTTCTCTGTGCCGATACCAAAGTACAGATTTTAATGGCCAATTGCAAGAATTGGAAAGCCTAGGCTCCCCAAGCCATGGTGTGTTGGGTATCTGGGTGCAATGGGGCACAATAACCTGCCAACTTCCGGTTGGAAGACACCATCGACGGGAAGTGGGACGTGGTACTCCCAATTGGAGTGATATATCGACACATTGCAGCAGACTACCGCATTCCCGACTATGGATTGCACGGGGTGCTCTCTGTCACTATACGTCGTATTATTGGGCATGCGCGACGCAGTGTCGGCAGATATGACCAAGTCCGCCGCTGTCGTTGTGCGCAATTTGTTTCAGCCCATTCTAGACGTTGCCCGCATTCAAGCGAAGACGGTAACAAAGGGGACGTTGAACAATGACAAGGCAAACGGTAAGCGAAAGGTTAGGTTGGTGTGTGCCGCGGCTGTACAATTCAGGCGCACCCGGCGGTGGGAGGCACTCTTTACAATATGCGTTGAGGAGGGGGGAATGAACCACAAGCGGGTGGGCGCAGACTATGGGGTGATGTTTGTAGGGAGTGGTGGGACAACTTTGCCAAGCCGTTTGTGTATGCATGGCAAACTGGATGGCTGTCCGGGAGGGGGCGTAGGAAGGCTTCGCGAATGTAGCATACGAATGGGCAAGGCCCAACTAGTGTTAGAGGGGCCTAAGCTACTGTGGTCACATGTGTGGATTGACCATATGTATTTCTTTGCCCGCAAGTGGAGAATCCTCTCCAAAATTTCATGCTTTGCCCACGGGGGGGGGGGTGAGGAAAAATTCACCCCAGCAGGCGAAATTTCAACCCAGTAGGGGGGGGGACAAGTGTCGCGGTTGAAAAAAAAAACACCCAAAGTTGAAAAAGTTCCCGGTTGGGTGGGGTGTTTTTGGGATCCGCTGTTGGGGTTGAAAAGCTGCACGTTAGTGGCGCAAAGTTAATCGCCCCCAAGTGATTGCGGCATTGGAGGTCCTGGTGGACAGTGCATTAAACGGGGTAACTCTCCCTAAGCTTGGAAGCTTAGAGCTGGCACTGCAGCTATGCCGCAATCGACAGATCCCCTGTTTTGGTAGTACGCTGTTTTTTTTTCCATGGCGTACTGCCCAAACAGGTGCCCCAGGGGGCGCCCTCCACACTTGTGCGTCTTGCTCATACGTTGTTCGTCCGTTCCGAAGTGGGTCTGGGTAGACGCGTGGTTAATGGGAACATCAGGGACTGATTCTAGTTTCACATATGCAAAATAGTTGCCCAAATGTTGCTTGGTTGTGCTGATTCGTGCTTTGTTGGAGTGTGACCGGGCTATGTGGTTGTACCCATCCCAGCCTGTGGGAGCTCCGGGACAGTGCGACACTGCGAGCCTTGCCATTGGACCCCCTCCTCCCCGTTTTTGTTGCACATACAATAAAATCTTCCACTTCCTCACGATGGCTGATATGCGTGCATCTCCCCTCTTGCCTCCCATCACCGTTACCGTAGTATGGCGCAACCGCGACATCCGAACAAGGAAGTGGCAGTGCCCCTGTGGCAAGATCCTGCCCACAGTGCAGAACCCAAAGACCAAGGCATTTAGCATCCGCTGCTCGGGTACCCAGCATACCGACTAGGTGCGGTAAGGCAACGTCGTGCCGGAGTTCTTTCAGGGTAGCGTCACCTCAGACACTCCCCTACTGAGCATGCTCATCCGCGTAGACAAGCATCCGCAGCTCCTAGGGGCTGTCCAGCTTGCATCTACATTGGCCGCAGCTGGTGCAGCCGCTGCAGCACAATTGGGGCCCATTCTCCAGGTGCCAAACCTGGATGTAGACTCTGCAATGGAGATGGACCTTGACCTTGACGCTCCGATTCCTCTTGGCGAGCGCAAGTGTCCCGGGGTTCTCTCTAGGCAGGCCCCCACCCTGCAGCGGCTGCGGGGGACGTACCCCGTCATGCGGGGCAACTATGAGAAGCCGCCCTCGGAGTTCTGCGACCGCCGAGGGCTATTGGCTTTGGATTGCTGCACGGATGGTCGTTGTGACGACATAGCGGTACCATGGCCCCTGTCTCCCGTGCCTGGTTTTGCTATGCGGGAAGCATGCGGCTAAGCTGAACAGCTGGATGATCACCGCCATTGATCCAAAGGACACACAGCCCCATTACCGGCAAGGGCCCCATGTCTTGTCCCGCCGCCTCAATGAGGCCAACGACAGGGGGTACGTTGCCCAAGGGACCGTGGGCTAGTTGCAGGAGGACCTGCACAAGTTCCGGCAGCGTTGCGAGACCTACAAGGCGCTCGCTGTGAGTCTGCCGTGAGTCTGCTCCGCGATCGGGGGCATGTGATTGGCCACACGTGGCTATGGTAGCCGGGGCAGCCTTCACAGGAATTCATTGCAGTTTCTGTGGAGGTGGCGGAGCTGGGGGGAGGGGTGGGGTGTTTGTCCTGCATGTCGTCCATGTTTGCTTATGTAGTGCACAGTGCGCTCTGGAAGCTATCTACAGGTAGCACGATGTTGTGGACGAAGGATGGGCGCGAAGGAGTGCCCAAGCCGATCTGCTAGTCGGCGAGGCAACAAACAAGATGTGGCCAGTGCATATCTAGCTGGCGCTGAACACAGGCAAAAAACAGGTGTGTTGTGCATGCGATTTTTTTTCAGGTTTCAAGGCGAATGCGCGAACGAGTGCCTAAGCTGATCTGCCACTGGGCGAGGCAACAAGGAGGATGTGGCCAGTGTATATTCGGATGGCGCCGAAGACAAGCAAAACACAGGTGTGTTGTGCATGCGATTTTTTTGCAGGTATCAAGGCAGTATGCAAAAGAAAGGCAGATGCGACTGTGGCAAGACTGCGCGCCATTCAAAGAGCGTGCACGACTACCAGCCCGCATCTCCGCACGGCGCTCAAGACAAGCATTCAAAAAAACAGGTGTGCTGGCGCTCCGGCACACGTGCCACTTCTCTGCAGGTATCAAGAATTTGTGAAGCAACAAGAAGACCTTGACCCTCAAGTTGAGAATGGCCGCATCATGGGCAGCGCATCTCTGGATGGCGCTGAAGACAGGTAAAAAACTGGTATGTTTTGCTTGCCACTTTTCTGCAGGTATCAGGATTTTGTGGAGCCACACCAAGACCCTGACCCTCAAGTTCACAATGGCCGCATCATGAGCAGCGCGTCTCTGGATGGCGCTGAAGACAGGCAAAAAACAGGTGTGTTGTGCATGCGATTTTTTTTCAGGTTTCAAGGCGAATGCGCGAACGAGTGCCTAAGCTGATCTGCCACTGGGCGAGGCAACAAGGAGGATGTGGCCAGTGTATATTCGGATGGCGCCGAAGACAAGCAAAACACAGGTGTGTTGTGCATGCGATTTTTTTGCAGGTATCAAGGCAGTATGCAAAAGAAAGGCAGATGCGACTGTGGCAAGACTGCGCGCCATTCAAAGAGCGTGCACGACTACCAGCCCGCATCTCCGCACGGCGCTCAAGACAAGCATTCAAAAAAACAGGTGTGCTGGCGCTCCGGCACACGTGCCACTTCTCTGCAGGTATCAAGAATTTGTGAAGCAACAAGAAGACCTTGACCCTCAAGTTGAGAATGGCCGCATCATGGGCAGCGCATCTCTGGATGGCGCTGAAGACAGGTAAAAAACTGGTATGTTTTGCTTGCCACTTTTCTGCAGGTATCAGGATTTTGTGGAGCCACACCAAGACCCTGACCCTCAAGTTCACAATGGCCGCATCATGAGCAGCGCGTCTCTGGATGGCGCTGAAGAGAGGCAAAAAACAGGTGTGTTTTGCTTGCCACATTTCTGCAGGTTTTCGGCTCAAGTCCAACACCTATGCCAAAAACCAATGCTGCGACCACTTGACGGGATCTTCGCTTGGCGCCGAAGACCAGCATTCAACAAAAACAAGTGTGTTGGCGCCCAGGCACATTCACAAATCACAACCGTTGTGCGTGCGACTACCGAGTGCGACATAGTGCCGAAGGGTGCAAATCCTTTCTACGCTTTTGCACATTGAGCCGGGGCCGTAGTCTCTTCTCTTTGAGGGACCGATGGTGTCAAAAGATCAATGTGCTCCTGTACATATACATCTGACCAATCCATCCGACAATTGGTGCTGTTGTGCTTGGAACGCGGCGCTCCGTGAGTCGGCCCCAGGATCGGGGGCATGTGATTGGCCACGCGTGGCCATGGTAGCCGGGGCAGCCTCCATAGAAATTCTGTGGAGGTGGCGGAGCAAGGGGATTGGGGGGCCAAGGGGTGGGGGGGGCAACGAGGGGGGGGCTTTGGGGGGGGTCTGTGGGCCCAGTGGGGACAATGGGGGGTTAGGGTAGAAAAAGTCTCCCGCGGGTAGAATTTTTTTGTATAAGGGGCTGGGGGGGGACAAGGGTCGTGGTTGAAAAAAATTTTCCCCCTGGGGGAATTTTTCTTCCGCCCTCCCCCTGGGTTTGCCATGGAAGGCAGCCATTGTAGGCTAAAGCGCATGCTCCGCAATAGCGGGGGCCTAAGCCTCCTGCGTGGACGCCTAGGTGTGCAAGTTGTGGTTGACAACCACACCATAGATGACCGCCTCTGTCGAGAGGGGTGGGATGTTACCAAGAGCTCCATGCGTAGACAAGGGCCTTTGACAGTGCGGCCTTTGGCGCGGTGTGCCCGCAGGATGGCACTTGGTGACCTCAACTATGTACAAGACCTCTCACAGCGTTTCAGACGCCGCCGCAGGCGGCGGGCCTAGGACATGCGGTCATGGGACTATCGGTTGTGGTGGCTCTCATACTTAAGTTGGTGCACGCCAGACAGTGGAGCTGTGCGAGTGTGCGAAGGTGACTGCGAAAATCCCGCGATAGTCGCGCTAATTTGATGTATATTTGCGTTCGCATTGCCGCCCCAGACACAGGGAAAGCCCGCGGTATGAATATGGCATTTTGTGGGGCGCTTTGGCACCATGGCGCGTGAAAAAGGGGGCGTTTCTTGTCATTGGCACCCGGATTGTTTTAGCTTTATAAGTTCGAGAAATGTTGGTACCATCCGGACTCTGTGAAATAGTTGTTCCTGGCTAGAATTGTTTCTTTGTGCAGCCATGTTCTCGCGATTTTCGCTCCCCATCCAAAAGTTCCCTTATGGGCCGTTCGCAAAGGGTACGCACTAGCAGCCTGACTTGTCCAGCCACCCGTCAGGCGGCACCTCCGTCTGGGCCCAAACACGCGCACCTTTACCGAGGTGGCCCGTGGTGACCCCGTGAAACCTAAACCCAAGCCCGCCCCGTACTTTGCACAACCCCACTTCATGGCCCTTACCCCTTCCTAATGGTGGCTTGAGAGAGCTGACGGGCGCCTCCTCCCGTAGGTTTCTTGCTACGCTGCCCTACGCAACCCCAAAGGCCTTGGTTAAATCCAATATTTTTAATATCTGGGGGGAACGTTAAAAGGTTAGCTCAATTTTGTGCATTTATACAAGGGGTATGGGGGATACGCAGTGCAAGTTTGCATCCCTTTGGGGTGCCTTGCGCGTTTGGTGGCATTTTCCAGCCGGGGTTTTGGCGGGGGTTCTACCGGTGTACATCTACAAAAATGTTGAAATGGCACTCCGAGCTAAAATTTCGTTTAATATTTGAAATTAACATGTCATATATCAAATATTACAAAAGTGCCGACTGAATATTAATCCACAGATCCCAAATTGTAACCTGCCCTACAAATGCACAAAAACACACAAGAACACATACCACATACTTTGCTTTTCGTTTTTTGTCTTGTTTATGGCCTTACCGGCCGGATGGGTCCGTTTCCGGGCCTTTACGGTTCTTGCGACCCTTTTGCGGGGTCACCCACCTCTTGTTCTTTGTTCTCCTTGTTCTGTTTGTATACGGGGTTCGGGGGTTCTGTGGTGGTTGGTTCGGGTTGGTTATACTGGGAATTAGTCTCGGGATTAGAGGGGTGAATGGTGGTCTTTGACTTCTTCTTCCCCCCCACCGCTTCTTGCCGAAAGGCTTCGGCTTCTTCGGGGGAAGGGAAGAGGAGCCTTTGGGCCAGCTCGTAAACAGTGGTGTGGCCTGGGTATTCCACCCGAAACAACACCACCTTTGTTGCGACGGACACCGCGAACGGTGCCCGTCTCCACCCCCTCCCCCCGCCCCCCCGGGGTAGGGGACGTGGGCGAGGCTGCCGACGATTGGGTCCTCGGGACCGTTGCCCACATGGGGGGTTGGGGTGGTGGGTGTGGTGGGGGGGGGGGGCTTGGGGGTGTGTGTGCTCTCAGGGGCTTGGATGGCTTTTGTCTTGGGTGTGCGGTGGTGGGTTTTTTGCTTTTTGGTGCCACCCCGTGGGATAGCGCCGTCACTTGAGTCCTGGGACGATTCGAAATACAACCTGCCGTTGGTCTTCGGGGGGGGGGGGGCTGGGGGTTTGCGTTTGGTGCTGGTCTTGGGGGGGTTTCGATGTGGACATTGCGGTGAACCGCCCCCCCCCCCCTCCTCTTCCGCAGCCCTCCCCTCACCCATCCCATCCGTAGCTCCCCATCGAGCCCCCCGATAAACCCTACGTCTGACATTTTGGCCCACTGGCTGGGCCGATAACCCTTCGATGTGTCCCACACGTCGGCTGCCACGCAGCCTGCCACCCACTCTCGCAGGCTGCAGAGCAGGGAAAGGCCCGGGCTTGGGTCTTGGGCCAGCATGCTATCGAGGGCCCCCGGGGGTATCTCTTGTGAGCCCTCCGTGTCCCGCCAAGTGATACGTACCGGGCATGCATGGCAGGCTTTGATGGTGACATCACACACCTGCAAAAACACAAAAAACACAAGAATTATGCAACTTAAATTGTTCTGGCGAATAAATTAATATGTACGAGTTCATATATGAATTTAATTGTTGATGTTTGGACCGCTGGCTCAAAAATTAGAAATTAACGCACAAATGTCTCCGGCGACATCCTAGATATTAACTGACTAATCAGGTGGCGCACATCGATGAGTTGCCCAAAGCTTGAACTGCAGCATAGCACTGTGGAAGTCGGTGGTCGCTAAGGGAGCCTCCAATGGTTCTGCGGCCTCATCGAACCTCACTGGTGTCAACGCACTGTAGACCGGGGCCTCAGTCGGTTTCGTCGGCCTCGTCACCGACAACCGCGTACACCGCGTCCCCGTGTCCCCTTCGTGCGACCGCTGGTGGCGTAGGTCGTAGACGGGGGTCTGGAGGGCGAGGACGTTCCCCCACTATGGGGTCCACAGGCAGGCCTTGCCCATGCGCCAGACGCGCACCCATCCAAAGCGGGATCAGTGCTGCAGCAACTCAAGGTAATGGCCTGTTGCGAACCCCACGTTCCGGGGGTCTCTAAGCAAATTCAGCGCTGGCAACCCTCAAGCACTGACACTGTCTAGCACTGGTGCCAGGGGCGCCCCAGCGATAGGCCTCTACATCCGGGCCCTCCCCGCTTTCCGGGGTTCCGCCCCCACTCACCCTTGGCTGAGGCGTGCTTGCGCACAAATTTGTGCGCAAATGGGCGGAAAACCCAAAGCACAGTCAAATGACGGTCCCCAGCCCCCTGAAAAACGGGCCGCTATGGTGCAGAGGCCTGTTCAAGGACCTGGGCCGACCAGCACATAGTGGAGGCCTTGTTAAAATTTGATGTCGCTGGCCCAGGCTTTTGCTTAGTGTCCGTCCTACCCCAGGGGGGGGGTGTGTGGGTCTGGCAGAATTTCAGGTTGGGTGGGTGTCCAACCCCCCCCCACGGGGGTGGCGTGGGACTTTGTGGGGGCCCTTGGGTCTATCGAGACAGTGCCACCTCTTTCTTTCTTCTGTTGCAGGTTCCATGTAACATGTTTATTTATGGTCTGTTTACATGGCATTGCATATCACGTGTGCATGCCCCACGCCCATAAAGGGGCTAGGATGCATTGTCATTTATGTCAAATGCGAAGGGGGCAACGCTAAAACCCCATAGTCTTCTGTATTGCATGTCTCAGTTGGGTACGTGGGTGGGTGGGTGGGTGGGTGGGTGGGTGTCCGACCCCCCCCCCCCCCGGGTGGGGGACATTAGTCGGTATTTGGGTATGCCAAAATTCTTGGTGGGTGGGTCGCTAAATAACCCCCCCCCCCCCCATTGTTCAGCAAAACCCTGGGCTATGGCCTTGGCCAGCCACGGTGGGAGGGTGAACTTGGGGGGGCGGTTGTCTCAACTACGTTCCCCTCCCCATCCGCACTATCCCCACCCTCCCCATCTGCTTCGTCCACCACCACGTGCTCTGCCTATTCTTTAACCCCCCCCACTGGGTCCCCTTCCCCCACCCCTGCTGACTCTCTAGCCCTCTCTCTATCCCTCTCCCTCTCCCTCTTCTTCCTCTTTTCTCCCCTTTTTTTCGCGTCGTCTTCTATTGGAGGAGTCTCCGCTTGACTCCTCGTCCGGGGTTCGCCGATTTGCTGCTTCTGCTGTGCCATGGCCATATCGTCTGACGAGATGAAGGCCATGACGGACGCCTTGATGTCTATGATGGCCGAGAACAACGCAAAAATGGTATGCTTGCTTGTAGGTGTCTGTTTGCAAGTCGGAGTTAATATTTGCGGCGGTGCTTTAACATCTGCCAGTTAATATTAACAGGTTGGTCTCTTAGTATTTCATATATGAAATAATATTTGCCCTCCAAATATTAACCCGTAGATATTGATATAAAAAGTAAAGAAAATAGAAAATTCAATTGCTCCGTTTTCAGATGCAAAAACCGGAGGAGCGCCTTCGGCAAGCCCCTCTAGTAGCAGCTGCAGTAGTTCCAGCGGTAGCAGTTCCAGCAGCAGCCCCTTGGTGGGGCAAGGAGAAGAGTACAGTTGGGTGGGCTTTGGGTGGCCAGGAGCTTGGCCATTGTACATGGAACACCACCGGATGCTCCATGCGTGCGGAGTGGCACGTGGAATTTCAAGAACCACCGCTCCCACGCTTGGAATATTACCTCGGCCTCGCGTTGCCACGCCGAGGCAACCAGCATCCCTCCCACCCGTGCGGTGTGGTTGTTGTAGGCGCGCTTGAGGATGGCGTTAAGGCTCTCAACGACATCGGCGCACGCTGCGCCCAATCCCACCCCCGACCGCGCCGCATTGGCCGCGGCTGTGGTGATATCTCCTCCAAGTAAAGGAGGTAGTGGGATTGGCACCCGGCCTTGCAACAATCCGCCTGGTATGCGCGCGCAACCTCCGGGGCAAGAAGGTCCGCGGTGGAGGGTTTGTCGGAGTGCAATTAGCGGAGGAGGTCCCGCATAGCAACCACGGCTTGCCACTCACCATCCTCCGGGGCGTAAGCCAACGGGGGCCCACGCTCCTCCCGCGCTAGGAACAAACGCGCGGGACTCCTCACCATCCGGCGCGGCCGCCGAGCCCAATTTGGCGCTCGTACGGGCGCAGTAGTGGATCCTTTGCACGGCCTCGGTGGTCACATTCGGGAGGGCCTCCAGGCGGGCCTCAACGAAGGCCACTTGGAGGCGGTTCATGGCCATGCAACAATGGAGGATGCAGATTAGGAAAACCAAACATTGGTGGGCCGCAATGTGTGGGTCTCCTATGCATCCCCCATTGTCCAAGCCACGGCCCGCATCCTTGTAGCGCACACGGGCGGCCGCCTCCTCCTGCAATGTACGCCGCGTGGCGGTGTGCTCCCATGCCGCTGCACCCTTGTCCCACACACCCATGTTGTAAATAGAGCCCACCATGGGTGATATGGAGGCGCCCTTGAGGCGTTGCTCAAAGGGGTGGTCTCCCCCAATGACCAGCTCGCTTGCCACCCACCGGGTTGTCCAGTAGAACTTTTTGCAATCATGGATCGATTGCAAAACGTAAGAACAAAAGTGGGTTCATATTTGCAATCAATATCTGCGGGTTAATATTCAGTTTTAATCTACGAACTGGGTGAATATTGACGAAATTCCGGATGTCCACCCGTAGATATGACTGCAAAAATTCACGAACAAGCAATCGGCCACAAACCTGCAGGTTCTGGGCCCAAATTGTTGTAAGGGGGGCCATGTCCTTGTCTCCGCACACAGCCATCCCAATCATTCTCAAGTACGCGGGTGAGCGGCTCGGTGCGCCATGGTTGAGGAGCGCAACAGAGAGTTGGCTCCAACTACCACCGGCACATGGGTACACATCCCCGCGCACGAGGAATGGGACATGCTGCGACCAATTGATGACACCGGCAAATTGAGGCCGTGATTGGACGTAGCACGCCCAAGATTGAAGCGGTTAGGAGCGGCCACTCACAGGGGGATCCGCAACTGACACGGGAGGCCTCAACTCAAGCGGCTTGGCCATCTCCTTCCATGTGTCTGAGAATCGGTCCCGTGCGGGGATGGGCCGGGGGAGCGAAACAAACAATGCTCATGTCCCGTAGGTTGAACATCAGTGCGGAAGTGCTGGGTTCGTGCAGGGTACCCAACCACATCCCCTTGGTACCCCTCTACTATCCCATTCTGCACCCCATAAGAACCCTTACACATTCTGATGTAGACGGAAAAAGAAGGACATAAATGTGGCAAAATCATACGAAAGCGAGTTTAATATCTAGCAGGTTCATATATGAATTAGCTCATATATGAAATATTACAAATGAACCACATTGGATTTCATCTACGCCACTCGGGATTGGATCCAGCACGAGCATGTCTAGACAGTGGGTTTGAGGTTGGGGATGTTTTTAACCTAGGTTGTGTGGATGATGATGCACCACCGAAGGAGTGCCCCCTTGCTGGCCACCTCCTAGCCGCAGTAGAGCATGCCCTAGCAGCTTTGTCTTTTAGTCACCGTCGCATGTGCTTCCTGGAGCCTTAGATGATCGCAGCCTTCGCGGATAGGGTTCTACCCCCCAATCTTAAGTGCAAGGCAGGAGACCACAGAAATGGGTCACCGCCTGGATGTAAAAGATAGGACCGCACGCGAATCGGCCAGCAATAACTATTCCTCCAAATTCGAACTTTTGTCCGGGATTCGGGAACGCTATGCACCTCACTCATATCGCTCTTTTTCTTTGCTTACTTCTTGTGATGCCTTTCTCTCGGGACACACTTACCGAGCTTAGCATGACCCTTACACGGCTAAGTGGCTCCAAGAGTTTGCGCGACCCATTGGTGGTGCAACTGCTCAGCGAGTGGGTGGTTTCAACGCCTTTGGCCAAGGCCCGATGGTCGGAGGCCACGGAGAAGGACTACCCCACCCTTAATCGTAGCAAGCAATTGGAGACGGTAAAACGATACGCCTCCTTCCTCTTTCCCCCCGCCTGACCTACTCGGGCTCTTGATTGGACTTGAATGTCCCAAAGGTTGGTTTCCGGGCCGTGTCGGAGTACATGTCCCGCCGGGGTGTGGTATACACGGCCGCAACAGGATACCGTGGATTTCGCGTTGTGCGCCCTCCCCCCCGCCGCACTCAAGTCTCCTCCCCGCAGACAGCAACAACAGACCTACGCTAGAAATTGGCAACAAGCCGAGAAAGCCGAGAGTCATGCACTCCCTTCGCAACTTCTATCTCTTGATCATGTTGCTGATGCGGCTGTAAGTTCCAACCCTATTGTTCTGTTGTAGTTACCGGCATGCTGGTGTTGGTCTCAAGCGCCGTTTAAATGTCCCGCCTCGGGAAGTACGCCCCGGCCCGCAACCTAATCGGGCCGCTATCGCCGCGATCACGTGGTGCCAGTGATGGTGGTGGCGGAGAGCTACAAGAGCCACAAGGGCAACAAGCAGGACTACAACAGCAGCCATAGGCACAAGGAGTGGGGGAGCAGCAGTAGCAGCAGTAGTAGCAGCAAGCCCAATGAGGAACCCAACAGGCGGGGGGACAACAACAGCAGCCGCAAGCGCAACAAGCAGGTCTACAGCAGCAGCAATAGGCACAACAAGCGAGGGTGCAACAACCGCTTTTTTTCAATGGTGGAGCATAGCATGTAAAGTAGTGGTCGTGAGAAGACTCTTGTGTTGCGACCATCCGCAGTTTTTGTGCACAGGAGCATAGCATGTAAAGCAGTGGCAATAAGACGACGCTTGTGGTGTGGCCATCCGCAGTTTTTCAACAGAGGACCATAACATTTAAAGTAGCGGCAATGAGGGCAGTTTTGTGGTGCGACGATCCGCTGCTTTTCAATAGAGGAGCATAGCATGTAAAGTAGTGGCAGTGAGAAGACTATTGTGGTGAACCCACCCGCAGCTTTTCAAAAGAGGAGCATAGCATTTAAAGTAGCGGCAACGAGGGGAGTCTTGTGGTGTGACCATCCGCAATTTTTTAATACAGGAGCATAGCATGCAAATTAGTTGCAGTAAGAAGACTATTGTGGTGCGACCATCCGCAGTTTTTCAATAGAGGAGCATAGCATTTACGGCAGTGGCAATGAGAGGAGTCTTGTGGTGCAACCATCCGCAGGTGTGCAATAGCGGAGCATACTATTTACAGTCTGAGTAGTGAGAGGACTCTTGTGGTGCGACCATCCACAGCTTCTGAATAGAGCAGCATGCCCTATGTTGTGCCCTATGCCACCGTCTACAGCCAACGACAAGAAAAGGAAGAGAAGCAGAGAAGAGCAGAACGGGCTGGAAGAAAGGCGTGTGAAGTAGCAGAAGATCATACCGTATCAAGGCCCCCCCAAAAGGAAAAAGGACAAGCCAAGATCATCCAGTACCAAGGCCCCCCACAAGGACAAGTCAATATTATCCTGTACCAAGGGCCCCCCCAACGACAAGTGCGCATCGTACCGTATCAAGGCCCCCCACAACAAGTACATGCGCAAGCACATGGACAAGCCGCAGCGCCACTAGAAGCACAACACCAAGTGCAAGCACAAGCACAAGCCCCGCCCCCGTCCCGCTCACCCAAGGCCCCCTTTGGGCCCACCCTCACCACGTTGATGGCGGAGCAGCCGATGGGCATTGCCTCCAGCCCCGCTTCCGCCCACCCTGCTCAGTCGCGGCTCTCGGGGTACCGGCCCGTTGACCAGCAGCGGCCCCGGCAATTCCGAGGCTGAGCTCAGCGGCGCCACGGTGCCACCACGGTGTTTTTCATCACCACCACCTTTGAAACACCCCTGCTTAGCTGAGTGACTGACACATTTCTTTCTGTCGATAGTGGTAGTGGCTTGCAAAAAACTCTGTGTCTTATCGCAGACCCATGTGGACTCTTGTGTCTGGTCCCACGAGTTTGTGGTGGATTGATCCGCCTTCTATGTCCGCGGCTCCGTGACCCGTTTGGAGGCCTTCCTCCTTGTCACCCCCATCCCCGCGATCGAGACCTGGGTGAATGCCTTCATCACCCACTTCCCCTCACAGCACGCCCTCTTCGCCAAGGACCTCGATGGTGCCGTGCAGAAAAAGGTAAAGGCAAATATTGTTCGTCGCCGCTTGGCTCTGGTCGCAGAGTCCAAGACGTGGCCCTCCATGGCGTCCACAAAGGCCCCCTCAGCAACTATTGTTCTTCGCCAATGAGGGAATAGGGTCAAAGTCCCTTTTTTGGAAGATGCGGCGGGCAACCCATGAGCCGGGATGGTCATGGACGGAGCTGCGTGCCGCAGCAGCTGAGATGTTCCCCAGTATCTATAGGGAGACGTCGAATGTCCGATCGCTACCTTAGCTCCCTAGCTTCTGAATAACTATAAGGGGCTTGTAGCCAAACGCATAACCCCCCTCCCTCGTGTGGAGGTAAATCCCGCAATCCGTCTGTACGGTGATGGGTACACAGCGCGTGGTCGCCCAAATGGGAGCATGAAGTTTGCGTTGATCAACCAATCTGGAGCCTTGTTCCCCTACATGCCCAATTCTGGTGACTTGCCACAAAGCACAGCCATGCTGACCTGGCCACAGCTGCCCAAAGGGGATTTTGAATCTTGGGTTCCCTAGCGTCACGGAGAGGTGAATGTGGACGAGCGGGCCAAATTCAAAATGCGCCTCACTTTCCAAGGTGTTATCACCACCACCACCATTAACCTCCAGTTTCGTTTCATTAACGCCGACAACCACCATCTTGGGGGGGTCCGGTTGTAAAGGGTGTGTGAGTTGTGGGTGTACGCAACATGAGGGGGTTGCTGGGTTAACAATTGTTGCTACATCCGCCCCGCAATGTGCGGCAATGTGGGTAACAATGTCAGTTTTTTGGTGTTAGCAGAGATGGTGAGGCTACCGTGCACCAACCCATCTTGCATAACTCCAAAGGATGATTGGGCTGTTGGGCTGGTGTCGTACGCCGATGTTTGGTCCATGACGACCGGTTGATGTTTTCAGAGGCTATTAGTGCTGTTGCGTGCCGATATGTCCCGCCTCGACTACCACGTGACAACCGTCAAGTCATGAGATTTGTGTCTAAGCGCTTCCGCGGCAGCATTAGTTTGACTGGCCGCGAAGCACGCACGATAGCTAGTATCGTGGCTACTTGGATGTTGCTACCCCGTCTGTTCCACTCATGCATTCTTTCTTTCTGTCACATTATTTTGCTGCTATATGCGGTTGACCTGCCCATGACCCAGTCTTTGTGGCGTGCCCTTGGGGCCACGCACACTTTCTTGGTGCATCTCATCACCGAGTTCGCTGAGTAAGGGTGTACGAACAGCCTTTACGGTCTTGGCTTTAGCCATGTGTGGTTAGGAGACCGCCTCCCCATCCATTTTGGAGATGAGGCAGTGCAGGCGGATCTCCGCGTGGCCAAAAGGTTCGCCCCCGTAACCAGCACGGAGCCTACACCGTCCATTGAGGATGGCTTGAAGCACGAGCTGTACACAAAATTTTGCAAGGCCAAGACCAAGGGCAGGGGTGCCTTGTCTTGGCGGTGTACATGGTGGCCTCTAGTATTTGAACAATGTGTGTTTGGTGGGAATGCCGTATGGCAGAGATTTTTGCTTCGGTTGGTGGACACCTGGGTGCAGGCAGCTAAGTGCACTTTGCTCACGCATTGTGCCACACCGTCAGTGAGACTGGGTTACACCGAGGCTGCCCAAGATGCCACGGATGTGTACTGTGTCTGTGGGAGCTGTGGCTCTATGCGTAGCAGGCCACACCAATGGCGCTTCGACCTGTCAGTTGTGCTAGCCCGGCTCGACCCGGGTCTATAGAGTTTGCATAAGTACAAGCCTCCCAAGAGGCGGAAGGGTGCTAAGGCCAGCCAGGAAGCATACCGAGTGTCCCGGCGGCCTCCTTTTGTGCCACCGTCGGTTGAGATCTTTTTTGATGCTGACTCTCATGCCTCGTTCCAAGCGGAACCGGCCGAGGCGCCCTCGTGTGCAGCCGAAGCGGGAATCCGAGATTCAGCGTGTGGCGATTGTTGTGACATCGGACGCTCAGCTAACTGAAACCCTCCAACGGTAGGAGTAGCAGGAGTAGCGGTAGTGGCAATAGTAGCAGCAGGGATAGTGATGGTGGTGGTGCGAGTGACGGCCGTGTGGCATTTAGGGACAATAGTGCTTATACAAGTAGTGTTTTCGAGGTGAGTAGTGGTGAGAGCTTCAGCAGTGCTGAAGTGGAGGCTGCACTTGCCAAGAAAATATTTGGCACATGGCATTCCGCCTGCCGCCTATGCAGCCAGTGATTTGGATGCAGCACCTGCCCCAGACCCCCACTTGTTGAGTGAGGGTGATTTCTTTCCCATACACACAGAGGTGGCAGTGCTAATGAAGAACAAATCGTGAACTAACCATAACTGTGCCATTGACCATAACCCTCATTAGGCTAGCCGAAAGGTGTGACCGTTACCGAGGATAACCAACAACATTCGCGATGGAGGGCTAACCTGCTAACCGGGCCAACAAGGGGGTGGGGTGGGGGGAACCACGCGCTCCATGGGTCTGTCACACAATCGCGGACATGTGATTGGCCACACGTGGCCTTGGTAGCCGGGGCAGCTGACTTTTGGGGGGTAGCGAAGCACTGTAGATATTACTCGGGAGGGCCCGAAGTAACAAAGTTTTAAGGTGTTTTGGTTTTTTTAAATATTTGCGTCGAAAAATTCTTGCCGGAGGAAAGTAGGCAGCGCCCCGGCGGGAGTGCGGAAAAAATAGCCTATCTTTTGCGACCCAAAGGAGCCCTCGAGGTCGGCGATGATATGTGGGCCGTCTTTGGATCCTAGACCGAAAAGTTGGAAGTCCTTGTCAGTCCCCGAATCTGTGGAGGAAACGCAACCCCAGGAAAGAAAACGGGGGTGGGGAGCGTGGCACTTATCCGGACGATGGTGACATTCTATGCTAGGCGTCTAGGGTACATCTGGTGCAACCGTGCTCAGTGCAACCCCTAAGCTGCACACTACGAAGGACGTGGTAAGGTCCCTGGCCTAGCCTCTTGTGACCTCATCTGACCTTCTAACCCTACTGGGCCTCGCTACCGTATCCTCTCTGCCCGCCATGCCATGTCCCCACCGCAACCTCCCGCGGTCTCCGTGTTGGATCCCAAGAGCTACATGCCGTGGGACTACTCCCTGACCACAGCTTACGTGGTACGGGGTGTGCCATCTTGGCGTGTATGATGTGCAACACAGCTTCTTGTATCCCTACCTTTAGACCTCTACTGGCACCATGGAGCCTTTGTGCTCCTCATCTTCTCGCCGCTAGCGGCTTTGTATTGGGCCCTTGCCTAGCTCACCCAGACGGGTGTTTCTCCCCTGCGGGTTGCCGTAGCCTTGCACACGGCTGTGCCTCGAGGGAGACAGCACCCTGGCATTGCCCCTGTCTATGACGCCGCATGCCTGTGAAGTTGTGGGTGTACACCACAGCTAGTGTCTCCCATCGGTGGGCCCTCATGCCTGCTGCCACACCACAGCCGCCGAAACGCGGTGACGACGCGTTGTGCCGCGTTGTGCCAATGCAGAGAATGCAGAGATTCGACCAAGCCATCTCCCCCCCCCCCCCCTCGGGGCCCGCTGTGGCGGTTGCCGCCAAGCCAAGAGCCCCCCCCCCCCCCCCACCAGACAAGCAGAACCGGGGCTGGGCTCGTCGCGCTGCACCCGTGTGACCCGACGTGCCTCACTGCCCCTCCAGCCTATGCCCCACACACAAAGACAACGCGCGTGCCACAGACACATAGGCACGGCTGCACCTCCCATCCGCGTGTGCCACCGCGGGGTGCTGGGTCGGTCATGAGTCCAGTAAGCCTTGGGACCGGATAACCACGACCTAGCCGGGCTAGTTGCGACGTACAGGGAAAGGCGAGGTCCGTGGTCCCGGGGATCTAGATTAGGCGTTGACCTCCCCCCCCTTGGGGTCAGTGAGCGCCCTGCTGGTGGGTGGGGGCTCGCAGAGAGCTTCAGTGCCTCGGGGCTGATGGGATTGCCAGGGGAGTTGAGCCCTCCCCCCCCCCTCCCCCCAATGCCGGCGCCCCCACTCGCAGCACCGCCCCCAACGTCGGAGGGCAAGGATGCGCCCCTCCCCATTTACAACGTTTTTTCCACGATGTCTCACGCGCTCACTGAGTCACCGGCGCCGCCACTGCCCGATTCATCCCCCCCCCCCTGCCCCGTGTCGTGCAGGAGAAGGGGAGGGAGGTGGTAGAAGATGCGCCTGGGGACGCCCCGGCCTCCGAGCCGGTTTTACTCCCTTTCCCTCCTTTGCCCCTACAGGAGGTCGCGGAGGTGAAGCCGGCATATGGTGCGGGCATGGGCGCACCGGAGCCGGTCGATGACGCGCCACAGGCACCTGTCGGTGATGACCCCCGCCCGCCCCCACCATTGCTGGCGCAGCAGGTGAGGTCGAAGAGGGTGGGGCAACGGCTTAGGAGGCCTTAATTGCCCGCCTTGGGACCCTCAAGAAGTCGAATTTGTTACCCCGAACTCGCGTGTTTTTTTAGGGTGTGAAATGCGGCGAGGGGCGAGTCAATTTTTCAAGCTGTGTTTTAAAAGCCATTTTTTATCCATAGCAATCTTCCAATTCCGAATGGTCAATTTCAACCCTCAAATCAGCCAAATTCCAAAACTGAGGCAAAATGTCGCCACTCATTTGAAATGAGCCAATATCATACCCTTTTTTTATTCATTTTTTCTCCAATGAGACGCGAAACTTGTGTCACTCCTTCATGATTTGATGACTTATTGCCCTCATTGTGTATTTGCATTTGTGTATGTTGATTTGATTTGATTTGTACCGAAATTTGCACCTTTGATGGATTTTATGACCATTCCGACAATTTGTGGCAATTCGTGAGTTTCAGAATGGTGATCACCCCATGATGGATGTTGCCAATGGGGGCTCTGCAAGGTTATTGGCTGTCTAGGCCCCGGCAATGCGAACAAATAGACGCTCACGGAAGGGTCTTACACGGTTGCCGTTTGCCTATGGAATACGGATGAAGCCCCTGTTTTCTCAATTCAATTGATATGCTTGTGGCGACTTTTGAGAAAGATGGCTGCCCATCATGCACAATCCCAGGATGTACCGATGCCTATTTCATTGAGCGAGAGGACACGCCGATTGTTGGCTACTATAGAACTTGTGCATGCAGAACCACCAGATGGCGCTTTGGTAGGACAAATGGGTGAAAAAAACAATTATGGAGTGGACCCACTGCATCGTGACCACTCCATAAATTGCAGAGTTGTGGCCGTCTTGCATCTGCCAGCGCTACCACCTTTTTCAGGTCATGTCTCACTAATTCACGCCGTCGAGACGATTGGGGCAGGTGTTGAAGCTTTGCAACTACGTCATGCGGATTCGTTTCGGTGGGTTTATGCTCTTCCTGACATGATCCAGTGTACCTTTGTTAGAGTTCTGATGGACATTGTGCAGCAGAATGTGCTATCTCTCCGTTGGCAACCAACGATGCTGTCTCAACTATGTTGTGTAACCAAAGTCGATCAGTTGAAACATATAAATACGATTCGGCATGTGCAGCAGGCAACTAGAAATGACTTGCCTCTCTGTGTGGATATTCCTTTGTCTACCACGCGCAAAACGGAATCAACGTTTTTTGTTCGTCCAAAATGAATCCATAAAGTTTTGTTGTTCCGGGGGGTTTTCGCGAGTGCCGGACGTCGTGGAACCATCTGTTTTGTTCATTCCCACCGTTTTCCATGTGAGAAGCGTATCGTCCCGTTGCCTCTACCTTGCCTTTCGTGCTTCGTGTGCCGCGTGTGTCACGAGTGTTACGCGCTCTAAGCGTTTGATTCTGCTGTGTGGTAGGGGAATAGAGGCTCAACTCCTTACTCCTTGCGGCTTAGTAATTGTGCCATGAAGGGGTTGTATAGCAAGCCGTCCCGTTCCCAGATGCCATCTACTTGCATGGGTCGTACCATGCCTAGTAGGAGGATGAAGGCGTTGTACCTACGGAAATGGGAGCCACCGCTAGATTCGATTCGGGCAAACGCTAGAATCAATTGGGCCAATGAATCAAGTGGGACAAACCTTGGTACTAGGGGGATCAAGTGGGAGACGTTCGCCTTTCGGAGGGATGCCCGCTGTAATTCCTATCTTGGAGCCAACATGTGGTACCCGACCAGTTTAGTCTGGCCTGGCCCGACTCGATGCATGATCTTTGCTGGACCATCCTCCAGTGGGAGTGCACCCGCATAAAGATTCGTGGGTAATGGCATTTTGGAAGAGCGGTGTGTCAACACGACACGGAACACGTACATTCAGACTCCAGAGGCAGTACCCGAGGCAACACCAAAAACGCGCAACACGCGCAGAACGTGCCACACGCACACCCGAGGCAGAGTCAGAGGCACCACGCAGGACACGTACCACACAGCAGTGTGTGTGTTTTTTTTGGGGAGGGGGGGGATCACGTCTGGCGCCGTAACATCCTGCCCGACGTTGTTGAGCTACTGGAGGAGTGTAACGAGCAGTGGGCTGGTGCTTGGCGGTTGGGTGGCGCGGCATGTGGGGATGAGTCCATGGTGCCGCACAAAGGCATATGTGCCGCCCCACTACGGATGTTCATCGCCCGCAAGCCCCACTCAACCGGCATCAAGCTCTATTGCCTTGCCGATGCGACTAGTGGGTACGTGGTGGACATGTACCTGTACAGGGGCAGACGTGGGCACCTGCGGCGGTTTGGCAACAGTGCAGGCAACTTCAATGCCCAGGAGATCATGACCATCTTGGCAGGTCTCCCCCCGTTAGGGACCATCCTCTGTGCGGATTCCTTTTTTGGATCGCACGAACTAGCGCGTGACCTCGCTGCGGAGAGGCACGCCTTATTGATGATGTCGAAGCGCTCCACGTAAGGGGGTTGGACAGGGCAGGAGAACTGCTAGCAGAGGGGCAAACCGCCACGTGCAATGTGGACGACGCGAGGTATGCCATGGTGGTCTTCAAGAACCCAAATGTGGGTCACAAGCCGCCGCGCGTAGTGCCCATGCTCACGAACGTCCACTTCCCACAAGCCGGACCCGTGCATCGCCGCAGCGGGAATGAGGTGAACCCGGTGGTCGCCAGCTACCGGCAGTTATCGCGTGGGGTGGATGGCGTCAACCACATGGCCCTCCACATGCACCAGATGGGACGTCAGATGACCTAGTCGCATGCGGTGTGTGCGTTTGTCCTCCGGTACGCCGTGGTCAACGCATACGCGACTTACCGGTCCCTCGGGGGGGCCCGAGCGGGTAACATGTTTGACTGGCAGTGGGACCTTATCCGGCGCCGCCTTTGTAAAGCGGCAGTGGGCAAGCCTATCCAGGTGCCGGTGCGGATGCCGGGCCGCCGGGTGTGCAGCCATTGCAACCGGGGCAAAACCCACCACGTTTGTTGTGGGTGCGGCAAGTGGTCCCGTGTGGCGTTCCTTGCCGTGGCGCATGGGGTGACCACGGTGGTACAGGCGGATTCGGAGGAGGACAGCAAAGAGGCTTAGGAGGATGGAAGCGAGACGGAGGAGAGGCAGGATGACACGGAGGAGGAGAGTGAGGAGGAGAGGGAGGAGGTTGAACAGGAAGAGAGTGGGGAGGAGGAGGAGAGTGACGGGGAAGAAGACGAGGACATGGAGGAGGACGAAGCTTAGGCAGGAGAAGTTGGTGGAGGGCGACGTGGTGGAATTGCGGACTTCATGGCCGCCAAGCCTCTGCCATCCTTACCCATGGGACCAGTGCGAACCCTGGGGGACAACCGCGTAGGCTAGATACCCAAACCGTGAGGACGCGGCCCCCCAAAAGTGCGCGTGTGTGCAATAGTGATGTGCTCCGCATGCTACGGTTTTTGCGGGTGCCGGAAGTCTGCTTCGAAGTTTGCCCCTGGAACCCCGTGCTGCACATTTTGCGCGTTCTGCGCGTTATGCGTGTGTTTTTTGCTACATTTCTACAGCAAGCGGTGCCTCCTTCAACATTTGCAGGGCAACAGAATGTGTATATCCAGAAACTGATGCAAATCACCCGCCCGCCCAAGCCGAAACCAAAACCAAAACCCAAACCAGGGACACTAGTTGCAAAACGAGCCCTCCCCCCGAAGACAAGGTGCATCAATTGCCAAACCAGCCCCGAGCAATCCAAAACCAGCAGCCAAACCTAGCCCATAGCAACCAGTAGCGCAGCATAGGGTTCAACATCTAAATGGGGAGGGGAACAGCCAGGTGCGGATAATGCGAGCGATGACCGGGACGGCCCTAAGGTGGCCTTGTTTGTAGTCAACAGTGACAGTGATACCAGTAGTGTGTCGGATGGCGACGATATAGTAGCAATTCTGGATGAAGAGGGGGTTTGTGGATACTTTGGATACTTCAACATGGGACTGACACACCTGTTTTCTTTGTAATGTTCGAGAAACTATCCTTTGATTGAGGTGTTTTTGCATTGAGTGGCCAAATTTCGCCACATGTGGCATAATTGTCGTTCTCAGCAATGGATTTCCCATTTTTGCACTCGGTCGCAAAATTTCGCATGGTTTTGCTTTGTTGTATGTTTCAAGCTTGCCCGGTCAAGGGTTTTGTTACGTTGCAGGCAGTCCTACCATCAATTTGCTACTATTTTTTGTCTATGATCCCGACTTTGTTAATGTGATGTACTATCTTTTGCTGACAATATTATGATGTGTGCTTTAAGGTACCACATGCAATTTTCCTGGATTACCCTTTGCACTGGCTATAATTTAGGTACAGTGGGTACCGAAAACAATAAATTACCGCCGTCTGTCAATGATATCCATGACCAGAGCACCCTCATTTCCTGCTGGCCTCCGTTGTCATGTCATCTATACCCCCGCCGGGTGTGCAACCATTGCAACCGGGGCAAGACCCACTACGTTTGTTGTGGGTGCGGCAAGTGGTCCCGTGTGGGGTGCTTTGCCGTGGCGCATGGGGTGAGCGGGTTGGTACAGGCGGATTCGGAGGAGGAGAGCGAAGAGGCTTCGGAGGATGGCAGCGAGACGGAGGAGAGGCAGGATGACACGGAGGAGGAGAGTGAGGAGGAGAGGGAGGAGGGTGAGGAGGAAGAGAGTGGGGAGGAGGAGGAGAGTGACGGGGAAGAAGACGAGGACATGGAGGAGGACGAAGCTTAGGAAGGAGAAGTTGGTGGCGGGCGGACGTGGTGGAATTGTGGGCTTCATGGCCGCCAAGCCTCTGCCATCCCTACCTATGGGACCAGTGCAAACCCTGGGGGACAACCGCGTAGGCTAGATACCCAAACTGTGAGGACGGGGCCCCCCAAAAGTGCGCGCCTGTGCAATAGTGACGTCTTCCGCGTGCTACGCTTTTTGCGGGTGCCGGAAGTCTGCTTCGAAGTTTGCCCCTGGAATCCCGTGCTGCGCATTTTGCGCGTTCTGCGCGTTATGCGTGTGTTTTTTGCTTGTCCACGTGCTGCGCGTGCTGCGTTTGTAGACAATGGAATATGAAGATTCACTATGAGCTCTTGAAGTACCTATATGGGCAGAGTTACATTTCTTGGAACTTCCAGTTGCACTGGTCAAGCCTCCCCCTCATCTACGGTGTTTGGCACCCCTACAAGCATATGATCACTCTGCCTTACTGCAATTTTATGCCCATTATCTATCTGATTGAGAGAGTACACACCGATTTCAAGGAACGGGCGCAGTACCAACAAAGGTGAAGCTTCTTCATATGGAGAAGACAATAATGGCGTTGTGTCTAAATGCTGGTACTTACCTACCAAGAGTTCGGGCAAAACTTGATGCATTTGCTATAGCGGCGTAGAATGGACCACGGACGGACGTGCAGGCTAAAAGCAAGGAGCTACTTTTGGGGTTGAAGGTGTTGTTGAAGGTGTTGTTGAAGGAGTATTGCCCAACTGCATTGAGCATTGGTGTCCTCGTGATGGACTTCAATCAGTATGGTAGATATCACGGAAGTAGGAAGAATGCCTTGGCAGTGCTGGAGTCCTGTTTGTTGGTTACGCTTTCATTGGTGGCAGATTAGTGGGAGAATGTGGAGTACATCACGACATCGGTGGCTGCTCTGGTGACATGGCACCGTTGGCACTCTCGAACACCGGGTTTTATTCACAGTGAGATATACGGGGAGGCAATATTGAGCACAATGTGTGCACGGTGCTAGGTTTGGACTACCATCACATCTCTCAGTGGCACCTCCGAAATTTTTATAACGTTGACTGAGACCGTGACAGGGAGGAAGAACCTGCGGTGCTCCCTAACGGATAAGTGTGTGATGCAGTATGGTTCCAATGTGAGGAAATTTATTCTTAGTGTTTCTGTTGCATCCTTGCCCATTGTGCAATGGAAGCCCCCACCCCTTCGGGTTGTAGAAGAAGTTGTGTTCCGTAGTGTAGATGACCTTCATTTTCTCGGAACATTTGCGGCAGTTCCACCACGTAGCTTTCTTTTCACTGTCTTCCACAAATATATGGGGACCCTGCTTCATAAGAACACCCCAAGCGAGGACCTTCTTATAGTTCTACAGCAAACGGTGCCTCCTTCAACAATTGCAGGGCAACGGAATGTGTATATCCAGAAACTGATGCAAATCACCCGCCCGCCCAAGCCGAAACCAAAACCAAAACCCAAACCAGGGACACTAGTTGCAAAACCAGCCCTCCCCCCGAAGACAAGGTGCATCCATTGCCAAACCAGCCCCGAGCAATCCAAAACCGGCAGCCAAACCTAGCCCATAGCAACCAGTAGCGCAGCATAGGGTTCAACATCTAAATGGGGAGGGGAACAGCCAGGTGCGGATAATGCAAGCGATGACCGGGACGGCCCTAAGGTGGCCTTGTTTGCAGTCAACAGTGACAGTGATACCAGTAGTGTGTCAGATGACGACGATAAAGGAAGATCCCCTTGGCAATGGGATCATTCAAACCATTGGAGGGGCTCATTGGACCATTCCTGGAACAATGTGCCAAATACATGGAGATTCCACGAGCTACAGTTGCACGACTGGCTAAAGTGGCACGTGAATGCCAAAGGGAGATGCGATGGGGCTGGATTGTTATGCATCCTGATTGTCCTGAGGAGTTGGTTCACACCATCCCGCGATATGCTCTGCAATCATGGTGAAATGCACTATCAAATCATCCAATTCCTTTCATTGTGGCGAAATTTCTTGTCTCCTTTGCCAATATGGTGTGAACACCCATTTTTCCTTGCTAATGGGAAACACCTCCGAGATTGCTACGCTGCACCGTCATATCAAGGGGATTGGTGTACCGAAGTTCCGCTGTGCAGACTGGTTGTATACTGACGACTTGCCTATGCCTCCCTCGGACTCTATATGCAAGGCCGAATTTTGAACATCCTCAGAAGATGTAGACTTCAAGAGCCATCTGGCCAGACCGCGTGATTCTTTTGACATTGCGAGCTCCGAGGGTAACGTGGTCCTTTTGAAGACAGTTTCAGGTTATGGTGCAGATGCTACTGGTGGTGAGGTCCCCTTTCAGCTTTGTCTTCTGAATCCCACTACCATTTGAAATGCCACTGTCTTTGGGTTGCCGTTCATACTGGCGGTCGTTGAGGTTCCAAAAGGCGGGTCCATGGGTCTACCACCTCTTGCTGTGCGACATGTTTCAATGGGGAAACCATTGGTGGTTGCTGGTGAATTGGCTGATGTTCGCATCATCATGAGTCACCTGTAGACTGACCTGGTTGAGGAGGGGGTGAATGAGGTGAGTGTCATGGTGTACAACAGTGGCAACCACAGTCCGAATTTCACTATTATGCAATCAGTGATGACAATTGTCACGTGGGCTCCGATTCCAAGAAAGGTACATTGCACCTTGTAAATTTTACCCTAAAAATACAGAAATCTCGAGCGAAATTTCGCCACCCCCGTCATTTTGTCCAATTCGTACTATATGTTTAGCGGCCGATGTACGTCGCGTTCGGTGGAGCCCCATTACTCAGTATCCTGTGTCCCGGGGCTGTTCAATGGGTACTAGAGGTTCTGAAAGTCCCTATGAATTTGACAAATTGGGTGCTGTTGGGGTCTCAATCCCCAAGTCTGGCTATTCATTTGCACATTCGTTTGAAGTCGGAAATTGCGGTTGTATTTGGTTTCCTCAAAGTTGCCGTTGATGAACTACCAAAGGAAACTATGGAGCTCACAACTAGTACTTTAAGAGAGGCTGACTCTCTGGCCCCAATCTACTGGGAATGTGTGTTGCCGCAAGTGGACAAGGATGTGCCCGTTGACAGGGCTGGAATGGCTTATGCAGCTGATTACCCTGATGAACAGGGCTGCATGGATAGTATGGTGGACGTGGATACCAAGCCCAAGGGAAACCCAAAGCCCAAGGCATCTAAGCCAAAGCCCAAGAAGGGGGCTGCCAGCAATCCCCCGGGTGTTGATGTAGGTGGCAGTACGGAATCCAAAGCAACACCTACGAACAGGGCTCAATCACCCTGTGATGAGGTCCCGGCGGCGCATGGTGATGAGGAACTGACACAACAGGAGAGTGCACAGTTGGTCACGCCACACAAAGGAAATACACCTCCAGTCACCGTCACTAGAGGGATTGGAGGACTTTGCGAATTTGATGAGTGGTGGGACCTCACCAGCAGCCCAACCACAACAACAACCTCAGAAAGAAACGCGTTCGGGGAACAACCGAACACGGTGATTTGGTGATAACTGCTATGATGAGACATTGGTGACTGCAGAACCACCATCCTCTAAGCAGTTCATTTGAATTTTAATTTGTGTCCCGCTTTGTTTGATTTGTTATTCAAACCCACCCTTTCTGGGTGATGGCACATGAAAGTCCCTTTTGTAGGCATCATTTGGTTGTTTCTGTGATGTATGTTTGTGTATTGATTGGTTATAAAGGGTTCCTTATGGTTCGAATCGTATGTCCCTGATGTTATGTATCATTCTGATACTCTGACAAGCAGCCAATGGACTAACATAATTTTATACCCCCTTATCCTGCAATTTGCCAAATGTGGCAAAATTTCGCGTCTCATTGCAATTCCCCGAAAAAGGGGGTCCATTTCACCATGCATCAGTGTGCTGTTTCACAGAGTGTCACCTTTACGCAACGGAAACCCTTTCGTGGAGAATGCAATTTGTCCTTCAGTGTTATTTCTTTGAATTTAGACGCCTGTTTTGGCTAGTTTAAAACTGTGCTCAATTGCGGGCTAAAAGCACACAGTGGGCCAGTTGGGGCATGATTTCAATCGAATACCTCACTCGTTGTGCGCTGTGTGCCATTGGGGGGTAGTAATTCGCCTTTTTTTTTACGCCATGAATGGCCTTCATTTCGCGGACCCCCCCCCCCCCAGCCCCTCGGCAATTTCATGCCTCCTAAGAATGGCGCCCCATCCCGTCCCCGTGCGATGCGCACCGGGCCCCCGTGTGCAAGTCGTGCTGGGGGAACCGGGGGGTGCGGCATTGCTGCTCTCGGCACCACGAGGGACACCCTCGAGTGTTTCACGAGGGACACCCTCGAGTGTTTCCAACAGCGGGCGGTGTGCAACAGCGCACGCTTTTTCGGATGGCAGGCATGTGTACACCCTACCCCCCCCCCCCCCCCATTGGCGGCGGTGACAACGACAACGAGCAGGAGGCCTCGCAGAGGTCGGGTGGCGCTCTTGTGCCCATAGGGCGTTCAAGGAGCCCTTGACGGGGTCATGTCAAGGCAGAGGGGGCGGACACCTAAGCTATGGCGCCCAGTCCTTCCGTCGCGTCGCGACACCAGGTGTGGGAAGGGGGCGGGGTGGGCCAGTGCAGACAGTCCTTGCCCCATAACCCCTCACTTAACCCGTTGCACAACATCGTGGACTTTAATCGGCCTTTGCCCACCCCCATACTCAGGGCCGCCGCCCACACCTCCATCTATGCCACCTCAAGTCTCCCCATCGTTGTACTCCACCCCTCCACCCAAGATCGTACCGGCACATGCCGAAACGCCCCCCTTGGCAAAGACTACCGACCCTATCAACGCCCGCGCAGAGGAGTGGCTTGTCCAGTCCCTAAGGTCTCCCAATGGGTACCTTGACATGGGCTGGGCAAGGTGTCATTTCGCTATGCGCCAGAGGGGGCAAGTAGCGCTCTGGCAGGGGTCAGCTGTGAACTTTGGGCCGCGGTCTGGAGAGGGCACACCTCACCCTCGCCGCCTTGGTCCCTCACACCCACCGTGTGCAATCCCGGCTTGCCCCACCCCTTGTTGTGCCGTCGGGTGAAACCACACTGCCTGGTGGTCTGACAACAAGCAAACTCCGCTGTTGCCCTTGAGGACTTTGATGTTGCTAGCGCACCCCCACCCACCACTAGCAGCCCCATCCCCCATTGAGGCGGCGCCTTTGGTTGAGCCCGATTACGCTCACGCTTACTCAGATGGCCCGACTCAAACCCGAACCCCCGCCTGCCCTCATGCCACAGTACCGGCGCTATCAACATGGGCTGCAATGCCTTGGACCGAGGCGCACTTGTATCCGTGACTAGCGACTACCCCCTCGGGTCATCCTCGTGCCCTCTTTTTCTGTAGTGTTTGTAGTGGCATCCATCATGTCAGCTTCCTCTGCTCCTCTGCCGCTTGCACGTGTTCCGATCGCGCCCGCCATTGCGTCCGTGGTAATTCTAGAGGTTGGTGCAAATGTGGTCGAACCGGAGAAGCTCGCAATAATTCATGTACTCACCGAAACCATCTCAGCCACTTATTGTGTCAAACACGAAGAGCGTGCGTACGTCCAGCCCGAAGAGTTTCGATTCTAGCTCCGTCGTGTTTTTCCGTCGAACAACCAACCCAAATGCAGAACCACGGTGTTCTATGGTGTGTTGGCAAAACGGTTCAAATATGGGCGAAAAACAGCACGTCAAGCCTTCAACGACCTCAACCCATCAAAGCACGAGACCTCGATCGGCACCGTATAGGCACCTATAAATTGTCCCTCCCCCCGCTGAGCACCGAACACCGTCGGAAGAGCAGACGGAGCAATCACTAGAGGCTAGTGAGGGGTACAAAGCATGGTTGTTTCTCAAGGAGGACCGTAATCCGGACCTCCCGACAGTGAATGGGACCCCGGAGATGTTAAAGGGCTGGCTAGAGGCGCCTTCCTTTGCTGTCAAAAAGTCACATGGCATCCCAAGCAAGTCAACTGTGAAGGTTGAGTATTGACGTGGATGACACATCCTCAAGCGCACCCCCTGCAACCTTACTTCGCGAAAGTCACCATTACCCAACCGATTACATTTACCGTTAACCGTTGATGCCCTCTACCCCAAGAACCCACTCCTTGGGGTCCCCGGTGCGGCCGGGGTATACCCAAACTGATGATACCAACCCTGAATTGGGCTGGGGCAGTGCAAATGCCGGACAACAGCACCTAGGCCGGATATCCAACTTTTCGGAGGTGCCCAACACGTGCTTTTTTTGTCACATTGTATGGTTTTTGGGGTGTTTTGGGGTCCATTGTACGTAGTGCCGGTGGCCGGCGAATTTTGCCGTGGGCACTCCAAAAATCGCTTGGGATTTATCCGATGCCCACTCGCAAAACCCCCAGGCATGGTTCGTTTTCCTATTCATATGTGACCATGGCCCTAGGCATTTTCGAAAAAAAATCTCTGGCGATTTGCAGATACAAAGCAAAGCGATTTAGCGACGTGTGTCATCCCAAAGTGCTGCATTGCCCTCCCGCCCCCCCTACATGCCGTACGCAGAGATCACATGCAGCACCGTGCGGCCGTCCCCCAATGCTAGCCGTACTTGGATCCACGTGATGGAGTGCCACACGTCCCATACTAGGGGGTCCGGCTGCCACTTCTTGGGGAGCTTCGCCAGCTCACGGCTCTGCCCCTAACACACCAGCACCGCGACCCCACGTTGTGGGATATTCCACACGCCCCCCCCCCCCCCCCGTTGAGACTTTTCTGGGCACCCCTAGAAACAGTGCCACCCCCACTTTGTGAAAAAGTGGTGCATGGCCTTCTGACCCCCATGGGAGAGCTTTGTGTGCTGCACGTGAATGACTTCCACCTCCCATGAGGCCACCTCCGCCGCGTGCAAGCAGAGGGGAGTGATGTTGACCGCCGCTGTGTGCAATGGCCCGGGGTTGGGGTGTACGTCCCCACATTCTCCGAGCCTGGACCCCCTTGTGCCATCGCCGGGTGGTTCAAGTGAGGCCGGGTGCGCCTGGGGAGCCGGCGTAGTCACGGGCAGGGCCACAACTAGGGTCAAGGTCAGGGTAAGGGTTAGGGTGAGGGCCATGGCCGCCAGTAGCGCAAATGTCGCCCCCGCCCCCCACCGTCGACCCCCCCCCCCCAAAGAGTACTTAACCGGCCAAAGCATCGCAGACGCCCCGCCGGGCTTGCACCGCGGCGCCAGCCACGCCATGTCGCACAGCCACAAGGCCTCCGCCACGCTCGCCCCCCGGCCCACTACAAGCACGTGCCCCTTATGCTGTCCAGCGGGGCTTAGAGGAGGTACCTCTCGCCCTTCCCAAAGTTGTCCGAGGGGCGCACTTGCCCCTCTTCCGCCGTCTTGGGGGGGGGGGGGCTTCGCCACCGCCCACTACCCCAACCGCCGCACCTGCTTTGGGTGGCGTCATAGCTCCCTCACCTCCTAGGAATTGTCCAGTATCTTGGCTTTCTCGGAAGGTGAACACCCGGCCAGTCCTCCGGAACCCCCTCCGGAGTTACATCCCATTGGGGATGTTGGAAGCCAGACTAAGGGAGGTGAATATTTTTGATGAGTTTCACATTCCCCGCCTCCTCCTGAAAAACGTTGGGCAACTCCACTGTGACGTGTTTCCACCCCTCCCTAGGCAGAGCCCACGCGAGGTGGGGGGGGGGGGGGTTCATATGCCCGCGGCCCTGGTCGGCCTAGCCAAGCTCCTAGCCGGCCTCGAGCGGAGGGGCGGCGTGCCCACGTCGCGGATCCTCGGTGTGGCGCGACGCCAGTGCTAGCCAGGGGTAGAGCCCACACCGGCGGCGCTTGTAGGGGGGCTCCAGCAAAGCGCCCCTGGACTGCAGGGACGTGGAGCCCCACCCCAGGCATCAACCCCCCCAAAATAGGGGCGTAGCTAGTCGCTTGCCGCTAGCTTTTTCCACAGCTCCGGCAGCGGGGCCTGCGCCTTGACCGGAAGCTTTGCCCACACCATGCTCCCGGGGATTGCGGATGTTGCCCCATGCATCGAACGGCAGCAAGTGATCCCGACCTACCGCCCACTAGCGCGCACCATTGCCTCGCCACCTCCACCAGTAGCACAATGGAGCCTTCGCACGTCCGCCCCTTGGTGTCCCCCGTCTCCTGAATTAGGAACGAGGAAAGGTCAGAGGGGGCAACAAACTCGCGGAGGAAGTCGTGCACGCTGGCACACACCCAACCCCTCCGGTTTTTCTTCCCAAGGAGAACTCATCGATTGACCGTGATCTCCACTCCCACCGTTGTCGTGGAGGAGGAAGCGGGTTGCCGTAAGGGGGGTGGGGGCACATCCCGCCCCCCTCCCCCGGGTGGGCTCCACCCATGGCTTCGTCCTCATCATGCGCCTCGCACGCCATCGGAGGCGCAGCACGTGGCCCAGCGGGGCTGGGTCTGTGACCCCCTCCCGCTCGCACTCCCAAGGTCCTGGAAACGGGAGGGGATGGCAGTGCAAGACCCTGCCCTCGACCTCTAGGTCGTCGCGGTTGAGGCCTTGCACCCGCAGCAGCTGGGCGGCGGTACACCAGGTGCGAGGTGCCTTTTTCACGAGTAGCACCGCAGACACACCCACCAAAGCCGGTCCCCCCGTTGAGGGCTCACGCCGCGATGTGTTGGGCCTCATGCGCGGTGGCGCCCAAGAGGACGACCTCCTTGAAGATTGCGCAGTCCTCCTCCGTGACAATGCACCCCCCCCCCCAAGTCGCGATGGGCACATACATGTTTGACCCCGCTGGCCACCAGCACCGCATAGCTGCGCACCTTGCACGGGCACACAACCGACATTACGGTTGTTGGCCGTTCTCCCCCCTCCAGTATCTGGACGAGCAAGTTGCAGGTGGACTGCAGTGGGGGTGAGCAGCCATCTGCATCTTGTGGGGCAGGGCACACCACGACCTGGGGGCGTGCCTAGGGGGCTGGTTTGTGCCCCCCCCAACTCACTAGGCCCCATTAACTCACTAGGGCCTATGGGGCTCGTGCCCTGGGGCGCGCTGGGCACGTGCAACCGCCATGTACCCCCCATGTGCGCCCCCGTTTACGCGCGCTGGCGCTGCATCTGTCGCGGTTGCGCTAGGGCGTGCCAAGTCGCCGCGCGGGTGGTCGCCAGAGCCGCCCAACTTGCGAGCCGCAGCCGCTACCTCGGCGTAGATGTCGCGAGGGACTGCAGCCAAATCTTCCCATGTGTACGTTGGTGGCAGCAAGGTGCGGGGTGATGCCGGGTGTTGGGCCTCGCCGACGAAGCGGCCTAGGCAGTCGGCAGTGTGGAGCCATCTTGTGCCATGGTTGTCCATGGTCCAAGCACATGGTTGATGCCGCGTGTCCTTGCCCAGTGGCACACTTGGCTCGATATGGCGCCCCGTCCGCTAATGGAGAAGGCGTGCCGGTAGGATCTCCCGGCAAGTGCACATGGTTGCACGTGGCTGCACGTGGCTGTGCCAGCACATCACCTCCTCATGGTCGTTGGCCAATTGCTGCGAGCCGCACTGTTGGGCGGCTGGTACCCGCGGCGTTGCACAGTGTGCGCTCTGTCGCGCAGCCGCCGGTTGCTGTGCAGGGCGCGCTGGTCCACCACGTTGGGGGCCCCCTTTGCGGTGCTCCGCGAGCTCCCCGTACGCCACATCATGCCGATGTTGCAGCTCCCTCACCTGATGGGCGAGCTTGTGAATTGGCAGCGCCTCTGCGGTAGGCGGAGGCTGCGGCTGGTCGTTTCTAGGCCGCGACGGAGAGCGGCGGCGGTTTGCCTGGGGGGCGACGGCTGGGGCAACCACCGCGGCCACTGCGCCGCCCGCGTCGTCGGCACCAAGCGCCGCGTCTACATTGATGTGACACCTTGCTGCGGGGCCCAACCGGGGCTGTAGGTAATCACAATGGCCATGGCCACCATTCCAGGCTACAACACTACAACCGGAGCTGTTGCCAGGTCGTTCAAGTGGGCCATGGCAGAGAGGGCGTCGGACACGCCGGAATTAGCGGCCAGTGAGAAGCAAGAGTACCAAAGGTGCCCTCTGACAAGCGGCGGCGGGTTCATTGGGTGGAGCCCTACTTGTCCCACAAGGTTGCCGGAAGACGAGGGCTGGCAGGTTCGCAGCAGCAGGCACCTTCGGCACGGATGGGCAGACACCCTGGGTAGGCGGCGAACCGCGAAGGCGCGGGCACTGCATGCAGGGCACGAGAGCATGTGCGGGGAGGCAATGGGTAGCTTGACCCGCAAAAAGGACTACCGAATCTTGCACTCGCTGAGTCTTGCACTCAGTGGGTAACACCAAACACGCGCGAAGAAGCAAGAAAAGTGGCTCATTTTAAGGAGGGCACAAGACTATTTAGGTCATGGGTGCTAATGCGAAGGGGAAGGGAGAGGGTCGGTCGCTTTAAAGAGGGGATTCTTATGGCCGTCGAACAAGCTGAACAAGCTGGCCCACTTTACATTTAGCACGAGCGTGCGACCCCTCACCCTCCGAGCCACCCCTTCCACGTGTGTGATGAAGCACTATGTGGTTGATGATTGTATGCTCTGATGGGCCATATATTTTGCAATAAACTACTATAGTATGTAATAGAATGTTGTGGAGTCAAATGCTGCAATAGGAACACTGTATGCTGCGACAGAGTATTGATTGCGATGAGGGATCAATCTTTCAATCATTGAGTTTCTTCAATAGCTCGTCCCAATTTAGATGAAATTAGCACCAGCGTCAGCAGTGCTCTACTACCGCACACCAGAGCACAAATGATGCTACTCAAACACAGCACAGAGCCGTGGCACACAATGCCCCATCACAATACACAGGTGCCTGCCAAAATAGCGCTCCGGCAGCTCACATAGCGCTTTTTTTGTTGACAATGCCCCATGGGGAAGTGGACATTCGCAGGGGCATCTGTCTCGCTGATGTGCTTAGACTCCCACTTTTCTCTCATGGTAGTAGGTCGTCACACATGTGGCATCCCCCAATGCAGGGGATTGCACAGAACCCTTTGAGGGATCCCCTGCCCCTCGCCCGAACCCTCCGCAGCTAATTGTTCCCTCAAAAGGGGTCATTGCAAGTGGTTGGGCGGATGGAGGTGGGGAGAAGACTTGCCACTCGTGTCCGCTAGGTCAGGCGATGAACCGGGTCCTACCTGTGATATGCAGTATTGTGTGCGGTGATAGAGTACTATGTGCTTGTATTTTGTGCTGTGATAGAGCTTTGTGTGTTGTAAAGCACTATGTTCTGCATGGTGTGTTGTGTAACAAAGCCTTGCGTGTAGTAGGGCGTGCTGTGGTGAAGCACTGGGTGGCTGTGGAAGAGTATTGTGTGCTATATGTAGTAGAGCGTTGTGTGCTGTGTGGTGTATGTTGTAATTCGTGTAATTTTTTTTTGCGGCAAATGCGTGTAACAAAAAAAAATCGCCACGTCCTGTATTTTTTTTTGCGGTAAGTTGTGTAAACCCGTTACAGGCATTGCTGCAAAAAAGAAATTACACGACTTGACCATTTTTTTGTACACGCATTTACCGCAAAAAAATAAAATTACACGGCATGACAATTTTTTTGTACACAACTTACCGCCAATATTTTTTTCCAATTTTGCTGAAAACAAAAAATGCATGCATGTAGCTACTGGGCCCACTTGTGGTCCACTTCTGATTTTGTCCCACGCGCCGAAGCGGGTGATTGAACCGGCTGGTGATGAGTTGGAGGGCGTTCTTGAGCTTCTTTGCCCTCATGATGCCCCCCCATGCGGCCAATCCCACCCCTCTTGAAGGCAAGTATACCACCCCCCTATTTTGAGGTCGCTCGATCACGTGGTGGCGTCCGAATTTACCCCGGGGGGGGAATCCTACCGAGTTTTTTGGGAATCCTAACAACTTTGGGGGGTCCTAGGGAGGGTTTGGTGCACAATTGGGCGAAACCACCATGAAAATTGTGTTCTTTGACCCCAAAAATAGGGGGTAATGTCACCCTTGTGCAAAATTTTACCCCGCGAACGACCCCGCCCTAGAACGGGGATGTTTTAGGAATAGGCCCAGGGGGGCGTTTTGACCCCTTTGTGGAAATAGGGTAACCCAGCCTAAAACTTTCAAGTCGGGTAACCCCATACTCTATTTTGAGGTCGACGAGCCCAAATATCATGGTGGTTTCATGCAATTTTACGGTAGTTTTGACAAAATCACCGTTTTACGTCTAAAAAACGCACGCGGTAGGTATCTGCAAACTTGGTTAAGATACGCCCAAACTGTGACGTGGCACCCACAAATTCGGAACAAGCGACCTCAAATTAGGGGGGTGGTATACTTTGATTTCAGGATGGGTCCACAATTTTGAACTTCTATGGTGCAACACCTAAGGGGTACTCTCAGGTAACCTCAGGAGGATATCGCCAATAAGTTCACAAGTGGAAAGCCTAAGTACCCATACTTGTTAGGAGTTCCACCATAGAAGGTCAACATTGCGGACCCATCCTGAAATCAACGTATACCACCCCCCTATTTTGAGGTCGCTTGTTCTGAATTTGTGGGTGCCACGTCACAGTTTGGGCATATCTTAACAAGTTTTGCAGATACCTACCGAGTGCGTTTTTCGACGTGAAACAGTCATTTTCTCAAAAATACCGCCAAGTTGCATGAAACCACCATGATATTCGGACTCAGCGACCTCAAAATAGGGTATGGGGTTACCCGACTTCAGGCATGTTTTCTTGGGCCTGATTTTGTTTCTAGTGCCAATGACAACATGTGATATTGTGGTATATTGGCCGAGTCCCAACTAATTGGTGGCCACAGTACTAGGTGCTCTGTAGACTTGGCGTCCCATCGTTATGGTCGCTATGGGGTGCCGTACGGAACCGGCAATTGTACATATTGCGCATGTATTGCGGAAGCTGCATTTCTTTCAATTTTTTTTATAATTTATACGACTTACGGCAAAAAAAAAATTACACACATTTACCGCAAAAAAATAATTCAAAATTTTTTTATAATTTACACGCATTTACTGCACAAAAAATTACACGACTTGACGACTTTTTTGTGCACAAGTTACATTTTGCACTGTTCTGTGACAAAGTCTTTTGTACCGGGATTGTGTCACGTGCTGTGATAGAGCACTGCACGCTGTGTTGCGTATTGCGTGCTGTAGTGGAAGACTGTGAGCAAGAACTTGAGAGTGTGGGATGCACGGTGTGAGTTGCACTTCCGGGGATTTATTGGTGTGTTGGGTGTTTGATGGTCCTCCAGTCAGGGGATGTTTTGCCACCTTCAGTTGGGAGTGCGTGCATCTCATGTGGGAAAGATGGTGCCGTTGTTGCATTGCCTGGGCGCAGACGCAGCCAGAGTTCCACTTAACAACTCAGCACCAGTAGGAGGGGGTGAGAGGGGGTTCCAGACCCCCCCCCCCCCCCAAGACCCACCCACCCAACGTCTCCCTCCCTTAAGTGAGTATGGCACCTTGTGGCTCTCGGGTAAATGTATTTCTGGGCTGGCCCAATATTGCTATCCATTATTTCGGGACCCACCCACCCACCCCATAAGTGGAACTCTGGACGTGGCCTTTGTTGCCATTCCTGACCCGAGACTTGTGGGTGCTGTGCCGGCGCGTAAGCCTCTGTGTGCTCTGTGTGTTGTCGCAGGGATTTGAGCATAGAACTAGCTCGCAGTGCACAACAGTGTGCGGATCTGCTGGCGGACAAGCTGCTGCAGATGGCGCAGCAGTCCAAACAGAAGAAGGTATGCGGCATTCACAACACCGACGCAACGGCCGGGGCCGCCTCAGGATGGCGCGTCCACGCTGGAGAAAGGGGCAGTCGAGTTTGGACATGACGGGTGGGGAGAAAGGTGAACAGAGTGGAGGAAGGGTGGGGCAAACTTGACGCAAGGGGGTGTATGGGGGCCACGCACCAACCCCCCCTTGCACCAACAGCCCGCCAAACCTCTCCCTGCCCTCCTTGCGCCAACTGCGCCAAACCCCACCCACCGGCACCCCCGGCAGAATAAGGAGACCACCAAGGGTCCAACGCCAGGGCCTCCAGACCATAACCCCAACATAGGCACTACCCCACAAGTGCCGCAACGGGGCCGCCTACAGGACGACAACTACAACACCCCAACATGTCGACCATCAGAGCGGCAACGCGCGGGGCCCGCTGTGTGCACCTGCAAAATGTCCCGAGACGACTGCCCAGCCACCGCCTGCCACAATCTTCCTGACAACACCACCGAGGCATCCAGCAGGGGATGGCTGAGCCAACATCGACGCTGAGGGCCCTGCCCCGCAAAACACCCACCGACACCCTCAGGTGCCCCACTGCAGAGAATCATGAGGACGCACAATGTGCTGCCCACCGCAACAGACAACACAGTCACCACCGGTGAAGGCACCATACGCACCGCCCACCACCCGCAACCGCGGGGACGAGGAGCGGAGAACCATCCTCTCACCGCAAATAGGTGACACCATCCCTTTGTCCGAAACCGACATCAACTGTAAACGGCCAGGACGTGAGCATCGTGGCCCACACCACAACTGCAACAGGCAGCAGGGGAACCACGAGTCCTCGTGCGTCCCCCTCCACACCACCCCAGGGCCACGGACACCCACCCCACAGCGCGGCGCACGACACACCGACCACAACATCCCGCTCACCTGGGCAGCCCAATCATACACAGCACTCCTTCCGGCGCCCACACCCTGCACCCGCCACCCCCTGTCACCCCTCTAACCACACCAACAAGCCACCTTGCCGCAATCTACAGGTATTGGGGACCCGACTGAGCACCGAGTGTTAGAGAGTCCAGTGTGCAGTGTGGACTAGGGAGGGAGGCAAAGGAGGGTTGGCAAGCAGAGAGGGTACGTGGATGGGTTTCAGGGGCTGGGGGATGAGGGACATATCACGCTGATCAATGTGGATTGGGCGTGCATTCGCACTGCCATGGGATTTGGAGGCGTGCATCCACGGGCACAAATGGTGCCCCAACTCGTCGAACAGTACATGTGCCAGGCCACTCCAAAGGCTTGTGTCCTGGTTGCATCGAATTCGGTTTGAGACACTGCGTTTTCCAGGATGCGTGTCCGCATCGTTGAAGCCTTGTGCCCCTTCCAACAACGATGAAGTGCTCCAATTTCATCATAAACACTCTTCCGAATGAGGTGCATACTTTGCATTACTAAGCCCCTTGTTTTGTACCTTCATGCCTGTTTTGGTGTCACCTTCGAGACCCCGTCGATGGTTCAGTGCATTGCAGGGAGGTTGCTGGGTTGGGGGCGGCTCTCCAGCCTGCTCCCCCCCCCCCCCATGCCTCCCTCCCTCCCCTCCCCACACTCCACATTCCTAACCGTTGAGGGATTCCAAGGAATCCTTGTCCACTCCAATGTTAACCCAGCCCCCAAATCAGCGGCCGAATTCGGCCGATTTCGCCGATTTGTTCTGCCGATTTGTTGGGTTTCTGAATTCCGCCGATTTGTTCTGCTGATTTGTGTGGGGTTTCTGTGATTTGGCCGATTCGTTCTGCTGGCTTGTTGGGGCTTCTGGGATTCTAGGACACCTGATTTGGAGGCGTCACTCTAAGATGTGCATCATTTACTTTGGGACACTGGATAATACCTTTTCTTTCTATATTGGTTGTTCAGATTGGCACCATGAAGTGTTTTTCCTGCCCACAAAAAGACCCATCAGATTGACTACTGTAGGACAGCTTTGGTTGCAGATCAGAGTTGGTTGGTTGCACACCCACCCAGCACACAGTGAGATGGAAATGGGAAGCCTGCGTGCATTCATCTTCTTCCGGCCAGGCTTTGTTTCTGCATAAAAAACCAATTTTCTCATCGAGACAAATGACAAAAAATGCAAAAAAAAAATCGGTCCGGGAATTGAACCCACGTCAGCCAATTTATAGACCAGTGCATACACCACTGGATCACCGCCTGAAACTGTCATAATATGGGTCAGGGACCATGTACAGACCGAAAGACAATTTTTTTTTCGAAATTTGCGAGATATTTTGGGTCTCCACATGACTCCAACGACAGAGCAACCAAAAGGAAGGTGTGTTTGGGGCCTGGGACTGAGATCCAGGGCACTGGGAGCCTGTTTTGGCGAAAAATCGGTCCGCCAATTTGTTCGCCGATTTGTTGGGATTTCTTCGCCGATTTGGGGGCTGGGTTGCAATGTTTTGCTCTGTGGCTCTGGGGCAGGGCAACCATGCACTCCCTCTGCTTTGCCTTGCTTTGCCATTAGCAGCCTTGGCTGCTCCTAAAATGCCCACTCTCCTTGCCGCGTGTTTTCAGTCTGGCATCGAAGACAAGGGGCGCCGCCCCCTCTACCGTACCAGCAGCCCTCAGATCAAGAGCGACCGTGGCACGGAGCGCCCCAAGCTCCCGGTGCCGCGCTCGCCTGCGTCGCGCAGTAGCTCGCCCAGCGTCCGCATCCAGCCCCAACCGCTCCCACAGCCTAGGGTGGAAAACGTGCGCAGTAAGAGCATCAGCCCACCTCGAAAGGCTAACCGGGCAGCGCTGCCAGTGCCAACGGGCCGATCCCCAAATGGAATTGCAAAGGTGCGCTGCGAGGACTCGCTTTCCTTATGTTTGCAATAGTACCCGCACTGGGAACCCAGCTATTGATGCAGATTTGCCATCTCGGCTCACAAACCCGGTCAGATTGGTTTGCAATGTGTGTGCAATGCGAACCCAGTGTGATGTGTATGCAGTGTGTATGCAGTGTGTATTCAGTTTGTATGCAGTGCGTGTGCAGTGCGTGTGCAGTGGTGTGTATGCTACAGTGTGTATCAGTCTTCTTCGTGTTGGCTGTGCAAGGGCTGCAGGGAGGGAATGGGGTCATGGAATGGAGAGAGGCATGACTGAGGAGTAGCTAGGGGTGCGCGACGTGGAGATCAAGCGTGCCGAGAACCCATTTCTTGTCTTATTACACAGGTTTGCTGCATTTGGTGCTTGATTGCTGCAGTGCCACTAGGTCTTGCACTTGCTTGTGGCCGTGCTGCTGCCATGCTCTGCCTTGCCCCCTTACACCCGGTGGACTTACGTGCCAGCGCTCGCCACCAATGCCAATGCTGCTAATGCTTCGCAGTTGCCGCTGCCCCCAAAGCCTGGACGGCCAGTATTTCCGGTCCTGTGTGGTCATCCATCAAGCTGTGGACAATCTCAGGAGCCATGGGACAGCCCTCGGATGGCACTGTGTTAGGCTGGGGACCACCTACGGGGGGGGGCGGCCAGGCCTGGTCCTTGTATGCGACCCCCCCCCCCCCCAGAGTTTTGAAAGATAGCGGTGCGGGGGCCATGGCGCCAACGGCGCCAAATTTTGTGTCCCATGCTTAGTTGAAGGGGTTACTATGCCTTTAGTCCTTAAGATCCTTAAGACTTTCTTCCTGGCAAAGACAAACACTATTGCATACGTACCTCTATACCCCCATGGCCTCAGACACACACACACACCCTAGAGGTATGCATGTGGTAGTAGTGGGTCGCGCGCAGCCCCTCCCCCCGGCTGAGCTGCCAATCCCCCTGCCCCCCCGCCCTCCCGCCGCACCCCCCCGCCCCCCCCCCCCAAGTTTTGACAGATAGCTGGGGGTGGGTCGCATCCGGCCCGATTGTAGTTGCCCCCCGTGGGACCACCCACTCTTTCGCGGTGGCCATTAACACCAGTAGAGGGCATGACAACTGATCTATGACTATGCTGCAGTGCATATGCTGCAGTGTGTGCGCAGTGTGTGTGCAGTGTGCGTGCAACGTGTGTGCAGTGTTTGTGTGTGTGTGTGTGTGTGTGTGTGGTTGTGCGGTGATTGTGCGGTGTGTGTGCGGTGTGTGTGCGGTGTGTGTTTAGTGTGTCTGCGGTGTGTGTGCAGTGTGTGTGTGTGTGTAGTGTGTGTGTGGTGTGTGTGTGTGCAGTGTGTGTCCCCACAGCTGCTTAGGGGCACGTGACCTCACCGTGGTGCGGGGGTGAAGCTAGGGGGGCTAGGGTGCCCTTGGCTAACACACAAACTGGGGGGTGGCATTGCCGCGAGGTCGCGTGCCGCACCCCCCGCCACCCACCGTGGGGGAGCCACGAGGAGGCAGGGTGGGCTCCTCCGGGGGATGGCGGTTTGCAAGGGCCTTCCGGCCTCCCGTGACACCAAGCTCACCCGCGACTATGTGTATCGCCCCACTACCTTCCCTGTCCCCTCCTTCCTAGCTCCAGTCCCATACCCCATTAGCAGGTATGGGGTTTCAAAATCTTAGTGGTCGTTGGGGACCGTTGGGAGCCTATCCAGGCTCTTGCCGTGGAGCCATGTGTGGAGCCTCTTCGGTGCTCTGTGGATGGTTTCTTGGTGGACATTGCCCAGGCTCTTGTGAGAACCTTTGCAAGGGGCCGGGCCAATGAATTCTGCTCTACTATTTTTGACCCTTTCAACAGGGAGCGGTCCACGAATGAATGGATGGGTGCCGCTCCCCCAGGTTGTGGCTATCTGGCTGTCCATTGTAGTGGTTTGTTTGGTAGGGGGAGCGGACCACAAATGTGTGGATGAGCACCCCTCCCCACGTGCCTTTACCCTCTGCCGATTTGGTGGTTGAATGAAGGGGGGAGCGGACCACGAATGAGTGGACCTCGCCCCACCGCCCCCCCGGGACTCTGAGCTTTGTGTTGCTTTCCCCATTCTTTGTATGTTTCTATGTTAGTATTTGAATTATTGTAATTTCCAAAAGGCTGACCCTTACCCTCCACCCCGATTTCCACATCATGGGAGGTTATTCGGGCCGAGTAACAATCCTGAACCCCCAGAGGGGGAGCCCCTAAGGTGTGGCCGCCCACCAACGGGGGCATTCCTTACTCGGTAAAATTTAAGCACATCACAAAGAACAAAACTAATTTTACTTAACCAATACCTTACTTTGCATGAATGGTATGGTAACCCCCCCCCCCCCCCGGGTCTATTTGTTGTGCCCACGGAGGCGGAATGGATAGGCCGCAGTACGGGGCAGCGTCGAAGGGGGTAATCCCATGCGACTTATAAATTCGGTGATGGCCCCATACCACGGCTTGACTGCAGTAGTCGGGGCAACCAAGGTTTCCGTTGTTTGGACATGGTCCTCCTGACCTAGGTCCCGTTAAAAGACTCCCGTGTTGGCGGAGGAAGGTGGCTGTTATTGTCATCCCGTGGTTATGATCCATGGTAGTGCCATTGTGGCTACTTGTTGCAAAACAAAACAAAACGGAATAGAGCGGAGGACACGGGACAAACAACGGACAGTAATTACGATAGCCGAGGAGTCTTGGGGGTCTAGGGCAAATTGTATCCTCTTACACCCAGTCCCATGACGGGTTATGGGTAGTTGTTAGCCGCCACTACGCCCACCCTAGAGTGCGGTTGCTGGCTCCCCAGGGGAACCACCTCCCCAAACCGGGGTTGCTTGAATCCCCCGCGGCCGCAAGGCCCATAGGAAAGGGGTTCCTTGAGGGACGTCGGTACGGACGAGCTCCACCGCCTAGCAGCGGATGAACCCAAGTCCCCTGCGCAATGGTATGGCTGGGCGGGGATAGGGACGCCGCGTGTTGTCATCGTGAGGGTATGCCACACGCCCCCAAAGGCGGATACACACGAGTCCGCTCGGTCATGGAAGGGCCGTGTGGGGATAGGGACGCCCGTGGGGGTATGGTGAGGCGTATGACATAGCCCCTCAGCGACAGGTATGCCTGAGTCTCCTCAGCCATGGAAGGACCGTGCGGGGATAGTGACACCTAGTGTTGGGAGGTAAGGGCATAACATAGCCCCTCGGTGGAGAATGTAGCCGAGTCCCTCCGGCCATGGAGAGGCCATGTGGGGATAGCGACACCCCGTGGGGTATGGTACGGGTGTGACAGGACCTCGCGTTGCGGATACGCCCGAGTGCCTCGTTGGTGGGGAATAGAGACGGCCCGCGGCGGTCCTCTCCCGCCATACCGAGCGCCGTATACCCCTCGTGCCTCCAACCCACTTGTGGGCCACTTAAGAAAGTGGGGGTGAAGAGGAAGAAGGAGAGGAGGAGGAAGAGGAGGAAGCATTTGACAAAGAAGAAGAAGGGGAAGAAGAAGAAGACGATCACGAGGCAACTCAAGTGCCTCCACACTGCTTTGCACATGGCCGCCTTTGGAGCGAAAAAGGACGGGGCGAGGTGATAGGGAGGGTCCGCGGCGGAGTTCTCTCCCCATGCCCAGCGCCGTATGCACCCGAGTCCCTCCGAGTGGGTCATAGGGGCGGCCCGCGGTGGAGTGCTTTCCCCATACCCCTCACTAGATACCTCCAGCCCCTGTGAGTGGGGTATAGGGAAGGCGCCCCACACTGCTATCTCCCCATGGTCATCACGGGATGCACTTCATTCCCTCCGTGTGGGGGATAGGGGCGGCATGTGGCGGAATTCTCCCCCCATGCCCAGTGTTTGGTACCGTGAGTGCCTCCGACTTCGGGATAGGGACGGCCCGCCGTGGAGTTTTCTCCCCATACTGGCAACCAATATCTTGAGCCCATTTGACCAGGGGATAGGGAATGCCCACCGCAGAGCTATCTCTTCATGCTGGGCACCGTATGCACTTGAGCCCCTCCGTGTCGGGGACAGGGATGGGCTGTGGCGGAGCTCTCTCCCCATGGCTAGCGCCAAATACCTCCTAGTCCCTTTGAGGGGCGACCGGCTCGAATCTAGACATCCACCCCCCCCCCTCCGGAACCCCAAAAGTTTTTGAACCCGTCTTTGTGCAATTTGAGACTTTCGGCACGGTGAATTGCACCATAGACGCCGCACAATCTTTTTGAAGCTTACAAAAGGGGGTAAAACTATTTCACCACATGTGTTTACTCCAAATTGTGACATTTTTCAGGGGGTATTGAAAAATGCAAACCCTTGTTAAACAACTTTCTCCCCCCTTTGCTTCCCACTTCTGATTTTGATCCCCTGCATTATGTGTTGGTTGGGCACCCGAGGCGGCAGGTTTTATGCAACCATTACATACCTTAGGGCCCCCAAGACTTTTTCTGCTCTTGTTTTTTCCTTGCTCTTTCTTTCTTTATCGCCTACTCTTGGGCTCCTCAAGCGCGGTGGTTACATAGTGCGCTCTTTGGTTCCTTATTGCCCACTCTTGCCCCTTGAGTTGGGGTGATGAACTCCCGCACGCTCCGTCTAGCCCATTGAGTTCTGGTGATGGGCTCCCACACTCCCACCAACCGCATGATTTACACTTCACCCCATGATACCTTGACTCCTTGGTGCATCGTCGACCCCATCTTGTGCATGTCACCCCATGACCGGCTCAAGACACTTCCCCTCAAGGTTTTCGGTACCAAGTGCTGCAAATACCCAAGCCGATGGCACCCTATCCATTTGGGTAGGGGCAGTGCGTGAGTCAAGCTATGTGTTCCGCATGCCCAACTGTTCAGAGATTCGTGACCTCTCCCCTTTTCAAACCAAACAGAACCCCAGTTGACCCCGTGCATTCACCCGGGGCGCCCTCCTAGACCCTTGACAAGGGCAGTGCGTGAGTCCGGCCATGTGTGCAGCATACCGATATGTTCGGAGGTAGGGGATCCCTCCCTCCATCAAACCACGCGACCCCCCCCCCCCCCCCCGGGCACTCTACCGGGGTGCCCTCGTAGACCCCCCCCACCAACCGCTCCACACACCCAAAAGTTTTTGCACACGGCTGCGTGTCATAGTCGGCGTCCTCCTTAGGGACGACGCACGGTGGAGTTTCTCCCCATGCCGAGCGCTGGAAGCACTTGAGTCCCTCCGAGTCGCGTAAGCAGCTCTAGCTGACCACCCTAGTCGAAGGTTTTTGCGCTTTTTTGCGCTCATGTGAAATTTGCGTTTTACACTTTGATGTTAGCTGTCTTGTCGGCCATTGCAAAGGTGTAACCTTCAAAAGGTTCATGTTCTGACCAAATGAATTCTAAATGGGGACTTTAACATACAAATTACCACATGAAAAGCGCCATTTTCAAAAAACTTTTGGTCTACGAACTGATGTGTTGTTATGAATAATACCGTTGTGAAGTGTTTCTTGATCACTACATGATAGATGATGTGAAATAGAAGAGTGTAGGCCATTTGTTGTTTATGGTAGCACGTGGTTTTGTTTGTATGCTGCTTTTTTTTAATTGTCTCTCTTCACATTCATTGTTTCTATTGCACTATAACACCCCTTATGAGTGTGTATGTATGTGCAACTACAAATTTTCACCCTTTGCGCAATGCGTCCAAGAAGATCTCGTTCAATGAGAGCTAAAGAAAATGTTCGTTCCATGACACGACCACTAGGATCCTTTGGGACCATCACAAAAGACTCATGTAGATCATCCACATCATCATTTTGGCTGCATCATTGGTTTGCAAATCTTGTTTCCCCCCTCCAAAATTGCATTTTGGACAGCTCATATCCCGTTATTCAACTTGCTCTTTTGTGCCCTCAACGGTAAATGTCTTGTTGATGCCATGGACTCAGGACCTTTCCGCTAGTTCTTCACCAGAAGCAAGGACTTTGTTAGCTGTGCTGTATTGTATAATGCTGGTGTATGACTTGGGCCAGCTCAAGATTTCACGGTGGTTTGTTTGGATGTATGGGCCACCCGGCAGTGGAGGTATATCATTGCCCATTTCCGTTCTCAACATGCTAAGCAGTACACTGACTGCGTGCTTCGTAACCGGTCTGCCGTGTTAATGACTAAGGCATGTAACATGTATTTCTTGTTTCATTTGACGCCGAAGCCACGTTAGAAACGTCCAAACGAAAACCACGACCATTTTGGTGTTTCTATTTGAGCATTGAAATCCGTCAGTGTTGTTCAAATACCGTGCAAACTTCAAGAATCTTAAAGCTAATTGATTCTGAGGAAGTTCTGCGTCTCAAGTTACTTGTTCGCGGAAAAAAATTATTATGAAAAAAATTAATTCCAGGCGGACTATCAAATAGAGCACATAGTCAAGCGGAATTCAACAAAATCGCAAAAAATACATTAACTCTTTGGGTTATGTTACATACGTCTTGTGTAAAGGTACATAGGACCCCAGGGTTACCCTGCAACTTCCTTTCCTCCCGTTACAGTAGCACCCTTTGCGCCATGTTCACCATGCAACATTTCTTCTCTCTGATTCCACACAAGACGGCTGTGCAACGCTATGCTGCCCAAGGGGAACATGTGGCAACACACCATTTTTGTCGTGGGCTTGTTACAACTGCCTTTTTTGCAGCACTGGATTTGGCTAGAGAGGAGGCACTGGCACCTGCCATTCCCCGCCGTCTTGGTCGCCCACGAGGGAGTCTCAATGTGGAGATTTTTCATCCGTGGGTTTGTGAACAAGATTGTGGAGGTTGCTTGTGCGACTTTTGCTACCACCAAAAAGCAAACACACCGGAAGTGGAGCGAGAGTGAGAAGGACATGACTCTACACATTGCGCGCGAGAAAAGCTCTGATTCTCGAGCGCTGTTGTTTTTGGCCTCTACGTTCCCAAAAACGGTTGCCCGGATGCGTGAATCTCATACCCGGGACCTATGGCAAATATCACACTAAAAATTTGAAATTCTTGGTAAACAAGCAGAGGCCAAGAAGGGCAAAAATTGGGACGTTGGGACCTATGGGAAACATCAGATTAACAATTGAAAAATTCGTGGCACACTAGCAGAGGCCAAGAAGGTCAAAAATTGGGTCGTTGGGACCTATGGCAAACATCAGACGGAAAATTTGAAATTCGTGGTACACCAGCAAAGGCCAAGAAGAGCAAAAATTGGGACATTGGGACCTATGGCAAACATCGGGGGGAAAATTTAAAATTCCTCATACACAAGCAGATGCCAAGAAGGGCAAAAATTGGGACATTGGAACCTATGGCAAACATTAGACTAAAAAGTTAACACAAAGCCCAAAAATATCGCAAAAAAATTACAGGCAGGCAATTCAAATCTTTCATCGCGGAAATCAAAAGAATCGCAGAAAATTAATTAATTTTTCACATCGCATTTCGCGCATTTACCCAGCTTTTAAGATTCTTCCAATTTGCACTGTATACGGCAAAAGGCGAGTTTTCTCAACACCCTCGAGGCGCTGATTCCAAAAATCTCATTTTCTATTTTGTTGTTTTTTTGGGTATGGGTGACCTCCGAGGCACGGGGGTCAGTCTCGGTAGGATTTTTGGGGTCTCCTAAATGGAGCTTTTTTTGGGGCGTTCCAGCCGGACGGCTCTATCCACCCACCCGCCCCGCAAACAAAAACTCGGCCTCCCTAGTCACACAGGCAAATGTCATTGCTGCTCAGCTGCTGTTTGTCCTTGCAACATTCTAGTTTGTGGCACCGGACAACTTCTTTTACCGTCGCTTGTCAGCAACCCCTCAAAGGGTGAATACACCACTAAATGTTCTTGCAGTTCACCCGTACTTGTGATTTTGGGGCTAAGTGAGCTGCACCATTGGTTCATTGACAGCAAAGTGGTGGTTTTCATCCACTTCGGTGTCGTGGTGGTTTTCATCCACTTCTATGCCCACAATCCTATGTTTTCGAGGCCAGGGGGGCGTACTTTGGATATCCCCAACGTGAATTGCATACCCACGTCATTAGCATTTGACACAAGGTGCCGATTTTTTTTATGGCTAGTGTAACTTCACCTTTTGACTTAGCCCCTAATGAACAAGCGCTGAACGATCCAGAGAACCTTCACTCATGGTTCACTTAGTTTTCGCTTGGCTCTCACTGAGCTTTGACTAAGAGCTCCAAACTTTTGCTACAGGGCGAAATGAAGGTTCACCTAGTTCATTGAACGCTTTCTCCTAGCCCTGCTCTCCCATTTGGCGGCACCCTATCCAACTCCATATTCCTCTCACTTGCGGATGGGTTGGCCCACGACGGTTTTCTTTTCCCATATGTAGCGCCAGATACACCCGATTGCCTCCGATTGGGTATAGGGAGGGCACGTGGCGGAGTTGCCTCCCCATGCATAGCGCTCGATGTTTCCAATTCTCTGCGACTAGGGGATAGGAATGGCATACGGCAAAGCTGTGCCCCCATGCTTATCGCCCCATGCACCCCAATCTTTCGGAGAGTGGGATAGCGACGGCTCAAGTGGAGGGCTAGGGACATGCCTTGGCGGCGTTCTCCCGTCATGCCCAGTGCCCCATACCCCGAGTGCCTCCGAGTAGGGGATAGGGACGGCCCGCAGTGCAGCTCTTTTCTCAGACGCGGTGCCGAATACCTTAGGCCCGTCTGGCGGGGAAATCGGGAAGGGCACCAGAGAGCCATCTCCCTATGCTTAGCACTGGATGCGTTTGAGTCCCTCCGTGTGGGGCATAGGGATAGCCTTGTGGTGTAGTTCTCTCCCCGTGGCTAGCGCCAAATATCCCCCAGTCCCTGTGAGTCAAGGTTCGGGACCGAGGGGGGTGGGCGGCGCGAATCTAGGCATCCAACCCCCCCGCCCTAGACCCGCAAAATTTTTCGATCCCCTCTTTGTGTCAGTTGAGATTTTTGGCACGGTGATTTGCACCGTAGACACCGAAAAACTGTTTTTGAGGCTTACAGTATGGCGCAAAATTTTTTTCGCCACATCGGTTTGCACTAGGAAGGCTGAATCTTTTTGGGGGTATTCAAAAAAGGAAAAAATCGTTAAACAATTTTGTTCTTTCACTGCCTCCCACTTCTCATTTTCATCTCCCGTCTTGCGTTGGGGACCCCGGAGACGTCAAGGGTTATGCAGCTAGTGCGCAAATTTGGGCCCCCAAGATTCCACGAGCTACGCAGCCATTTTGCCCACTCTTGCTTTTTTCTTTTCTGTTCTTTCCTTATTCCTCACTATTGTACTCCTCGTGCGCAATGGTTACATTGTGCGCTCTTTCTTTCATTATCGCCCTCTCATGCCTCTTGAGTTGGGTTGATGGACCTCTCACACAGTCTGTCTGGCCCATTCAGCTCGGGTGATGGACTCTCACACTCCCACCGACCTAATGATGTACACCCCATCACTGTATCGTGAACGCCTGGTTGTGCACACCACCCCATGACAACCTGAAGACACTTCCACCCGAGGTTTTCGGTTCCCATTGCTTGAAGTCCCCAAGCCGATGGCAGCATATCCATGTGGGTAGGAGCAGTCCATCAGTCAGACCATGTGTGCCGCATACTCATTTGGTCAAAGATACGTGATCCCCCACCTCATCGAACCTGCCGGAACCCCCCCTCCCCTGCATGCACTCCCCCGGGGCGCCCTCCTAGACCCCCCAGCCACCCTCCAACCACGTCCAAACCCCCAAAAATCTTCTCACCCAGTTGCGTGTCAATCTTCGAAAAGTCGGCCTCCTAGAAAGGTCGGCCTTCTCCATATGGACGGCCCACATTGGAGTTTCTTCCCATTCGCAGTGCCCGAAGCACCACAGTCCTTGCGAGTCCCTTAAGCCAGTCTTATTCAGGACCCTTGTTGAATGGCTCTGCAGCTTTTTGCGCTCATGTGAAAATTGCGTTTTACCGTTTGATATTAGTTGTTTTCTCAGCCATTGTAAAAGTGCAAGCTCCAATAGGTTCATTGTCCAACCACAATGTGAAGTGTAAAAGGGCACTTTAACCTGCAAAATACCATGCGCAAAATGCCATTTTCAAAAAGTTTTCTGTGTGCAAACTGCTGTGTTGTGGTGAATAATAACGTTGTGACGCGTTTGTTGATTACCACATGATAGATGATGTAACATCTAGGAATATAGGCTATTTGGTGTTTGCAATAGCAAATGGTATTATTTGTATGTTGCTTTCTATTGTGGTCTCTCTTTGCATCCATTGCCTCTGTTGGACTATAATACCTCTTATCTATTTGTATGGTACTACAACTACCATTTGTCACTCTTTGCGCAGTGCGACCAAGAAGATGTTGTCCAATGAGACCTTAATGAAAGCTTGGTTCCATTACACAACCACTACCCTAGGTACAAGCTAGAAGACCCAATTTCGTTCTAGCTTAGATGGCGCTAGAAGGCTAGAACGAAAAAAAGAGGGGGTCACCCCAACCCGTGGCGGTCAAGGGTGGGTGATATGAGGCATCCAACTTGGACCCTCCTATCCGTACTTGGGGGCCTAGGGCTTGTTTTTTCATAATTTGAGCGTTTTGACCTAAAATTGGAATAGAAAAAGTTTCTTTTCCATCAACGTTCTAGCAACGTTCTAGCCTTGCTCCCTAGAACGGCGCTAGAACATCTAGCCTAGAACGAAACTAGAACAAAAACATTCAAACATTTTGGCAAGCAAAGGACACCAATGTGTGTGTGGGAGAGGTTCCACGACACACACACACACACACACACAAGGAAACCAACACAGTGGGCACATGTATATGCATATGTGCCCCCCCACACACACACGCACAGTTTGGCATAGACACAACGCACAACATACGATGTCAAGGGTGGGGAGGGTTGGGTAAGAGGCCGACCACAACCACCGCTCAAATGTCCCCTGAGTGTCGAGCTATCCGCCCCCCCCCCCTTTCTATGTTGTGGTATGGGTTGTGGGGCTACTCTACTTGTTTTGCTTGAGGTTAGGGAGGGTATCCATTACCTTTTTGCAGGTGTGCTGTTGTTTTTTGAACTGGTTGACTTCAGCATTTAATTAAGAAGTGCGCGCATAGTGACACCAAGAGGTAGGTGTGTTACTCCTTCCCTCCTCCCCGCCATGTGTGTCTGTGGTGTGGGGTTGTCGAGTGTACCGTTGTACCCTCACGAGCGGTGCTGTGTGGGTCACTGGTAAACTTTGTCCCCCCTGCTCCCAGTTTATGAGACCCCCACCCCGATGTGTGCACTGGTAGCTGGCTTGTTGGTTGGTTGGCTGTTGGTTTTCCGGTTGCTTGGTTGGTTGTTGTGTTGGTTGGTTGGTTGTTGGACAACTGAGTTTGGTTGGTTGGTTGGTCGGTTGGTTGGTTGGTTGGTTGGTGGGTTGCGTGGTTGGTTGTTTGTTGGCTAGTTGCTGGGGTGTATGTGTGTGTGTGCACAGGTACTGTAGCATTGTATGTGGTGTTGGGTGGGGTGTATGTGTGTGTGTTGCCTAGATACGTGCTGTGTGGTGTTCTTGCACAGTGTGTCTGTGGGTAACCATGCACGTGCAGCCATGGCACGGGTCTCTAGTGGGGTTTTGCACATTTGATTTTGGCGTTCTAGCGGCATTCTAGCTAGGCGTTCTGGCGGCTTTCTAGTGCTGTTCTACCGGCGCTTCTTCGCTCGCTGGAACGTCGCCAGAACGCCTCGCGAGAACAACGCTAGAACGCCGAAATGAAATGTGCACAACCCCCCCAAAGACCCTTGCAATGGTTGCACAGGCATGCTTACACAGAGACACAATGTGCAACAACACCACAGAGCATGTGTCCAGGCAACACACACACACATACACCCCAGCAACTAGCCAACGACCAACCAACCACGCAACCAACCAACCAACCAACCAACCAACCAACCAGCCAAACTCAGCTGTCCAACAACCAACCAACCAACCCAACAACCAACCAAGCAACCCGAAAACCAAGAGCCAACCAACCAACAAGCTACCAGTGCACACAAAGGGGGGGGGGTCCCATAACCTGGGAGGAGGGGGGACAAAGCATACCACCAACCCACACAGCACAGTGCACAACCCGGCTGGGTAGGGGGTCGGGGCAAGGGAGTAAAGATGGTGGGAAGGGGGGACCTATACACGCGGGAACCCCACACCACGGACACACATGGTGGCGAGGAGGGAAGGATTAACACACCTACCTCTTGGTGTCATTGTGTACGCACTTCAACATTCAATGCTGAAGTCAAGCAATTCAAAAAACAAAAGTAGACCTACAAAAAGATAATGGATTCCCTCCCTAACCTTAAGCGCAACAGGCAAAGTAGCCCCACAACCCAGACCACAACATGTAAAGGGGGGGGGGGGGGCTATAGCTTGACACTCAGGGGGTGTTTGTGCGGTGCTCGTGGTCGGCCTCGTACCCCACCCTCCACACCCTTGACATCGTACGTTGTGTGTTGTGTTGTGCATATGCTCCTGTAAAAACGTGTGCATGCGGAGGCGGGGGGGGGGGGGGGCACATATGTGTATGCATGCGTCAAGTCTGTTGGTTGCTATGAGTGTTTCTGCCATGCACCCCACAACCCACTGTGATAATTTGTTTTTTATCTACTACCTATTCCATCAATCCAGGCTAGAACGATTTGTATTCCATGCTAGACCATCTAAAGAACCGTTCTAGGCTAGACCATCTAGACTGGAATTTCTAGGCTAGAATGGTCCGTGGTCGATTGTTGGTGGTGTGTGGTTCGTGCTCTAGGGGTTGTGGTGTGTGGTTGGTGGACTGTGGTTGAGCATTTGTGGTGGGCTGTTGGTGACCTATGGTTTGTGTTGTACGGTCTGTGTATGGTGGTCTGTGGTCGATTGTTGTTGGCCTCCCTTGGTAGATGCTAGATTACCCCATTTCGTTCTCCAGCCACAAACCATAGACCACAGACCACAAACAAGCATCAATCAACCAAATCACGAACCACAGTCCACCAACCACACACCACACACCACACCCCCTGGACCACAAACCACAGACCATGGACTGCACACCACCAACCACAGACCATAGACCACAGACCACAGACCACCAACCAGCAACCACGCACCACGAACCATAGACCACCAACCATGGATCACAGCCCGCAAACCATGAACCGCACACCACGAAGTAGAGACCACCAACCACAGTTCTACGACCACAAACCACCAACCACACTTCACGAACCACACACCAAAGACCATAGAACACCAACCACAGACCACGAACCATATACCACCAACTGCAGACTAGACAGCGCAGGCCATAGACCACATAACACCAACCACACCAGCGGCCACAGATCACAGAGGACCAACAATCGACCACCAACCACCAACCATAGACCACAAACCACAAAGCACAAACCCCAAACCACAAGCCTCCAACCGGAGACCATAGACCACGAAGCAACAACTATGGACCACGATCCATCAACCATTGACCAATGACCACAGACCACCAACCACTCACCACCAACCACTGACTCTAACCCACCAACCACGGACCACATGCCACAGACCAAAGACCTCACGCCATGGACCACACACCACCATCCACAGTCTAGAAACCACTAAATGGTGCCCACAACCCATAGAGCACCATCAACGAGAGGAGAATGCCCTCCTCAAACGACAAACCACCAAACACTGACCAATAACCACAGACCACCTTCCACAAGTGGAGGATGCCCTGCTTCAAAGGCGCACACTTACGAACCCCCGGTAGCGCCCACCAGTGCACCCCCGCAGTCCAAATGGCAACGTGCCAACGTGCTAGTATGTGTTGCGAGTTGTGTCGGGGGTTCACCACCCGAGCGGTGTGCAATGGAGGTGTGGCTCCCCAAGGCCGTACGGCGGTGCCTACACATGGCTCTACCCTTGGTACACGCTAGAAGACCCAATCTTGTTCTAGCCTAGATGGCGCTAGAAGGCTAGAACGGAAAAAAGTAGTGGTTGCCCCGACCCATGGGCATAGGGGCCACACCACATGACATTAGGCAAGAGCACATGACACTAGACCACCCCACATGGTACCGCAACACACCACAACGCACCTCATGTGACCACAACACAACACACCACGCCACTACACAGCAGAGCGCACCATAGCAGGTTACACACCACAACAGACCAGAGCATAGCACACCACACCACTTTACATCTTACGAGACCACAACACACCACAACAGTTTGCTGCGGTCTGCCGTAGTGTGTGATTGGTGTGTTGTGGTGTGTTGTACTGTGTGGGGGGTACTGTGTGGTGGTCACATGACGTGCGTTGTGGTGTATTGTGTTTTCATGTGGTCTGGTTGGTGTGGCTGGTTGAATGGTGTGTTGGTTGCTTGGCAGATTGGGTTGTTTGGCAGCTTGGGTTATTTGTTGGTTGCTTAGACGGTTGGGGCATGCTGTGTAGTGTCTGCGCCCTGTGGTGTGTGGTGCCATATGCCGTTGTATGCTCTGTGATGTCATGTCTGTAGGTACACATGTATTTACTGCCATTCCATGGGAGGGAGGGGGCTGGTAAGCATTTGCTATTTATGCTCTAGCGGCGTTCTAGCGGCGGCGCTAGAACGTCGCTAGAACAGTCCCTTAGGACGCCGCTAGAACAAAAATATTAAATGCTTACTAGCCCCGCCCCGCTCTCTCTTGGAATGGAAGTAAATACATGTGTACCCACAAATATGACATCACAGAGGATACAATAGCATACAACACCACACACCACAGGGTGCAAACACCACACAGCATGCCCCAACGAGCCAAACACCCAACAAACAACCCGAGCCGCCAAACAACCCAACCTGCCAAGCAACCAACACACCATTCAACCAACCAAACAGGCAGGCCTATCGCATGATACCCCACCCTACCACACCACACCACATGACACTGTGTTGTCGTCTGTTGTGGTGTGTAATCTGCTATGGTGTGTTGTACTTTGCAGTGGCGTGGTGTGTTGTGGTCACATGATGTGCTTTGTGATGTGCTGTGTTGTCATGTGGTGTGGTCGGGTGTCATGTGGTGGGGTGTGGTGGGGTATCGTACAATAGGGTTGGCCGTCTGCTTGGTTGCATAGTGTGTTGGTTGCTTGTTTTCTTTGGCTTGATGCGACGCTGAGCTCTTTGGCAGCTTGGGTTATTTGATGGGTGTTTAGCCGTTTGCGGCACGTTGTTTGGTGTCTGCACCGTGTGGTGTGTGCTCTGGTATGCTGTTGTATGCCCTGTGATGTCATGTCTGTGGGTACACATGCATTTGCTGCCATTGCAAGAGAGGGGGGGGGGGCTGGTAAGCATTTACTATTTTTGTTCTAGCGGCGGGGTCGCGAACTGTTGTGGGGACGTTCTAGCGATGTTCTAGAGGCCGCTACAACGTCGCTAGAACGTCGCTGGAACAGTTCCCTAGAACGCCGCTGGAAAAAAAATATTCAATACTTACCACCACCCCCACCCTCTTGTGGAACGGCAGTAAATACATGTGTACCCATAGACGTGACATCACAGAGCATACAGCGGCATTCCACAGGGTGAAGACACCACACAGTGTGCCCCAACCAACCAAACACCCAACAAATATCCCAAGCTGCCAAACAACCCAACCTGCCAAGCAACCAACACACCATTCAACCAACCAAACAGGCAAGCCTATTGCATGATACCCCACCACAACACATTACGCCGCATGACACCACACCCCACCACATGACACCCGACCGCACCACATGACAGCACAGCACACCTCAGCGCACGTCATGTGACCACGACACACTACCCCCCCCCCCCCCCGCACAACGTAGCACACCACATCAGATCACGCACTACAGCAGACCGCAGCACACCACAGCACACCACACCGCATAATACCATTTTAGACCTTACCAGACCACAACACACCTCAACACTGCACAAGATAGCATGGCATACTTGCAACTTGAAATTGCATTTCGTCAGTCAGATATCGTAAAAATCCAATAAAAAACCACATGTGAAACAAAGAAAAGAACACCCTCCCAGACCCCTGAGTTCAACCCCCCCCCAAAGGTAGTTCTCAAGCCCCCCCCCCAAAAATTTGTGACAAAAGCAAAGACGCCCCCCCCCAACCAACGCTTCAAGGGAGGGTAGCCCCACAGTGCCTGTGCCTATGTCAAAATGTGTGCGTGCATGTGTGTGTGTGCGCGCGCGCATATGACTAGACGTGTACCAAATGTGACGGTTTCTATGTGTCTATGTGTCATGGAACCCCCCTCCCTTCCCACATTGGTATCTTTCACTTGCCAAATGTGTGTGCATGTTTTTGTTCTACCCAAGCGTTCTATCGACGTTATAGCGCCGTTCTAGCGGGGCGGCCGAAGAACGGCGCTACAACGTCGCTAGAACGGGTTTTTGTACTTGTTGATTTTCAGGTCAAAAAATGTGTTTTTTCCAGAAAAACAAGGTATGTACCCCCTAATATGGTAATATAGGTCCAATTTGCACACCTATAACTTGAAATTGCATTATATCCGTCAAATATCCTAAAAATATGATAAAACACTAGGTGTGAAGCAAAGAAAAGAACACCCTCCCAGACCCTTGAGTTCCACCCCCCCCCCCAAGGTAGTTCTCAAGCCCCCCCTAAAAATGTGTGACAAAAGTAAAGACGCCCCCCCCCAACACTTGAAGGGAGGGCAGCCCCACACGCTTGAAGGGAGAGGAGCCCCACAATTCCCGTGCCTATGTCAAAACGTGTGCGTGCATGCCTGTGTGTTTGTGTGTGCGCACATATGACTAGACATGTACCAAATTTGATGGTTTCTATGTGTCTACCTGTCATGGAACCCCCCCCCCACTCCCACATTGGTGTTGTTTACTTGCCAAATGTGTGTGCACGTTTTTGTTCTAGCCTTCTTCTAGCCTTGCTCTAGTGTGTTGTTTGCTATGAGTGTATGTGCCATGCACCCCCCCCCCCAACCCACTGTGATGATTGGTTTTTTGCGTTGTACCCAGGCTATTATATTGTTCTAGTATGGATTTTTTCTAGGTTAGAACATCTAGGCTAGAAGTTCTAGCCTAGAATGAGATTGCGTCTTCTAGCGTGTACCAAGGGAAGCACTCCACGGCACACCCTTTTGCCGCTTGTCATGAATTGATGAGGGCCAACCGGACCAAAAAAACTGTTTGGCATCCTGCCCAAGAACTTTTTCCGCCAGTGTTCCAGTAACTTGTTGCGGCGGGGTTTGAATTTTGAACGCCCGAAAACGCTTGAACACCATCGGAACGTCGCTGCTACAACACAACAGAACGTCGCCGGAGCGATTTATTTTGCCTTCTCCGTTGAAAGTTGAGGGGGAGGGGGGAGGGGGGGCAAGCCCTTGGCAAGCGGGGTTTGGTGGCAATTGGGTGAGCGCGCGCACACACGCACGGATGCACCCTACCCACAGGTCGCAAGTATATGACGGTCACGTTTTTTTTTATCTCAAACCAATACAAGCAGATCCATCCAACCAAACAGCGCAATGCTGAATAACCACCTTGTCCGACTGGGTTGAGATTACGGGGGCACAAAGGCGGCATACGGCACCACTTTGTCTAAGGGTGGGCAGCGTATTGTTCCGGCCATAAGGTAGAATGGCCATAATATGAAATGCCATATACAAAAACGCCATAGTTAAGAACGCTGGGGCTTTTCTTGGACTTTCAGAAGTGGCAATCATTGAAAACGGCTAGTCATTTTGCGCATTGTTTATTTCCAAAGGTGATTTTTTCATGGAAGCATTTGATGTGCCCGCAAATTTGGTTTTGCATTTGAAGGAGAGTGGCAAACGCAAGTTGTCACAAAGGCACGCCATGACGGGCCACATGCTCCAGCCATGGAGTAGGACCTAACAGCCCCCAAGGCACTCCTCATTTCTTCAGAGACGGTTCGGCCTTGGCTTTAGCATTGGTGGAAGGATGGGAATTTTCGGGAGGTGAAGTACAAATGGGGCCCCAAGCAACCTGCTTCAAAAAGCTCTGGCTGAAGATCGTAGAGAGTGGGATCAGTAACTTGATGCTCTCCACAGTGGAGAGGGGAGTGTGTGCCTGGCTAATTATGTTCTCATAGTTGCCACCGCTATCCTCGCAGATCAAGCATCAACATTGTTGGAGCCCAACAGCGGACGGTTTTGTGGAGTTCACCGGAGGCTGCTGAAACTTGTCCTGTTCGGACCAATCATTTGGGAAGGGGACTTCTAATAAGATTTCACATGCCGTTGAGGACTTGGAAAGTGCAAGGGATCAATATCATCGGTACACCGTTTGTTTTGTCAGGAGTCCTACAATTGCAATCGGTGCTCAATCAATATTACATGCGAAAACCTGTGATGTTCACCCCATTGTTGATCCTTTTGACCTTCCTTTTTTATGACCACAATCGTGAGAAAAACACCGGAGCAATGAGCAGACAACAACTGCGTTGTGGGAAAAAATCATCATACGATATGCTAACTGCACAAACCAAACACCGCAATGCTGAATAAGCACCTCTCTTGAGGGTGCTGAGGTTAGGGGCGCACAAAGGTGGCGTACCGCACCACCTTGTCTAAGGGTGGGTAGGCTACATTGTGCCACCACAACTAAGAGCTTGGTCCCCCCCCCCTTTGCTGGTGGCCAGCACAACACACCGGTGGTTCTACCCACCTAAGGGAAGTGCTCTTGCCAAAATTCTAGCGACAACAACGTGAAAAAAAGAGAAGAGGCCCACCTTCCCTAGCCTTCATCGGAACTAGACATAAGCCGAGGTACCATCACGCTTCTCCCCCAAGTTGAAGATAGTCAGTCTCACCTTTGGAGAGGTTGTGCGATGAGGGGGCGCAAAGGGGCTTTCCCACCACATGGTTGCTGGTTTGTGGTCCTTGCTTCACACCCCAAGACCCCCCCCCCCCACTCATATACTTCCTATTACTCATAACTTAGTCCTTCCCATCACAACACACAACAACAAGGCACAACCATGGAAGAAAGCGCATCCTCAACTTTGGAAAACGTCGGCAAATCTTGATCTGAACTAGGAGTAGCAGACACTATTTATCATGGGTCGCCACAGTTTGAAATGCAAATAGCTAGGGGTGGTTACCCCATGCCCCAAGCAATGTGCATCCGGACACCCATTGGGGAAAACAAGCACCACGCATGGCACAAAATGGGGGAGAGCCTTTGCCCCGACTTAAAAAAAAGTCATGGAAATGTTGATGTGAAAAAGTAACAACAAACTAGCGGGAAAAGTACTCAGGTGCGGGTCAGGCTACCAACCACCAAGGAGGTCTACGCAACATTGCCCTATGGGGGGATAGCCCATGACCCATTGTCCGCAGTGTCACCTGCCTAGTTTTTACTATGGGGCACCCATACATGCTTTGATTTTTTTGTGAAACTTTTTTTTGTAGTGTTCTAGTAACTTGTTCCGGCGGTGTTTGGGTGGTGTGCTGTTCCCGAAACCAACTTGTTTTCGGACGCCAATGCCAAAAACGGCAAAACTTAAAGTACCAGTGGGATGCCCCTAAGCTCGCAAGCAACACATTTTCCTAGCATGTTTGGGATGTGGTTGGTCGGGGCGGAAACAAACTTCGAACTTTTTTTGTTCCACCCATTTTCGTTTGAACACGAGAACCATTTGGCCATTACGTTCAAACGCGTACCAACGGTAACTCCCCCGGGGACCATATCAATTGGGCACAACACCCCAGGGGGTTGGCTAACCCCTCAGGTGACAAGACTGCTGGGACACCACACCCTTGGGTGACCAAATAGATCGGCGGACCACCTGTGGTATTTTGGGCAACCCCTGAGAAGACAAAATCGGCAATCCCGCACTGCGCGGGACGGCTCATCCCCTCGCCCCTAGTCCCTGGGCCCTAGCAAACGCCACTCGCGGCCATGGCATGCCATGATGCACAACCTAGCCCCTCACCCCTAGCGACCGCCCAAACCTGAGACCGTAGCCCCTAGCACATAGCCGGTAGCAAGGGCCACTCGTGGCCATAGCATGCTATGGCGCACACATCATACACAGGATTGTTTCGCTCTCGCTGATTTGTTGTCTCACTCGGGGGGGCTTGCGGGACTTTTGCTGCTTGGTGTCCGGTTTTCTAACCCATGAGGTTTTGCGCGATGTGTGGCCTTCGGGTTCCAGCTCGTTGTCTGGGAACCCAGTGCTGTGAGAGGCAGCGGGCGAATCGACAAGGCTCATCTCCGGGGCTTCTACGCCACCGGCGGCGTAGCTACGTTCGCAACGAACCGGGCTGCTGGAGGAAGACTGGATTCATGGGTCTCCACATCCATATATTGTATGGATGTATGGCCATATTTTATGGATATCCATAGGATCTCCAAAGCCGTTCGTTAGCTCACTTTTCTCCCTTGCTCCACAACATGGCCATGCCCGTCCGGAACAGTATGCGCGTCATTTCGTCAGCCTTGTTGAGGGCAACACAAAACGTCAAGTTGTTATGTGCCATACCATGGCGTGCATGCCGTTAAATGTGTGCATCATTTGTGCATTCTAGCACGTTACGTGTGCATCATATGTGCATCATTTGTGCATCACAAAATGCCATGTGGACATCATGTTTCCTATGCCGGCAACCCAAGTATACATGAAACCGGGGGGTCAACCAGCGGTCCGCCCTTCCCGGCCACATCGTCCCACCCCCCTCCCAATCCACGGAAAAGCACATAAACATGGTCTCGTTTGCTCAACCCAGACCGGACAGCCTCCAACACCTACCCCCCCTTTAGTAGCCACCATTCGTCCTCGGTTGCCCCCCGTATATCTGTCACGGCGACCTTCACGTCCCCCAAGTCCCTCATCTCCCTATGTGCCCACCCTCTGCGTCCCTAGATTCAAACCAGGATCAGTTGCTCACGTCCCCCCGGTTCAGGTTCACAATGGCCACAGGGTAAAGCCTAGCGCTTCCGCTCCCCTGGGCTACGGCGGTATGCCCACCAGTGTGCGTGTTTGGCTTGCCGTCAGGGTAAACTTCTGCGCATGACCGTTCCCCCATGGTACCCATCCCCGCCGCATGCGTTGGGTCGCCGAGCCACTTCAACATGCCCGCTTGTACCTTTTCCACTCACACACTCGCCCTTCCACTGCCCTGAAGCCATCTCCTAGCCCCGCATGCCGCTGCCAAGGGACTCCACCCGTACCCCAGACTGGGTATCCATATATGGATCGGGTATGGACTCTAGGGAACACAAGGAACACGGCGAACAACATCGTGTTGCTGCAAGTGGATGTGAAAGTATAGAAACACCAATCCGAGCACTTGCCCTAGGGCGTCGCCGTCTGATTTCACCGAGGCCTCAGGGGGTCTACAAGCACTCTACCCTTTTGCCTTTTACTTGCCACCGACCTGGGCCCTACGCTTGTTAAAGGCCTACTTCAAGAACCTGTCGAACCTCTCAACGATGTCGTTAGAGAACGTTGCCATGCCGAAAGCCAATATGTCCTCCAACAAGCGGTCTACATTCGCCTTCAATAAAAGGAGGTAGTAGCACACAAACCTGAGTGCACAATGATGACAGAAGGCAGCCGCTATAGCCCGGCACAATTGTGCCATACCAGCAACCACCTTGTAGAGCGGCTCCTCCGGCGCTGCGGCCAAAAACAAGGCCAAGTTTGGCCACTCAGCAAAGAGACGAGAGGTCTCCTCACCATCCGGGGAGAAAGACTTTCGTAAACAGCATGTGATGTTCGTACAGCGTTTCTGGGATGGCCGCGCGAGTTACCTGATCACAGAGGGCAAGCTAATCATTGGCCAGCCGTTGGATGTTGGCCATTTTTAGCTGCCCCATTGCCATGCAGCAGCGCAAATGCACATGACAACGCGGTAGCGAGCGACGACCACAAGCAAGTCCACCAAGCAGCCGTAAGGCACGGCGTCCCCAGCAAGAAGAATCTGAGAATGTCCGCTCGTCATGATCCACCTTAGTCGTCCGGACCACATCTTTGCTCCGTCAACCGCGGGCATCACAATCCCAGGTGGCCTCATTGAAGAGCGACCCTACTTTTGGGGCTGGTGAACGGCCAATGATGCGACACACCCACGGGGAGTTGCCACCCAGCCCAACATCGGCCGGGTGATCACGGGCATCGTAGACCACCCGTTTCGTGTCCACAACGAGGTGGATTGCCTGAAAAATCAAAGTTGAGTCCTCCAAACCTAATTGTTCCCATGGGCATTCAAAAAAAATGGCGGGAACACCATCGGAACACCGCCGGAACCACTTATTCCAACACCGCCGGGACAATTGTTGGTGCACAAAACGCACCTGAATACTACTTTTTCAAAGCGTTGCCAAGGTAGCCACCTATTTGTCCCCGCTCATGGAAGTAATGACCCATACCCATGTGCGGATGCATCCCCAGAGGCCCAAGATGACATTGGAGACGCTCAATTGGGACCACTCCCCACTAGCACATGGACAGTCATCCCCCTTGACAATGAATGTCAAGGGGAAAGACCAATCAATCATGTGGTACAATGGTAGCTGCCTCGCAATGTAGCGAAGCCGCGAAGCCCACGGCTAGATGACGCCTGTGGCCTTTGGGTAGGATGTGCTCACCAGGGGTTCTAGCTCAAGCAGGGCCAACATCTCATGCCAGTGCTGCTAGAAAGCCCTCTCGGGGGCGATTGGGCGAGCAAGGGGCAACCCAGTATCCGCCGTGTACTTCAAGCCCCGGAGGGTGTACACTTCGGAAAGGGTACGCCATACTGATTTCGGCACACGCAGGTGTAAGATGAATTCGCAACACTCCTCTCGGGTAAGGACCTTGGTGGCGTACTCAATGATTGCCTCCTGCTGTACCTCCAGAACACAAGCAGGTTGGGCAAAACACATGGCCACAGCAAATTGGCGCTGAGCTTGTGTGGAGGAGATGGCCCATTCTGCCAAAAGCGCCCCATCTTGAAGGCTAACCGCACCCGCCAAATGGACAAGGTGGGCGGTTACTTCTTCAACTCAGGTCAGTTTCACGGGCATGGTGATCTACGAAAAATGAACATGGATGACCAAAGTTCAAAATGATTAAACCCAATGAAAAATTTCTTTGGACCAACGTAGCGTTTGTACAAACGAACAGCACTAAGAAGAAGCACTAGACACGGCAACAAGGCACAAATGTAACAAGAAATGTCATGCCTCCCTATTGGAAAGACATACAGAGTTGCTCCCATTTGGAATCTTCTCACCGGAACAAAATTCATGTTCAAATGTGTACCAAGGGCAACTACCCATCAACCAACCCAACACGCCAAAGAACCCAACCTCCCAACAAGCCCAACGAACAACCCACCATTAAACCAGTCAGTCATCAAACTAAGGAACCAACCAACCCACCCACTAGTAGACACAACATCTACCGCCCATAGGACCCCCACACTTCGGCACCCTCTTTGACGATACTCCGCATTTGAAAGCCGCCCGTTTGCGTTCGGGACACGAAGCTGACTGCTACGCCAATGCGGCATTCTTGGCCGGATCGGATCCTGGGACGAACGACTGGGGTTCTTCCCAGACGGGTGTCGTTGCGCCCCTCCACTGTCTAGTTGGCCGGGGAGGCTCGTCGGTTTCGGAGATGCTGGACAGTGACGAAGACTCGGTGCCACTATGGAGCTCACCCAACCCAGCCGAAGGCGTCTCTAGCCCATGGTGTAACAGAGCAACCACGAGCGCATCCAGTGCAGGGTCCTTCAGAGCAGGTTTCAAAGTGCGCTTAGCATTCGCACACGTGGACAGGTACATCGCCCTACCCCAGATGTCCTCGGCAGGGAGCACGGCCCGCCAGTGCACCCGCCCAGTAGAGGCAGGCGAAGATCACCCACCACAGCACAATCACTATACTCCAGCGCATATTCCAACACCGTTGCCACTCTCCGCCACCTGCTCCACTAGACAAAGTAGGCCACGATGGCCTTACGGTGGTACGCCGCCGCGACCCCACGCCTTCTGAGCCCATGCCATCGGCACTTCGCGTGGGTGGTGTCGGCCAACATGCGTGAGAACGACTCCGACAGAAACTCGGCCCTGCCGCGGAACACCAGTTGGCCTTTGGGCAACGCCGTCGCCTCGGGGAACGCGCGGAGATGCATGATCCATGCAACACACCACGGTTCCACGGGGAGCTGTTAGAGCCCGCCCACTTTTGTAGAGAAGAAACCAAGGAAGGCGTCTAACTGGAGATCTCTCGGGGTGATGGAAGCTGCTTGCGAGATACGCAAGAAGAACTTCCGGTATAGCATCGCCAAGGCGGCCACCCCCTACAGCTGCGGATTGTCGGCACCTTCCCACAACGCGGCGAGTCCCTTAGGTCCGACGTAAGGCTGCCCCGGTGTGGTCCGGCCCGACTTTGCCACTGGACAGTGGATCTGTTGTATGCATGGTGGGATGAACTCCAGATCTTCGGCGGCTCTTGTAGCCGATACGTACCCCTGGAAGGTGGAGCGGGACAAGCCCGTCACCACCTTAGTGGCCAGAAAATCCCCCAGTACCTCCCCCAGCGGCGGCTGAAGGACGCCCTTTCCGAAGTGGGCGATGGCCGTGAGCGCCGATCGATACCGTATTTTGGTTCTCGCCGCCCAGCTTCGCACTCCCCGCGATGCAACGCTGCATGATGAAGAGGCCGCAACGGCCATAGTCCATTGGACGGCCACAAATCCGAATGACCCGCACATTTGCGGCACGATCGTGGCTTGGGGTGCGGTGGGCTGACCGATTCCCCCAGCGGCGTCACGGCATAAGAAGGGCCATCCCCAGCCATGTCTGCCGCACGCTGCGCAGTCCAATCAGGATCATCTTGCGCACTGAAAGTGCCAATGGCGCAGCTCCTCCCCTGTGAGTCCTTGCTTCGCACAGCATTGGCAGTTCCCCGAGGGAGGCGCCGTCACGGGGATCCAACGGCCTTTGTGGCTTACCCAGTGTAGCACTCCTTGGCGGGTGGAGAAGCGAATACCTTTATAGGTAAATTTGGGTCCTTCACACTTCACCGCCTCCGGCCACCGCAAAGTGTGCAGCGGATTGCCCGGATCCGAGTGCCCCTTATTGTCTGACTGGTAGCGGCCGGCGTAGGCAAACCGCGAATCCAGCAAAATACTCCAAACGCGGTAGGCCCACACATTGCCTCTTTTGCAGTCCGTTGTCGTCCCCAGGGCCTCCCAAGGTTGCTCTACTGCCTTGTGTGCATGCTGGATGTAACCCCTGAGGGCATCTCCGGTCTGTCGCATCCTCTAAGCCACGTGGTTTTGCGTCATAATCTGATCGAGAGCCTCCACTGTCAGGTCTGGCACACTGGTGTTCTCCGCCACCGACAGCACCTCGGGCCGCGTCTGCATTGCACCCATCGCCTACTATTGTTGTAGCAACATCGCCTTTAGCTCAACGGTAGACGTCTCGTCGGGGTGGCTCGGCTCCGCCGCCGAAGGTTGGGTGTTGGAAGCCGAAGCTAACTGCTCTTGTGTGGGCTTCTTAAATGGGGAAGTGAGCATGTTCATCTTGGCGGAAATTCTGATAAAAGACAGACACACAAATAAATTTTCGGTAAAGTTGTAAAACAGGGCAAAAGTGATCCACTGTTTGTGGAAAGAAAGCACATGGACAAACAAGGAACAAACCCCCCTAGGTCTGTGAATTATGTTGCCCGGCCGCCCGCCCCGCCTGCTCCCCTACCCTGCCACGGGGGTCATGGGTTGACCGTGTCGGTGAGCGTGGCTCGTGCTAGAGGGGGGCGTACAGCCCCTAGCCGGAAGCATGTGGTTCGGGTTGTTGGAGGCAGGGGTGCCCGTACTGATGCGGGTACCCGCCGTGCGAAAGCGGCGCGACGTGAGGCTCCACGGGGCTCGCGAGATAGCGCCGAGGCATCGGGGTCGGGCGGAAATTTCGGGCGACTGGCTGTGATCGCCGGAAGCCCATTTGCTTATGAGGACTCCCGGCATGCCAGATTTGAATGGATTGGGGAGCTTGATGTTCGACCCCGGGGATTGCCGCCCTCTTCAGCGTCCAATAGGGCAGCACGGGGAGGTACGGGTCCACAGGCTCCTGGGCACCAACGAAACACAACGGTGGACTTGCCACCGGCCTAGGATTCATTGGGTCTAGATGCTCCGTGTGGCCCGGAGGGATCGCCGCCGAGCTAGCAACCTCACTCACGGACGGGTGCAATGCTTTGGGACAGCAGGGAACCCACTCCGTTGTTTGTCCTCATCATGCAAACGCCGATCTCGCATCTAGCGTGGTTGCATCGCGCTTTGTCGTGTTCTGTACATTTGTTATTGATTTGTTTGCATGTCTTTATCTTGCGTTGATTTTTGACATCCGAGGACCTCCGCCTTTGGGAACGACACTTTTGTGCCACCGCGTGTGCCTGTGCCGGGTGTTGGCGACCTTGTGGTGGGCTCTACGGTGTGGGCGAGAATAATTGGCTTACCCAAGTCGAGCAAGAAGGTCTCTCTGATTTTCAATTTCGTGGATTTTCGCGTAGTCGAGCCCAGGCCTGGGGGCTTTTCGTTGGCCGGCTGGGAGGCGTTGGCGCCACTTTTGTGTTCTTACCCCACGGATCACCGCCTGTTTTGTACACATGTGGACGCGAAAAATGCCTTTTGGAGCTTTTTGCTGCCGCGGCGATTCTGTAGGTCTTTTACATTCAAGCACCACCGGCGCAGCATTGACCGTGTTTTTCATGTGGAATAGATGCCTTTTGGCTAGAAATATTCGCCGATCATTTGTAAACGGGCGCTGGATGCCATTGTGCCCCCCCTAATCCCGGATGGGTATTTCCTTTTCCATTACCTTGATGACTTCTTGAGACTGCGGCCTGATCGTGAGCGGTTGTGTTCGATCACGGGCGATTTGGTCCGCGCTTTGCGGGCGGCTAGCTTTATCGTTTCGCCCAAGAGTACCCTGGAACCGACACGAGAAAAAAATTTTCCGTAAGTTTTTGGATTTGGGAGCCCGCACGATTGCGTCACACAAGCGAGCGTTTTTGCACATGCTTAGTGTGTGGTTGTGCTTGGCTACGAGGAACAGACCGTCGTCGCAGCTTTTGGCCAAGGCTCTGGCTTTGTCAACTGGCATTTCCGACCAAGGCTTGAGGGGGGTCCGTTGTTGGCAAGGAGCTATTGTTGCGATCGGTGGGCTGGTTTTGTAAGGCCCACACCCCTACAGGTACTGCATTGGTTGGCAAGGGCAATCGTGCGTTGTATGGAGCCGCGGAGACCACCTGCGCCTCCCCGTTGTACTGGGTTGTGCGAACTTTCTACGCGTCCCTGTTTGCATGCGCACCGTGCTTTTGTTCTGTGCGGTGATGCGGCCATGGACGGTATTTGGTATAGGGGCGGAGCGTACATCCCAGGGCTACGAGGAGTGCGTTCATCAGTGATGTAGGGGCCACACACAGCATAGTGCAGAATTCTATGTGTTGCTGTGGTTGGTAGGTCTAGTGGCTCAGTTGGGTTGGCGGGTTTTGATTTTGACTCTATGGTGGCAGCCCATCAGTTTGTACAACTGCGTGCCAGCGCCTAGTTTCGGTGCCAGCAGTCGTTGTTACGCCGGCTCTCTTTGCTACCGCACCAGCGTGACCTAACAGTCCACGTGGTGTGGGTGCCCAGCGAGTTACAACCGGATAATCCAACGAGCCGTCTTGACACAACTTGCTTGTGTGATTTGACAACTGCGGACCTGCGCGCGTCGGCGATTTGGGGCCTGCTTTCGGCGTAACGCACATTTGGCGACGTCTGTTGTGGGGCTGGTGGTTGGTTAACCGCGAGAAGAGACGGTTTTGTGCACTGTGTGGGCCCAGGTGGATTGGGGAACTCAACAACCACAACGGTGGATCTGCCGCCGGCCCTGTGCTATCTTGCGCGTCATATACACACTTCACATCTTTTCGATCATGCCCCGCGCAGTTGCTTTGCCCTCGTTTTACCCTCTGCCCCCGCCAGCGCCGCAGCGTGGCGGTAGCTGGACCGTGTGGAGGCAGCGCAGTGAGGAGTTCCGTGCGCGCATCGACCCTGTGAGCATTGTGTGCCTTTGGTTGCGTGGGATCACAGCGAGCCTCGTCAGACTGTAGAGGAGTATCGCGTGATGGTGGTGGCCTGCGGCTTGTACATCCTGCTTACAGTGCGTCCCGCAGTGATAGGTTTAGCCCACCTGCTCCTTGGGGCATTTGGGATACATGTCTCCACAGGACTGCGACCTTTGGCGTGTAGAGCCCGCACACCCTAGGGCTTGGGGATCAATCTGTCTACTTTGAGGGAAGCCCTTATGGGGTTGTACGGCAGGGACAACTTGGCAACGTGGCACACACAACGGCCGCATTGGGCGTAGTCGAGGGATGTTAGGGTGGTCAGTGAATATGTTGCCCCGCTGTGGGACTTAGCGGCCCCCCCGCATAGATAGGGACGCAGCTGGACACCGGATGTTTGGTGGCTGCGCCCGACTAACTGTTTGATCTTCTTTTTGGGGTGGTTGGGCGGGAGACTGGCTGCACACGAAGGCCATCTGGTTGGTATGACGTATCAAGGTGTGGTTTTGTGTCCCCGTTTTGGCGAGATGCAGTTGGATTCAGTGGATGCCGCTGTGGCGGAAGTACTTCGCCGGATGCCCAACACACAAGAGGCGTGGTGCTTTGTGTTGCCGCCCCCGCAGTTGGTTGGTCACTGGGATGGGGCATGCACATTTTGTGGGTTCCGACGACCGTTGCTGGTATGGTAGTGTGGGGCCTAGGCGAGCATACTTGGTTGTGCACACTAGGGTCAACAATTCGCTCAAGAGACACATGCCGGTACACTCATTTGTGGACGCGCCGTGTCGCTGCCCCCGAGTGGGGCGCTGAGTCGGTAAGCTTTTGTTGTACCTCGGACCGCGGCTTGTGTTGTGTTTTCTCGTGGTGTGGCATTGCCCGGGCGACGTTGAGCCGCAGTCACACAGTGGACCTACCGCCCAGCTCGGTGTTCAGAGGCGCCCACCACTTTTTTTCGTAATGTGGTATTATACTTAGTGCAGATCTCAGATGCTTGTTTTGTATTTTGTGGACATTTTTGAATCAAGCACCAAGGAGGGAAGCAAGAAGGGAAGGAAGGGGAGAGGAAAGGAGGAGGGACGGAGGGAAGGAGGAACATACCTCCCTCTTAGTTTCAAGCACCACCAAAAACACACCTATCAAAAAGAAAAGGCATACCCTCCCTAACCTTAACCACAATACAACAAGCAAGATCGCCTCATACCCCACACCCCAAAATGTAAGGGGGGTGTAATAGCTTGACAGTCATCGGGTGTGTGGGGCGATTTCTTTGCCCCCTTCCCCCCATCCCATCCCTTGATGTGGTTGACTGTGCTCCTAGTTTGACCCCTAAGGACCACCCCACACACACTTCATGTACCTACCAACACCTATAACCAATGCCCTTCCCAACAACTCTGAGTGCAATGCAACAAACCAAAAGAAATCTGACATTTGGATTCGTGATTTGTGTTCTAGTGTAGAACTAGTGTAGCCTAGAACGATTGGTGTTCTCTGCTAGAACTGGTCTAGGCTAGAAAGTTCCGGGCTAGAAGTTCTAGCCCAGAACGATATTGCCTGTTCTAGCGTGTACCAAGGGCTCTGCACTATAAAATACGGTTACATTCTTGATAGTTTGCTCTACTAACCACAGGGTTGCATTTTGCTTGCTTCCAAACACGTTTCTTCCCAGGGGTGAATAGAATTTTTGAATGAATTGACATGTTTGTGCAGCCTTCATCACTTTTTCACATTTAACCACTATGTTTAAAAACAAGTAGTTTTGTGGTGTATTTTTGGAGGTTGTCAAAAGGGTCCCTGGGCAAGTAATTGCCACAAAAACACCAAATCGTACCTTTTTGGGGGGGTTCAGAAAGGGGGGGGGGGTTCAAAAACCCTTAGTTAAAACACTAGTTGTGCCTCGTCTCAACTTTTGTTTGCGTCTCCAATGTTTAGGCAGTTTTCCTGTCTTTGTTTTTGTTAACCCATGGACGGGGTTGAGCAGCCAAGCCAGAACCAACAAGAGTCAGCCGAGGAGCGGCTGGCGGCACAAGCCAAGGAAATTCAAGAACTCAGAGAGCAACTCGCCCGAGTGGCGGTGAAGGAGGGGCCCCGCCTGCCCCCACTGAGCGTGCCAGAAGTAAACCGAGCCCTCGAGAAGCCTCAGTTGGCACAGTGGATGAGACTCATGCTGTCAAACATCAAGGCGTACGTACGCCTTAGAGCTGGTGAGGTGGGGGAGATCCCCCGACCAAGTGAGTTCGGCGGCCAGGCGACGGAGGCCGCAGTCGACCCAGGAGAGCAGCTGGCGTGGAGGGTCTGGGACTGCGTGTCCCAGTCCCAGGCGGCGTATGCCCGCAGGTATGCAGGGACGCACGGAAAAACAGGCTCCGAGTCCAACCAGTACACCACGCTGGAGGAGGCATGGAAGGAACAAGGATCGGCGTTCACGTGGCGGAGCGTCAAGTTCAGGGAGGTGGGAGGAGTACTGCAGTGGCAGTCGAGGCAGGGCGAGTGGATCCCTGTGGACTCGCCGCCGAGCGGAGGGTGCCAGAGGTGCGCGCAGCGGGGCTCCCCCGACGAACGCCACTGGCACTTTAGATGCCCACACTGGTCCTGACAGGACCGGCTGGAGCCCGGACCGGCCGCCCCGGGCTCCGGCATTGCGGACGCGGCGGCAGAGCTGCGGGCGCTCGCCCGCCGGTGGGAGACAGCAGCCCGGTCAGACGACCCCTGCTCACCAGAGGAAAGTGCCATGCAGTCCTGGAGACCGAGAACCCGCTCGCAGTACGCATCCCGACTCCGGGCCTTGGCGGCTTACGCGGACCGCACGGGCCCGCCTGATACAGCCGCAGCAGTGGCAGGCCTCCTGGCAGAGCGGGCGCAAGCAGGCGCTACAGCGTCGGCCCTGCGGGGTATTACCTCCGCGGTCAGAGCCGTGGACGACCTCCAGTGGCTGCCCCCAACAGTCACCACCCTGCACAAACGGATTGCGGCGGGAGCCGCATCCTCGGGCTCTCAGCCCTATCTGTCCCCAGCAGGCTTGGTCCAGCTGGTCGAAAAGGCCAGAGACTCTAGACACGGAGCGGTGTTCAGCGCTTTGGCCATCATCAGCTGGGTATGCTACCTGCGGGTGGGCGAAGCAGCTGGCATCAGGGTTACTGACCTGGCTATGCCAGGCTTTATCCAGTTTTGGAACTCCAAGACCGGGGAGGAGGGGTACACCACCCGCCCCCTGTACAGGTATGCGGACGGCGTCCGGGCGTGGCTTCATGGCCACATGGTTTCGCTGGGCCGGACCTCAGACATGCTCGTCTGGCAGTCAGGGGAAGCGGGGTTGGAGGCAGGCATGGCCGACACCCTGGCGAGCACCGCCCACTTCCGAGCCAGGTGGCACGCCCTGCGCAGGGGAGGCGCCGCAGCGACTTGGGCCCGTAAACCAGACCTCGCCTACTACAAATGGTGGGGCAGATGGCAGAGCACGCCCGTGGCAATGCAATACGGCACCAAATGGTCAGACCCGGGAGTCGTTGCCCCTACGGTGCTGCCCGCATGGTCCCGTGACCAGGGGCCTTTGCCGAATCCGGAACGCGTGGGCGTCCTGGCCCTGTGGGGATCCCCGATGTTCCCCAGTATCGCGAACGCCCTCAACACCCCGACCAAGCGCAAGCCGAGGCGTCCGCGAGATCAGGAACTGGAGTCCACCGCGAACGGCACAGTTGGGAGCGGAGGCGAAGGAGACCAAGCCGCGACCGAGCCGGAGGAGTCCACCGGGGATGGCTCTGCTGAGATGGGCCCGGGGCCTGACACGGCTCCTACCCTCCCTCCACTTCCGCCTTTGGCCTCTGCCATTGAGCGCGGCGCCGTGTCTCGGGAAGATGCGGGTCAGCTGTGCACGGCGGCGGGGCCATTGGCTGCCGTGGGGGGGGGCGCGTGCGGACCAGGGACGGCAGCCGGGCCCATCAATGTCGATTCCGACGTGGACACCGGCGACCACAGCGAGGATTCCGGAAGCGAGCCCTCTGGCGAATTCGCAGTCGGCAGCACCAGGGGCTCCCCCGGGCGTCGACAGGCCGGAGTTGCCAGGTTCGTTGGACGGGAGCGTAAACCGTGGTCCTCCAGGGCAGCCGTTGGCCCTGTCAGAGGATGACCCGCAGCGGGCTCGAAAGCTGGAGTGGTGGGCCGTATCCACCGCACATACAAGGGGCCGCGTCGCGCTAAGGTGGTCCTGGATGGTACGCAGGCCGTGCGATCCCGAGCCCCCGCACGCCGTCAAGCTGGGAGACCTCGTTTGGCCCAGCAGGTCGGAACGCCGCAGCCCAAGCGCGTCAAGCTCGGGCAGGGCGGGCATGTCCGGGCGCCGGAGGCGCAAGGCCCGGTGGAGGGTGCCTTCGTGGCTGCAGCTGAGCGTCTCAAGGCCAAGGCTTGGGGGAGGGCGGGACCAATGGCGTCGCCCCCCCCCCCCTCTGTAAGGGTCCCGACAGGGGTGGGAGGGTGCAGGAACAGCCCCCCCTCTTCCTGGAGTTCATGCAAGCCCTCACCCCCCATTTTCACTGGATAGCCGAGCGGGAACGTTGTGGCTTGTGGATGGTTGCGAAGAGGGTGGATCTGTGGTTGAATAGAGTATTCGATACAGCCGAGGATTTCCGCTTGCAAGGGGCTCTGCCCGCTCTCCTGGGCGCCTTGCGCAAGCTCCACCCGGACGCCTGGGAGGCATGCCTCCATATCAACACCTCCCCCATTCCGCGGTTCATGGGGGGGGTCGAGGATGCCATTTTGGACCGGGGATTGGGACCGGTAGGCTCCCACCAGCTACCGGACGATCTGTGGGACGCTGTCGTACCGCCCTTCTACCACGGAGGACTCCAGGATTTTGACGTCGAGCGGGAGTGGCAGGACGGGGATAGGGTGGTCCGAGGGGCAACCAGATGGGTGTCGCAGCAGGTCCAGAGGATAGTGCAGGCGTTGAGGGGGGCGGGGGTCTACGAGGAGACGGCTGACCCCCCCCCCCCCACTTGTTACCCCTTCGTCATCCCCAAATCATCCGAGAAGGTATCCCTGATCTTGAGTTGCGTCAAGATCAACAAGAGTGACGGGGGCAAGCCCCCCACTTTCAGATTGGATTCCTGGGAGGATTTGGCTAGGTCCTTGTCGGCGTTCCCGCCTGATGTGGACCTCTACGGCCTCCACATCGACCTCAAAAATGCGTTCTGGAGCTTTTGCTTGCCCCAGGGTGCGCGCCAGGTTTTTCGCTTCCGGCCCGCCCCCGGGGCTCCGCCTGTGGCGCTGTCGCGCCTACCGTTTGGCTGGAAATACAGCCCCTATCTGTGCCAAACCAGTTTGGCTCGCATTCTCCAGGGGGTACTGCCCCCTGAGATACTCCTTGTGCACTACCTCGATGACTTTTTGCTCGTCTTCACTGATAGGGAGGTGCTCAGGGAGGCGGGACGAGTGGCAGTGCGTGCCCTGATCGAGGCTGGGTTCCTCATAAGTCCTAAGAGTGTCCTGGACCCGGTGCCTGTGGCGTCATTCCTGGGGAAGGAGCTCGACTTGCAGGCTAGGCAGATCAAGAGCCATGAACAAGCACTGCTCCACTTGTGGGCGGGATGGCTGAGGCTGGCGGTTGGCGCAGGCAACGACCGGCACCTCCAGAGCTTCCTGGGTTTACTGAATTGGCATGTGCGTCCGAGGGGATTGGGTTGTCCTTTCGCGGCGGGCGCCTACTGCTGGTTTCGCTGGGGTCGGACGGTGGGGGGGGCCAAACAGCCGGCCCAGGGCTTCCCCCTGAAAATGCTGGGCAGCCTCGCGACATTGGTGGCGCTGGCGGCCGAGCCCTGGCGGGCGCCGGGCGGGGAGGCCTGGCGGCAATTGAGGACCCTCCAGTTTGGGACTGAGGATAGGCTTTCGCGATCAACTCTCTGGTGCGGGGGCGTCGTCATCTGTGTCGATGGAGCGCGCGATGCGGGGTGCTGGAGGGTTGGGGCGCTCGTGCCGGGGGTCGGTGTGCGTACGCATGTGACACCTCCTGCCCGCTTCGCCAGCCAGCAAACCACGGAACTGAGGGGAGTGGCGTGGGCTGTCAGGTTTGCAGTCAGGACGGGACACCGAGCTGTTACGGTCTGTAGCGACAGCGAGGCGGCCATTGCTCAGGTCCTCAGGCTGCGCGCGACTAGCCACCTGACCCACCACCAAACGGTCCTTCGGTCATTGGCTAGAATCCTGTGGGTATCAGGGATCGTGCTCCGCCTCGTGTGGGTGCCCTCGGCGCTTCAGCCGGGAGACCCTATGTCCAGGGTGACGTCAGTGTTCGGAGGCTCACAGGCCAGAGCGGAAGTCGAGGCTTGGTGCACGTGGGATGCATTGCTGGAGAATCTGGGCGAGGCTCGGGTGAGGGGGGTGGTGTGTCTCCGAGGATGCTAGCCCCCCCCCCCCCCCCCAGTGGGCCGGCGGCGACAGAGTTTGCCCCCTCCATGTAGCAACCTTTTTTGCTTTCCGCACCTATGACCAAGCGTCGGGGCTCGCGTGGGGCCCGCAAGCGACGGGGTTTCCGTGGAGCCCACCGGAAGGGTCGCCATGGCGGACAGCGGCACCGGCGTTTCGCGGACGCCCAGCAGCGCCGGGCGGCGAAGTGGAGCGGCGTGCTCCGCACCCGCCTCTGTGGCAGGCTGGCACGCCTGCCCATCCGCCGGGTGCTGCTCGGCAACGGGGTGCGCCTGTGCCCCCAGTGCCCCCTCCCTGACGACAGGGAGGGGTTTTTGGAACGAGCGGCCAGGGACGTGGCCGCACGCGTGGGGGGCACGCCGCACCGCCGCACGGCCCCCGGCGGCAGCGCCGCCAAGCCCCCAGGGCGGCATGCCTGCCGCCAGGTCAGGGAGGTGAGGCTGCCGGAGGGAGCCGCTGTGGTCTCCCTAACGGACTGGAACCAGGGACGCAGGGTTGCGGTACCCTATATATGGATCCAGGCCCGGTATGGGCTGGTGTTGCAAATTGCCCGCCTCTTCAACCCGTGAGGCTTGACGCCTGTCGTCGTTGTCTGAGCCTGCCCACTGCAGTGGGTGACCCTGACGGCGTGGCCGCTGGGTGTTGCTTTTGCTTTGTCTTTTTGGGCCGTGTCGGTCCGCGTCCGCTGGAGCTGACGGCCGGGAGCTGGGGTTGACAGCCTTTTTACCGTCGGTGAGACTGGGCGACCGTCGTAATCGCCTGTATCTGCCCTCTGCAGGGGGTGACTCTGACGGCGTGGCCGCTGGGTGCGCCTGTCTTGTTGTCTCTTTATTTGGTTGGCGACACGGCCGCTGGGTGCTTTATTTGTTTCGCATTTTTGTTGGGCCTACCTCACTCCGCATCCAGCTGACGCTGACGGCAGGATGGTGGGATATGCCCGACCTCTTTGTCCGAGGGACGCGGCGACCGTCGTGATCGCCTGTATCTGCCCACTGTGGTGACTGTCCAGGGCGGCGTGGCCGCTGGAGGCGTCCGCCGGGGGTGGCGCTGCTATTATGGGCCTGGTGCCCGGCACTTTTTGGGGGGGTTCAGAAAGGGGGGGGGGGGTTCAAAAACCCTTAGTTAAAACAGCTATTTGACATGGATCTTGGTGTTGAGGGCTGGTCGTTTTGAGGGCCTTCGGAGTGGGGGCCAGTGATGGCCCGTTGCGGAGTTCTCTCCCATGCCTGGCGCCAGATACACCCAAGTCCCTCGCCTCCGAGTGGGGGATAGGGATGGCCTGTGTCGGAGTTATCTCCCCATGCCCAGAGCCGGATACCCCCGACTCCCTCTGAGGGGGGGATAGGGACGGCCCATGGCGGAGTTCCTCCCCATGCCCACTGCCGTAGACACCTGAGTGCCTCCGAGTGGGGGATAGGGACGGCGCATGGCAAAGTTCTCTCCCCATGCCCGGTGCCGCATACCCTTGAGCCCCTCCGAGTCAGGGATAGGGACGGCCCGAGGCGGGGTTCTCTCCCCACGCCCAGCGCGGGATACCCCCGAGTCTCTCCGAGTGGGGCATAGGGACGGCCCGCGGCGGAGTTCTCTCCCCATACCCACCGCCGGGTACACCCGAGTCCCACTGTACGGGGGTTACGGACGGCCCGTGGCCAGGTGTTCCCCAGCCAAGCCCAGCTCCAAGTAGCGCCTGAGTCCCTCCGTGCGGGGGGTAGGGACAGCCTAAGGTTCCGCATTCCCCACCCATGCCCAAGTGTGTACCCGGTTTGGGGCTGAATGGACGGTGTGCCTGCGTGCATGGGAGCCGTGCAGGGGGGTGAGGGATCAGGCGACGGACTAGGCCCCCGTGACCTGCCGGCCACGCGCCGCCCTTCGGTCGCACTTGGCGGGCTAAGGGCTCACACCCGTGTGTCTATGTCCCCACTCCCTTTGGGGGAGGGTGGGGTGGCAGCCGGGCTGTAAGTGGAGCTGGATTCCTTGCCTCACCCACCCCTCCACAGGGCCTGAGTGGTACCGGCATCATGGCCCGCTGTTGCGTGGGTCACATTTTCCATGGGGAGGAGACGAAGAGGAGAGCCGCAGCCATGATGCTGTGCCGGTGGTGGGCCCGCAGTCAGGGTCACCCCACTGACGACCGGGGTTTCAAGTTAGTGGGGGCTGGCAGGCACCATGGGGTGGCGAGTGGATGGGCCCCACCAGGGGACCACATGTCCTCATCCTCCTGTGTGTGCAGTGTGTATGCAGTGTGTATGCAGTGTGTGTGCAGTAACTGTGCAGTGTGTTTGGAGTGTGTATGCAGTGTCTATGCAGTGCCAATTGCTCACACTTGAAAACAAGGAAGTACGAAGCGTGCCTCAACCTTTCTGCGAGAGAAATGTCTGTTAAAGGGCCCTTGCAACAGACGCAAAAGGAGACGCTGAGTGTTGGTACGGGGAATATCAGCTATGGTGTGACACTGGGGAGGATTGTGTTGGTGCATAAGAAGGTGTTGGTATTGGTGCTGTAGTAGTGCTGTTTCTGGTATTGGTTGCAATATCGATGTTGCCAGTGCCGGTAAACGTCGCAGGTTTGGTGTAGGTACTGGTATTGGTACTCAGTTCGTTGGTGGTATAGGGATTAGTTGTGTTGCTGGCATGCTGGTGGTTGTAGTGGTTGTGATGGTATCACTACCAATGCCAATACCACAATGATACCAATGTAATACCAATACCAAAAACATGGCCAATGCCAATGCCAATGCCAATGCCAACGCTCGTGCTGGTGTTCATTGTGGTAATGGTGTCAGTATTGTGTGCGCATGGGAATTGGTTTTGATACATGTGTCACGTGTCATCTGGGCTGGTGGTGGTGCTGCTGCTGCTCATGATGTTGGGATTTATCCCGGGCTTTCCAGGCACAGCTTGGCACAAAGCCCTCCCACGCGGAGACCCTGTCGGAGTTGCGCGACGAAGTGGCGCAGCTGCTGGTGGAGCACGACAATCTGGCGGCAAAGCTCAGCCTCAATCAGACAAACGATGAGACAGTGAGGCGCATTGCTGCTCAGATCAACGCGGTGGTCCGCTCCATTCAGGAAAAGAATGACATGTGCTCCGCAATGGAGGAGCAGATGGCGACACCGAGGGCTCAGCTGATGCACAAATTGCCTGAGGTGCTGCGCCCATTTCCTTGTTAACCCCCGCCCCCAACACACACACACACACACACGCTGTGTATGCTGTGTGTGCGGGGGTTCTTATTTGGAAGACCCCCCAGTGCATCATTCCCAGCCCCCCTTCTGTTTTCCGTAAATATGGCCCAGTCAAATGTGATGACCCCTCTTTTTGAGTCACAAAGAGTTTGAGGCTGCCAGAGGCAGGTAGCCAAACCTACGTCCAAAGTGGGCCCCCAAGCAACTGTCCATGACAGTGTTTTTCGAAATCCTATGGAGCAGACTGCCGGTGAGCACACCACGTTGGCGATGCATTGCTCTCTTCCCTGCTGTTTGTTGTGCTCATACACAGGTTCGGATGGGCTGCGTGTTGGTACTGTTGACACAAACTAATAAGAGCATGCATGTGTGGTCGTATTGTGCGTGCGTGCTCTTGTACGTTTGTTGGGGGGGGGGGGGGGGATGTGTGGGATTCGGATTGTACTGCGAGGTGGTGGTGGTGGGTCTGTAGGATGTGCATCTGCAGTGTGGCCTGGAGGATTGGCTCAGGACCACCCACCCCACAATTGGCCATCCCAACCATACATCAGCAGAAACACAATGCCCCCCCAAGCGAGGCATTCGAAGGGGTTGGACCCTCAACCTAGCCTCTCTCTCCCTGCCCTGCACCAGCGGCATCTGTACCTGAGAGTAACAACTTCGAACCATTTTGAACCTCCCTCCCCCTGGCCCAGTGTGACATTTCCCACATCACATGTGGTTGTGAGCACCCTCCGCACTTCACAGTCTTGGGAACGACTTTGTCTGGAGCACGGCTGGCGCCAGTGTGGGAGGGGACCCAGGGGCAGAGGCAGCACTTGTGAGCAGAGGGACGACTGTGCCACTCTCACCTCTTGTGAACACTTTCCCAGTGGCTTGGAACAAGTGATGTAAACAATTCATTTGTACAAACTTGAAGCACGCACCCGGAAGTACCAACCGGCACACTTACTGAGCCCTTATGGCACTCCCCAACACCCCTCCAATCGCCTCCCCACCTGCTTCTGACCCCCACCCTTTCCCATGCACCCCTCCCCTCCCCCGCGCAGTGGCTCACAGGTGCCGCAGACCCAGCACTGATGGCATTCCCTACGTCCCACTCACTTACCCTCCATCTGCTGTCCCATCAGCCCTCTTTCCCAGTACTGCCCGCCCCTCCCCCCCTCCCAGTCCCATCACGTATCCCCCCCCCCGCCCCCGCCCCCGCCCCATCACCCGCCTCCTTTCCTCTGCCATTCCACCACCGCACCCCATCACGTCTTCGGCGCGTGCTGTGCAGGTGTTTAGGCCCCTGATCTATGACCTGCACGCGGAAGTGGAGGCGGTGCAGTATCAAGTGTCTGATGTCCTGCAACGCATGGATGACCTGGACCAGCGCAAGGTGGAGGAGGGGGACGGCAATGCCGCGGCGGGAAGGCGCAGGTGTGAACGCCGGAGGTGCAGCTCCGGCGTGCGATTCGGGGGCAGATTTGGAGCCAGCGCCTGTCACAGAAAACAGCGACGGTTGGCCCCGCTTGTGCCAACCCTCAGCGCCTGCCCCACATGCTGATGATGTGTGTGGTTGTGCATCCTCTTTGTTGTGATTGTGTGGATGCTTCTGCTGCGACCCAACACGGTGACACTTGTGGGCCCCCAAGAAGGTAGGGCTGAGGTAGCCAATTCTGATTGCCTTTTTTTGCGAGTGCATCCATTTGTGCCATTCCATTTGCATGCTTCGTACAATTTGTCTACATTGCTTCTCGTATAGTACACCCGTTGCGCCGAGTTACACCCCGTTACACCCGTTCTGTTGCGCCGAGTTGCGTTTCGTTTCTCCTTTTAGGCAAGTGGTCTGAGGGGCGGCTCCCCTTTGGAAAATCCAAGCAGCAAATGATACCCAAACCCAAACACCATTGATTTGACGGAATGGGTTGTAGTTAGCCAGGATGATGAGAAAAAGGGACGAGCCCCAAAAAATTACCATGTTGATGTAGCCCAAGATCTATTTGAAGGTGGCACGGGCGGTTGACAATGAGGGTGCATCTTTCTCTGAAGCCTCTTTTGGCCGCTCGGATTGGGAATGGAAACTAGAGGAGCATGCATCACACACACACACACACACACACACACCTTCTTTTATGCCTTTCCCTTGATGCATTTCTCATTCCATAGTGTATGTCTAACCCCATGGTGCATTCCCGAACCCCATGAACACCCTTGATGTATTTCACCCCCCATGCTACATTTCTAACCCCATGAAGTATTTCGAATCCCATGACCGCCTCGGAGACCCACAGTCCCGAGGTTTCTGGTACCCATTGCCGGAAATACCCAAGCCGATGAAACCCTACCATACGCTTTGGCAGGGCGGTGCGAATTGTCGGATCACACTTGGGCCCCATACCCAACTGTTTGGAGGTGCCCGACAACACTATGTGAGAACCGGAATGCATTTCATTTGGTGTCGGGGCGTGGCGGGGGGGAAAGGGGGGCTAGGGTGCCTTTCCCGCCAATACCCCCGCGCAGTGTAAAATCCCCTTAAACCCCCCCCACCCCCCCACCCCCTCTTTTTAAATTTGGCTTTGGGGGGGTTTTTAAGCAGGATATCCGATTTCCGAGAAATCCCCCTCCTCTGGGTAAAACACTGTCTACACTTAGTAGGCCATGTCTGCTTCGGGTGCATAATGTCTACACACCACCAACCGCTAGATCTGTATGCAGGGGTAAATGCAGTTAGTGCCCTCTATTTTGGGAAGGGGGCCTTTTGCCCACTTCTTGAATATTGGCTCTTCAGTTCTACAAAATGCCGACAGTCTCTACAATTAGCTGACCGCGTCTACTTGGGGTGCACAATGTGTACAGACCACCGTCCGCCCGACCCGTATGCATGGATAAGCACTGTTGTTGCCCTTTATTTTCCGTAGTGGGCCTCCGGCCCCCTTCCACAATCTTGGCACTACAGTCTACAACATGCGGACAGTGTGGTCGCCGCGTCTTCTTGGGGTGCACAGTGTCCACAGACCCACCGACCCATGGACCCGTATGCATGGATGAACGCCGTTGGTGCCTTGCGTTTTCCGAATGGGGCCTTTGGCCTCCTTCTTAAATATTGGCACTTCGCGTCTACACCATGCCTGTAGTGTCTACGATTAGCAAGCCGCGTCCACTTGTGGTGCACATTGTCTACAAACCACCGACCACCCGACCCGTATGCATGGGCAAACCCTGTTGTTGCCCTTTGTTTTGGGTAGTGGGCCTTTGGCCCCTTTCTTGAAACCGCGTCTAGGACATGCCGAAAGTGTCTACAATTAGCTGGCCGCGTCTACTTGGGGTGCATAGTGTCTATAACCCACCAACTGGTGCACTCGCATGCACAGGTGAAGGTTGTTGCTGCCCTATGTTTTGGGAAGGGGGCCTTTTGCCCGCTTCTTGAATATTGGCTCTTTAGTTCTACAACATGCCAACTGTGTCTACAATTAGTAGGCTGTGTCTACTTGGGGTGCACAGCGTCTAGTGTCTACGGACCACCGACCGCTCGAGCTATATGCACGGGTAAACAATGCTGGTGCCCTTTGTTTTGGTAAGGGGGCCTTTGGGCCCCAACCTAAATCTGGGCACTTCACATCTACAACATGCCGATAGTGTCTACAATTAGCTGGCTGCATCTATTTGGGTTCCACGTTGTCTACAAACCGTCGACCGCTGGACCCATGTGCATGGGCGAACGCCGTTGTTGCCCTGTGTTTTGGGCAGGGGGCCTCCGGCCCGTATTCCTGAATATTGGCGCCTTAGTTCTACAATATGCCGACGGTGTCTAGAATTAGCAGGCCGCCTGTACTTGTGGTGCACAATATCTATAGACCACCCACCACCTGACCTGTGTGCACGGGTAAACCCTATTGGTGCCCTATGGTTTGGGAAGTGGGTTCTCGGCCCCCTTCCCAAATATGTGCACGTCGCGTCTACACCATGCCGATAGTGTCTACAATGAGCTAGCTGCGTGTACTTGGGGTGCGCAGTGTCTACAATGCAACTACCGCTGAACTTGTATGCACAGGTGGAACACCCCCCCCTCCCCGTTTCGGGGACCCGGTTTCCCTAAATCCGCCCGAAACGTTAGCCCAAATCATTGGATTTTTGGTAGTGGCGGTAAAAAAGACCATTTACTGAAGGTGTTTGTGTTGTGGCGATGAATACCTCTGTGCCACTTTGTTCTATTTGTGTTAACAGATAATTCTCATGACACAGTGCTCTGTTTGTGGCTGCAAGGGGTCAACAATGACTTCAACCGATGACCTTGACGCAACTCAAGGCACAATTTCAGAAACAGCATGCGGAAAAGCCAACGGAGTGTCTGTTGTGTACATTGTGTGTGCGGTACCGTCAACCAGCACCGTTCTTTGCAAAGACCGCAAACTGACAGACGAAGAATTATTTCGTAAATGGAGGGAGATATTGTGATTCCACATGATTGTAACAACATACCAACCAAAGGGAAGGTGTGTTGGGGGCCTGGGACCGAGATTTTGAAACCGAAATGCATCATGTGCCCTGATTTATGCCTACTTATTTCTGCCCGAAGCATTAAGCCCGAATCAGTGAATCCCCCCCACGAAAACGGGGGTGGGGGTTGCAAGTGCAGGTTGTTGCCGCCTTGTGCTTTGTGAAGGAGGCCTTTGGCGCCCTTCATGAATAATGGCACTTTGCGTCTACCTCATGGTGGACCCCAGATGATTCTTGTTACTTCTTGGTGGACTGTGGATGATTGTTGTTCTTTTGTGGTGGACTCTAGATGGTTTTTGTTATTTCTTTGTGGACTCTTGAGGATTCCTGTCATTTCTTGGTGGACCGTGGAAGGTTGTTGTTATTTCGTGGTGGACTCTGGATGGTTGTTGTGTGGAGACACGAGTATGTACTTTTGCGACAACTATGCGAAACTATTGGCCACAAGCCGCTCCTCACGCACATACACGGTGGCACATGGGACAGCAATTACGCAACAAATCCGTTGGAAGGATTGGCTGTGCAGCGTGCAGAACACAGTGTGCATCACCACAGCAACAGTGAAAGCGGCTCACACATTAGTTCTAAATGTTCGAAGTCTGCAGAGGAATCCCAGAAAGGGAAGCCACTCTAGAAAACAAACAGTAGATATGTGCACACAATGATCTATTGGACAACAAACATGGAGTGTGTGGCATCACTGCAAAACCGAAAAGAGTCGGATTGTGGTGTTCCAAATTTGGAGATCTATCAAGCAAATGGGAGCAGCTGTAGGAAATAGTACACAAATGCACACAACGATTTGTGGGAAAGCGGGCAAGTGCGTTGGAACTCACAAAGTCCGATGGAAATTTTGGAGCACTATCGCCACACCGCACATTTTGGTTTTCGGTGGACATTGGGTACTAGAGCAATAAGGAACATGGCGCAAGGGCAAGTAGCAAGAGGCGACAAAGTGTCGCCCAGGGCTGTGTGTTTTTTCCCGGGCGCATTCCCATGAACAACAAAACCATTTGTGCGCCTTGCAACAAAACAAAAATGCCCTTGACAGTGTCCATAGGCGGCACCCGGGAACTGCTAGCAAACCCATTGAGGAAAGTGCGAATGCTCATGGCTGCATTGCCGTGCAAGATACGGCGCATAGTGTCCACAAAGTCTGCCCATTCCTAATTACATGGGGGGGGGGGGGCACGAATGGATTGGAATAGTGATGGTTTGTTGTCAAACAATCGTTGTCCTCCAACCGATACCGGCAGGCCCCGTTTAAGGGAAATCAATTTTTCTGTTGGGGCCCACGCAAGTGTGACACTGTTGTATGAAGTGGAAGTAACTGCGGGCTGCAAGATTGGCATCAACCACGGTTTCCCATGCTGCACGGCATTTCGCATAGCTTGGGGTGCAGAGGTGCGCATGTGGGCAAGGCAAGAGGCTGCTAGGCAACCCTTTGAAGGGCAGGGGGGGGTTTATAGGGCAAAGGCGTGCAGTGCAATAGAGACAAGGGAAAGGGGCAAGTTGCCATTTGGGGGATGTGATTGATGCAACTCAATGGCCAGTGAATGATTAGTACCTGAGGGTTGCAATCCCAAGGGGAGAGTGGCGAGGGGAACGGCAAGGGAAGATAGGGAGTGTGAACTACGCGGGGAGCTTGGTGATGGATGTTGACAACCTCTAGTTGCTCTACTTTCACTGCAACCAAGGGGTACCTGTGAGTGGTGGAGGAAATGGGTTTGGAGAGTGCAAAGTCATTATCATCGTTGTCGTCACCAATAATTTCAATGGCAACCCGTTTTGCAAGGGGCTGCTATGTGGTTGGAGCCCTATATTGTACACCAATGGTGGATGGAGGAGGCGGGGTTGTTGTCCGGAGACTATGCATGGCATGGGCACATTTGGGCCGCATGTTCAGCATCGACATTTGAAAAGGACATAGGTTGTCGTGCACACATTGAAGGGGAGGAAGCAGAGAAGGAGGACATTGATGCACAAGAAAGCACACGAGGTGCAAGGAAGGAGGATTGCTAACAGGAGGGCACGTATTGGAGTATGATGTATACCAAGTAGGACCCTTGGAAGGGCCCCTTTGGACATTGCGACCGTGGAACTCATGGCTCAAGAAAGGGTGAAGTCGCACACCGTCAACACAGCTTGTGGTGAAGCCCGCAGAGCCTCGCGGTAGTAGTGCTTTGCAACACCCCTGGGGTACATCTCCAACACGGGTGGGACGTCTCCTAATTTCGGGTACGTGAACCCCGCCCTCCGTCCCTACCCTCCGGGCCCACTTAGTTACCAAGGGTGAATTGCTACCCGCCATACATATGGTGGCGCCAAAGGCGCCCGAAAGTTTTTTTTTCATTCCCTTTGCCTGTGTAGCACCCCTCCCCGCCCAAGCGGTGGAGCACCCCAACACTATACTTGAACCCAACCTTGACCCTAATGCCCACCCCAACCATGAGCGTGCTCCTAAACCTGCACCTAATCCTACCCCTCACCGTAACCCTATCCCTAAGTAGGATTGAATATAGGGACCGAGCTGATGGGGGAAGGAACATTGTCCAGGAGACTTTAACAGCAAATGAAGTACGCACCGGAAAGTGGATGAGAGCGGCTCAAAAGGGACTCAAAATGAATTGTATTCATCCGTTTGGGCACCACAACTAGACTAGGATCATTTTTGGAAAACCATGGTTTTGACCCATTTTTGAGCCATTTGTGGTCCCAAGTTGGCCCATTTTCAAGGCCCTTTCGGCCTTGAAAGGGGCCAAAATTGCTCAACATGGTCTCAAAATGGGCTCATTCCATTTGTTTGCGCACCCCAAATAGTCCAAAAATATCTTTGGAAAAACACATTTTTGATCTTTTTCGACTGATTTTTGGTCCCAGAACAGCCCATTTTCAAAGCATTTTGTGATCATGGCGGGGCCAAAATGGCTTGCAATGGGCTTAAAATGGGCTCATTTCACTTGTTTGTGCACCCCAAATGGTCCAGGATCATTTTTGGACAAACACGTTTTTGACCCATTTTTGACCCATTTTTTGTCCCATTTTTTTTCAAAGCACTTTGTGATTCCAGGAGGTCCAAAACAGGCCACCATGAGCTCAAAACACACCAAAACACTTGTTTTGGCATTCCATGTGATCTAGAATCATTTTTGAAAAAAAGTCTTGTTTTTTTTGCACCCGGTGGACTTTGTTAACCCATTTTGGCACCCACCTCTTTGGGCTGCCTCTCGCAGCTCGTCGTAGCCCATTGGGCATAGGTACTGGGGTCCAGGCGTCGTTTCGGGCAATTTTAAGTGGTGGAAACCACCAAAGTGGGTGGTTGCGGGTGGGTTAGGTGCGCTTCAAATCATGTTTTGAGCCACGTAGCCCAATATATGGTCCGATTTTTTATTTTCGGGTGTCAACGGCCATTGTGCACAAATTCTCGGCCTTTTGGGGGCCTTTTTGGGGGTGGTTCGCGGACCTTTTGTGGAGTCAGAGGGCCCAAGCGGGCCCTTCGCCACGGGGAAGTCCAGCTCCATGTGTATAGCAGCCACCATTTCCCTTATTTAGCCGTTTTCAGTATGTTGTAGGGCGGTTTTGGACAAAGGCTGATTTTGGCCCGAAATTGCAGATTTTGAAATGGAGGTCCGGCACTTGCAACGCTTGTTCTTGGCCGCCACCGTTGAGGTTTTGCCTCATACTTTGTGTGGTTGTCCCTCACACCCATAGGTAGCATCCACCAAAATTAGTCTGAATCCGAAGCACCACGATGGAGCTATGATTTTTGCCCATCTTGCGCATGCTTGTTGCTTGCTGCTTGCTTGCTTGCTGCTTGCTTGTTGCTTGTTTGCCAAACCTGTTAGGTCCACCCTAGACACTAAAGAACCTTATAAAACGAAGTTTGGTTCCACCAGCTCCGTAACCCTAACCCTAACCTTAATCCTAGCCCTAACCCTAGCCCTAGCTGTCACCCTACGCTAGGGTTAGAGTGATTGTTGGGGTCCAAAATGGAGAGCAATGATGTGGCAAAAGCAGCCATGAACAAAATTTTGGGGATCTTGTTCAGCCCAATCAACATGGCTGGCATGGCCAAACCAGCTTGCTGAAAAGGTAAGGGTTAGGTTTATGGTGGTGGTATGGCTAGAGGGAGGGCAAGGGGAGGTAAGGCGAGCCTGTGCCCCCCCCCCCCACCACCACCACCCCAATTTGCCCCACCTGGAGCCCCTCCCCCCCAACCGACCCTCCCGCCCCCCCTCCCATCACCCCTCCCTGAACCCCCCCTCCAATGCCCCCCCCCCCCTCCGCCTTGGAGGCCTTCGGCCCACTTCTACCGGGGGGGGGTCACATACAAAAGCGAGGAGACGGCCCCTGTGTGATCTCCAATAAGCCTAATATTGTACCTAAAGGTGAACTTGTCCTCATGCTTGGCGACGAGACATGCTTCCTGCTCACGCCTGACGGTGATGGTCATGATGACATCGACTACCAAGCAAAACCACCACCCCAAATTGCCCCATCTAGAGCCCCTCCCCCCCAACCGACCCTCCCGCCCCCCCTCCCATCACCCCTCCCTGAACCCCCACCTCCAATGCCCCCCCCCCCTCCCCCTTGGAGGCCTTCGGCCCACTTCTACCCGGGGGGGGGGGTCACATACAAAAGCGAGGAGACGGCCCCTGTGTGATCTCCAATAAGCCTAATATTGTACCTAAAGGTGAACTTGTCCTCATGCTTGGCGACGAGACATGCTTCGTGCTCACGCCTGACGGTGATGGTCATAATGACATCGACTACCAAGCAAAATTATGTGTGCAGCTGTATACGGCAACAACCGACCAAGGCAAGCAACATGCTTTGCCACCAAGAAAGCCGTGGCAGAAAAGGCAACCGGAAGCACAAGATCACAAGCAAGCAACCAACCACCCTAGGCAGCAACAAGGGCCACAAAAGACGGTTGTGGAAAGTGTATCTGCTCAAGGTTTTGTTAAGAAAGTCGTCCATTTGGGGTTGTCATACCTATGTCTGAGCTTGTGGGTGGGGAGGGGCCCCATGGCATTGTCCAAGCCCTTGTTGAGTTTGAGGAGCGTATGAGCAGACAAAATGATTTGACCTCCTTGAACGAAGGATCCACACTAGAAGGGCGCCAGGTCTTTGGATGTCACGGCACTCCTTGGAAGGTTTGAAACTAGGGTTGTCTACGGCGTTGGCAAAAATGTCTCCTCCAACAAGGCTAATGTTGTTGCGTGCAACTACAATGTGTGTCCATACACACATGAAGGAATCAAATTTTCGCACATTCGCAATGTAAGTAAGTGGAGAGATCCTTGAGTTATGAGTGGCTCCAACACATCGACATCATGTGCATAAAGCTGGGGAGGGTCGTCTTCAATAGTACAACCCACATTGGATCTCTCCGAGCCATTGTTGGATACCCCTTGGTGCTCATCATGGAGCCTAATTTGCCGTAATGGGGTGTGGGTACATGGATGACCGATGTTGAGACCAATGTGAGGATCTCTTTTCTTGAGACCTTTTTGAAACTGGCAAATTGTTCGGCATACTTTGTTGTTGCCATCAATGAGAACAATAGTATCGTACAGCTCGAGAATTTTGCACACTTCAACGGTTCTTTTTTTAGACCTTCTGCAAATGGCGAAGGTGTCCTGGGCCACATGCCGAGCAAGAATGCTTCTCATGTGGCAGCCTTTAAGACATGACCAAATCGTTGACCTCCGAAACCATTTGGCATCGCGCGGTCCAGCAAAACGTGCTTATCCCACAAAGCTCCCGAAAATAGCACTTGCCCAGTACAAGAACATTGCATACTACAGGAACGTGCGGTCTACGTTGGTGATTTTTGCCTCACTTTCGAACGATGCAAATTGGAACACCAAATTTCTCTCGTATTCCTTGAGGTACTGTTGGAAAAGCGCACCCTCCGGCAATGACATATTGTGTGGGGATATGTTGACACCAAATGTTGACACCAAATGTTGACACCAAATGTTGACACCAAATGTTGACCCCAAATGTTGACACCAAATGTTGACACCACAAGCAAAACGTTGCAGCACCACAGGCTGCTTCCTCTTGGCATCTTTGAGAGATGTGGACACCTCATATGACTTCAAAATTTCCCCAACACAACGATGGCAGCGCTGCGCCCACGGTCCAAGGTAAATGGGGGGGCTTCGTGGCACGTCAATTGGTAGTGTTCTATGGTCTATTGATATGCCTATGCTTGATTGATAGATACGTGCCAACGTCTTCACCATGAATCTGCCCCCTTTGATGGGGCAGGTCTGGTACTCCGGTTGTCTTGAGGTCTCATCGGATGATGTCAATGACATCTGTACCACGGGGGGGGGGGGGCGCCGGGCGCACGTGCTTGACGTCGACCCCCCCCCCCTCCCTAGAATTTGGCTAGAAAGTGCAAAGCCATGGGCGCGAAAGGCACCCTAAGGAAAATTTGCTTGATCTAGTAGAGGGTGAAAAAATGGGTTTTCACCCCATGTGTCTATACTCAAAATACTCAGGTTTTTTAGGAGAACCCAATAATGGATGAAAACCAAATTGGACCCAATGTCAATACCACCCCTGTGTGGTGGTTGTTCAGAGATGGCCCATACCCTAGTGGGTAAAACAGTGCCTCTGCGACTTTAAGGTCATGGGTTCAATCCCTAGTGGACCCTAGATAGGATCAAGGACATAATAGAAAATTTTTTCAGTCTTATTTTATTTTGTGCTTTGATTCTGTCCCCTTTGTTGGGGACCCCCGAGAATGCAGGGGCCATGTAGCATTTCCGCCCACTTGTGGGCCCCCGAGAAGGCAGGGGTGAGGCAGCCATTTCTGATTTTGTCCCTTTCTTGGGGACCCCCGAGAATGCAGGGGTTATGTAGCACTTCTGCCCACTTGTGGGGCCCTGAGAAGGTGGGGGTGAGGCAGCCAATTCTGATTTTGTCCCCTTGTTGGTGTTGGTTGCTTCAAAACATACATCAACTCTTTCTTGAAACCAAGCATGGTTCGGCTTGGGTGGAGCGCCACTGGCAACAGTGGCTGGGAATTGACTCGGGGGTACTATGCCCTTAGACAAAAGTACACCACCTACCATGCCGCCCCCCGTTGTTGCAAAAAATTTTCCCCAAAATACCTACCATAAAAGGATGAGCGTGATGAGGCGGTCATTTTGAGCCATATATGCCGGGGTCTAGCCCCTCCCCCCCCATCCGGCTAGCCCCAAGAACCCCCCCCCCCCCCCCCAAGACCCGCCCCCCCCCTCCCTGAAATTGGCCGGAAAGTGGGAGGAAGTTGATGTATAGCCCGTGGCTACCCCCCCCCCCCCTTGGTCTGTATAGCCCTCTTGATTGAACAATTGGTGTATTTCGGCCCATGCTCAATGAAGTAGTTGAACAGGATGTGCTCATTGACATCTGCCATGAAACTCAGTGCATGGGTGTCAGAACTGAAATTCAAAGGAGAAATGAATGCACCGTGACAACACAAATCAAGCACACATAGAGCATTTTTGATGGGGGCAGAGGATTACAATTGGTTGGTGGTCTCGGGTTGTCTTTGGATGGATGCTGCTAGTTGCTTCAGGCCTTTGGATGGATGTTGTTAATTCTTGGAGGTCTCCGCATGGATGCTACTAATTCCTCGAGGTCTCTGCATGGATGTTGTTTATTCTTGGAGGTTTGGATGGATGCTGCTAATTCTTGGGGTCCATGGATATATGTTGTTAATTCTTGGAGGTCTTTGGATAGATGCTATTAATAGATGGATGCTATTTAGAATATTATTTACCATTTGTTCTCCTTTCTTCATCCTCTCACATTGGGTCCGCTCTTGGGCAGGTGGGGGGTGTCCTTTCAAGGGGGCAAGGGGGCCTATAGAGATAGTGACATGTGCAACCCCCAACCCCAAACCTGCTTGCATCTACAATGGGGTCAACGGTAGCTTCACAATGTGGGCACTGTAGCTTCCCTTTTGTGCAACAGCCATGTGAATTCGTTGGAAACCCACAGTGCTCACAAATCGCCGCCATCATTTGGATGAATGTTTGGAGATGGTAAGAAACACAGCTGAAGAGGGGCAGGGATAGTGATGCAAATGGTGGGGCTGGAGGAAACACAAGTGGGAAGAGGGGTGGGATTTCATTCCACTAGCAGGCAATGCCGGCTGCTGCAAATGGTGTTGAAAAATACTGTTCTCAACTGTTTGTTCCTTTCGTGGGGTGGCGGGGCTTTGGGCTTTGGGCTTGTCTTCCCGATCCGAAGAGGGCCTTAGGGGCCCACGGAGTGCCTCGCTTTGGGGAAGTTAGGCTCAGGCGCACCGCACTCACCCTCGAACCATGCGGTGCAAGAGCGGGGTATACACCTCCTAGTGCGGACGTGCTTGTGCTGGCATGGGGCATGGGGCATGGTGCACGGCACATGCTAGGTACAGAACCGTCACAGGTACCGTTGCAGGGGTAGGGGGGAGGGGCAGTGCCAAAGGGGGCAGGGGGGAGGGAGGACCACCTGTGCGGGGCACCGTCGGGGCTCCCGCTCCCCTGCTTCCATGCAGCGATGCATCTGTACCCTGTAGCAGTGGGCGGGTAGGCGGGAGGCACGGAGATTCGGTACCGGTAATACAATACACCCTATGGCACAAGCAAGGGCAACACAATGCATACGAGAGTGCCATTATGCAGGTAGGTAGTACCAGCGGGCAATGCCGTAAAGTGTCCCCAAGGTAATACAGTTATCTAATTTAGGATTACTGTGTTGAGGGAGGGGAGGAGAGGAGTGCAGCCGTGGGAACGCCCTCTGGCGCTGCACGGACAGAGAGTACTGGCAGTAATACAATATACCCTATTGCACTGGTAGGTAGGCAGGTAATACTAGCAGGCACAATACAGTTACGTGTAGTACAGCTACCTATTCTGTATGTCCTGTGTTGTGTGTTGGGGGTACAAGGGGAAGGAAGGGAATCGAACCCGCGACTGCCACTCAGCAGTTCATGGGGTTGACCGCTCGGCCACTCGGCCGGCGGTATAATGGGGCGGGTTGTGAGGGGCAGGGGGGGAGAGCAGCCGTGGGATCGCCCACAGGCGCCGCTAGAGAGGGGGGAAGGTGGAGCGCAGCTGTGGGATCGCCCACAGGCGCTCCCGGGGGAGGGTGGAGGGTAGGTGGGCAGCCGTGGGACAGCCCACTGCTGCAATCGAGGCAGGGAGGGGCGAGAGGGGCAGGGGACGGGGCAGGGGGGAGGGAGGTCCACCCGTGTGGGGCACCGTCGGGGCTCCCGTTCCTCAGGTTCTGTGAGTGGAAGCACCTGCAGATGTGCTGTGGGGGGCGGTAGGGGAGGGGTCACGGAGATACAGTACTGGCAGTAATACAATATACCCTATTGCACTGGTAGGTAGGTAGGTAGGTAATACTAGCAGGCAAAATACAGTTACGTGTAGTACAGCTACCTATTCTGTATTTCCTGTGTTGTGTGTTGGGGGTACAAGGGGAAGGAAGGGAATCGAACCCGCGACTGCCACCCAACAGTTCATGGGGTTGACCACTCGGCCACTCGGCCGGCGGTACAATGGGGCGGGTTGCGAGGGGGAGGGGGGGAGAGCAGCCGTGGGATCGCCCGCAGGCGCCGCTGGAGAGGGGGGAAGGTGGAGCGCAGCTGTGGGATCGCCCACAGGCGCTCCCGGGGGGGGATGGAGGGTAGGTGGGCAGCCGTGGGACAGCCCACTGCTGCAGTCGAGGCAGGGAGGGGCGAGAGGGACAGGGGCCGGGGCAGGGGGGAGGGAGGTCCACCTGTGTGGGGCACCGTCGAGGTTCCCATCCTCAGGTTCTGCGAGTGGAGGCACCTGCAGATGTGCTGTGGGGGGCGGTAGGGGAGGGGTCACGGAGATACAGCACTGGCAATAATACAATATACCCTATTGCACTGGTAGGTAGGTAGGTAATACTAGCAGTGGGCGGGAGGGGTGGGGGGCACAGAGATCCGGTATCATAACAGGAGGGTGTGCAGTGGTGTGTTCGCCCACTGGCGCTCCAGGGGGAGGGTGGAGGGTAGGTGGGCAGCCGTGGTACAGTCCACTGCTGCAGTCGAGGCAGGGAGGGGCAAGAGGGGCAGGGGCCGGGGCAGGGGGGAGGGAGGTTCACCTGTGCGGGGCACCGTCGGGGCTCCCACTCCTCAGGTTCTGTGAGAGGAAGCACCTGCAGATGCGCTGTGGGGGCGGTAGGGGAGGGGTCACGGAGATACTGTACTGGCAGTAATACAATATACCCTATTGCACTGGTAGGTAGGTAATACTAGCAGGTAAAATACAGTTACGTGTAGTACAGCTACCTATTCTGTATTTCCTGTGTTGTGTGTTGGGGGTACAAGGGGAAGGAAGGGAATCGAACCCGCGACTGCCACCCAGCAGTTCATGGGGTTGACCGCTCGGCCACTCGGCCGGCGGTATAATGGGGCGGGTTGTGAGGGGCAGGGGGGGAGAGCAGCCGTGGGATCGCCCACAGGCGCCGCTGGAGAGGGGGGAAGGTGGAGCGCAGCTGTGGGATCGCCCACAGGCGCTCCCGGGGGGGGATGGAGGGTAGGTGGGCAGCCGTGGGACAGCCCACTGCCGCAGTCGAGGCAGGGAGGGGCGAGAGGGACAGGGGCCGGGGCAGGGGGGAGGGAGGTCCACCTGTGTGGGGCACCGTCGAGGTTCCCATCCTCAGGTTCTGCGAGTGGAGGCACCTGCAGATGTGCTGTGGGGGGCGGTAGGGGAGGGGTCACGGAGATACAGCACTGGCAATAATACAATATACCCTATTGCACTGGTAGGTAGGTAGGTAATACTAGCAGTGGGCGGGAGGGGTGGGGGGCACAGAGATCCGGTATCATAACAGGAGGGTGTGCAGTGGTGTGTTCGCCCACTGGCGCTCCAGGGGGAGGGTGGAGGGTAGGTGGGCAGCCGTGGTACAGTCCACTGCTGCAGTCGAGGCAGGGAGGGGCAAGAGGGGCAGGGGCCGGGGCAGGGGGGAGGGAGGTTCACCTGTGCGGGGCACCGTCGGGGCTCCCACTCCTCAGGTTCTGTGAGAGGAAGCACCTGCAGATGCGCTGTGGGGGCGGTAGGGGAGGGGTCACGGAGATACTGTACTGGCAGTAATACAATATACCCTATTGCACTGGTAGGTAGGTAATACTAGCAGGTAAAATACAGTTACGTGTAGTACAGCTACCTATTCTGTATTTCCTGTGTTGTGTGTTGGGGGTACAAGGGGAAGGAAGGGAATCGAACCCGCGACTGCCACCCAGCAGTTCATGGGGTTGACCGCTCGGCCACTCGGCCGGCGGTATAATGGGGCGGGTTGTGAGGGGCAGGGGGGGAGAGCAGCCGTGGGATCGCCCACAGGCGCCGCTGGAGAGGGGGGAAGGTGGAGCGCAGCTGTGGGATCGCCCACAGGCGCTCCCGGGGGAGGGTGGAGGGTAGGTGGGCAGCCGTGGGACAGCCCACTGCTGCAATCGAGGCAGGGAGGGGCGAGAGGGGCAGGGGCCGGGGCAGGGGGGAGGGAGGTCCACCTGTGTGGGGCACCGTCGGGGCTCCCGTTCCTCAGGTTCTGTGAGTGGAAGCACCTGCAGATGTGCTGTGGGGGGCGGTAGGGGAGGGGTCACGGAGATACAGTACTGGCAGTAATACAATATACCCTATTGCACTGGTAGGTAGGTAGGTAATACAAGCAGGCAAAATACAGTTACGTGTAGTACAGCTACCTATTCTGTATTTCCTGTGTTGTGCGTTGGGGGTACAAGGGGAAGGAAGGGACTCGAACCCGCGACTGCCACCCAGCAGTTCATGGGGTTGACCGCTCGGCCACTCGGCCGGCGGTATAAGGGGCCGGCTTGTGAGGGGGAGGGAGCAAGAGCAGCCGTGGGATCGCCCACAGACGCCGCTGGAGAGGGGGGAAGGTGGAGCGCAGCTGTGGGATCGCCCACAGGCGCTCCCGGGGGAGGGTGGAGGGTAGGAGGGCAGCCGTGGGACGGCCCACTGGCGCTGCCAGGGCAGGGAGGTGTGAGTGGGGCAGGGGCAGGGGGAGGGCTTGCTTGGGGGAGGGGGGGTGCCGGGCCTGCTTTCAGTCCGGCCCCCTTTCTGTTGGGGGTGGGGGGGGTAGGGGCAGCAAAAGGTCTGCTCTCCTGTTTCCTGGTCCCCAAGGGGAACCAGCCCACGGCCTGCACCCTCGCTTTGTGGTGGCTGAAATTTGGGCCGACAGGGTCGTGGGGTGGCGGGGGGGGGGGGGGGGCACAATTGAAGGTCAAAACAGTCACAGATAAAAAGTAGTGCATACAGATAGGCATCATGCATGCAGACACCAGTGTGTCAGCTTCTACTAACTGCTATTCCTTTGAAAAGTTTGTTAAACTATTCCCTTCCCTGTTGATTGTCCAAATGCGTGGAAGCCAAAGCCACGGGGCACAAGAATGGGGTGGCCCAAGCGGGGAGCTCAAGAGAGGAGCTTACAGGTTTCTGTTTTTAAATCCCACCTTGCTTTCTTTGGACCCCATGAGTGCTTGGGCGTCCCCCCCCCCCCTTGTAGGGCAAGGGAACCCTGCCTGCCTAGGCATCCAACCATCAAACAGCACGTTGAACAAAGAAGAGATGGTCAAAATTGAAAAAATAAGATTTCCAAGCAGTGCTGTCGGTGGCCCTGTGTGTTTCACTGACTTTTGTTCGTCTCCTTTACTGGGACTGGTTGTTTAACAGAGGTTCGGGGAAGGGGTGGAGAGAGAGGGGGGGGGGTGTTAAGGGGTATGTTGGCCTATGACAGAGTGATGAAACACACAAAGTGTGTCCCCCCAAAAAATGGGGGGCCCAATTGCATGACGCCCACCACAGGATGACACAAAAATTAGATCCATCCCCTGACGATGGCCCTTAGTTTTGAGTCACAAATGGGTTGATGCTGCCAGAGGCACATCTTGTGGTCACCAAACGTACACCACAAGCAGGCCCCCAAGCACCCGTCAAAGACAGCGTTTCTGGAATCCACTGGAGCAGACTGTGGGTGAGCACACCACATTGGCGGTGCTTTGCCCTCTTCCCTGCTGTTTGTTGTGCTCACACAGAGGTCTGGATGGGCTGCGTGCTGGTACTTTTGGACACACATGTTAACTCCCAGTTTTGCCTGTTGAGAAATGGCATCAACTATTCCAGTCGGCTTTGAGTGGCCTCAACTGTCAGCACATAGTTGTTGAGTCCACGTACCTCTGGAGCCCTGGCTGGAATGGCAGGAGAGAGTCCAAGAGACGGGTACGCTGCTGGTACTGATGCACTCAAAGCATCATGGCACCAATGTGTTTTTTCTGACTGTATTCTTGTTGTTTGAGGATGCAAAACGACGCAGATGTGGGCAAGTCACGCCATTGGTGTCCGGCACTGCATATATGGACCATGTGGACTGGGGTTAGAAGGGGCCATTTGGCGGACGAAGCTGGTTCCCGATGAGCTCAGGATGTGCAGGGGCCGGATCTTCCGAGTGGGACAGGGGTGATCCTTTATGAGATGCCCCCTTCGCGGCAGCACACCGTGAGCCCTTTGTGGTGGGAGACCCAAACCTGGAAGGAGTCCAACTCTCAACCCTTTCTCTTGTTTGCCTTTTGCACAGACAACGGTTGCAGGTATCCCGGCCCAACTGCCAGGAGCACTGGGCACGGGCAACTCGGCTCAGCCAAACCAAGCCCCCCCCCCCCCCCCCTCTGGGCCCAGGATGGTGCCACTTGGCCAAGACCTATGGGCCACCTCTTCCCCAACGTGGGGATCCTGAGACAGTGCGGGTGATGTAGCCATGGATGTGCAGTACAAGGAGGCCCATCCTTGTTTGGCAGCACTACCACCATTGTTGCAAATTTTGGATGAGGAAAAAAAAAGAGGTGCTGGCATGGGTTCATAAGGCTGAGGCATCCACTGTCACTACTTGGTGAATGGGTTGTGGAGTGGCACCCCATGCCCCCTGCCCTTTTTTACTGGGGCCAGCGCCCCCTCCTACCCCTCGGACAACCCCCCCCCCCCCCTGCCAGAAGGCTCTTCAGGCGTCAAGGTGGTGCGGACCAGCCGGTCGGGCTTCCTGTGAGCACTGGGTTTCATAGGTTTCAGGTACCCTCTCGACCATGCTGCAAGAGCATACTGGTCGGGGAGCATTAGTCAGCCATGCTTGCGGTGCGAAGGCGGGGGAGGGTTGGGGGTCCCTGTTGTTTTTCAGCCGCAAATGCTTCTGTCTTTGCCCATGCTTTCAGCTCTGAGACCGAGGACTGCTGGCGCCAGCTATGCACCGCTTTCGTGACGCCTCCCTTTGTGCAGCAGCCACCCACAACCCCCAATGGCACCCTTACCCTGGCACTTGTGGAGGATTGCACGGTCAGCTCCAACCCAGATGATGCCCTCTGGGACCTGCGTGCGGAACTGCAGGGCATTGTTGCCCATTGTGGGGGCACGGAATGCCACTGGCAACCCCATGGGAGGTATGCACCCACGGCCAAAGTGCTGTACTGTGAGTGCACTTTACATTGCAAGCCCTGGGGCTTGCAGGGGAATTCAGGGGGTTGCAGCAGGGTTGTGGGTGGTGCACGCAGCTGTAGCTGTGGGGGAGGTAGCAGGTTGTGGATTGTTGTGTGGGATGTAGAGATGTGGGATAGAGGGACGTAGTGGGTGTGGGAGAATACATGGGCATGGTATTGAAGGGGTTGCACAAGACTTTGGGAAATCAACCAATCAGACAGCAGGTTGCTGGTTTAGAAGCATGAGGCTGCTGACATCGCTGTTGTGTAAGGGATTGCCACCACCCCCCATCCCTTCAGCAGTCCGCTAAGCCAGAGCTTGAAATCCCCACACTATGGCATTAGCATGTGTGCCCTGTGTGTGTGTGTGTGTGTGGGAACAATTCCCCATTCTGCTGCGACAAATCGGCTTATCTCCGTCTTGGCGGTTGGGCAACCAGTAAACAAAGGCCCCGCATGGCACCATGTCCACCATTCGACAAAGCTCCTGGGCAACACCGAACAGTCCTCTATAGTTTGCAACCATGTGTTGTAACTTAATCCCGGGGGGGGGGGGGGCGACTCCGCAGGTCCTAGGACACCAACTACCCCTGCCCCCCCCCCCCCCCCCCCTAGGGGGCCTCCGGCCGACAGTTAGTTGCCACAGGTGTCGCCCTCAGGCGTCCATGGGCGCCAAAGGCGCCCGATGCTTCATGAACACCAAAGGTGCCCCAAGGAAAATTTTGTCCACTTTTCACCCCAACACTATCCTTAACCCAACCTTGACTCTAACGCCCACCCCCAACCCTCAGCCTACTCCTAACCCTACACCTAACCCTAACCAGGACTGAATATTGGGACCGAGCTGGTGGGGAAAGGAACATCACCTTCAAGGCATTTTATGACTTTAGACGGGCCAAAATCCCTTACAATGGGCTCATTTCACTTGTTTGTGCACCGCAAACGGTCTAGTTATCATTTTGCAAAAACGGGTTTTCGACCCATTTTTGACCCATTTTTGGTCCCCAAAAAGCCCATTTTCAAGGCTTTTTCTTAATTTTGGAGGGTCGCAACGGGCCACCATGGGCTCAAAACGGGCTAAAAACAGTTGTTTGAGCACCCCAAGTGGTCTAGGAACAGAATTGGAGAAAATGATTTTGGACCATTTTTGGACCCACGGATGACCCTACCCTAGCACGTGCACTGCGCGCTCAACACCACTCTATCGTGCCAAAATGGGGCATTGAAGGGTGATGACAATGTGGAAAAGGCTCACAAGTGATCCCATTCATCGTTATTAATCACCACAAGGGTGCCCAATGCAATCCATACCAATAAAACGCAGCACGAGGAGGTGCAATTTGAAAAAGTATGCAAAAAGGGTGCTTTTCAAGGCCGATTTTGCGGTGTTTTGGGCCCAAAAAGAGCTCGTTGAGGCCCCCAATTGGGCACAAAACACACTAAACCATGATGAAAGGTGTTTGTTCATCATTTAGATTGATTCCAATGCAAATGAACCCCTCCATGGACATCCTAGGCACCCAAATTGCCCAAAAAAATGGCAATTTTGGGCCATTTTCGACGAATTCTGAAATTGAGGTCCGCCACTTGCGAATCCCGTTCCCGGCCGCCACCGTTGAGTTTCGTGCTCAAACTTTGTGTGATTGTACTTCACACCCTTAGGTATCATCCACCAAAATTTCAGCCGAATCCGAAGCACCACGAAGGAGTTCCGATTTTTCCCCATTTCGCGCGTGCTGCTTGCTGTTGCGTGCCAAATTGCACTGCGCGCGCTCAACACCACTCTATAGTGCCAAAATGGGGCATTGGAGGGTGGTGACATCGTGGAAAAGGCTCACAAGTGATCCCATTCATCGTTATTAATCACAACAAGGCCGCCCAATGCAATCCATGCCAATAAAACACGGCACGAGGAGGTGCAACTTGAAAAGTATGCGAAAGGGGTGCTTTTCAAGGCCGATTTTGCGGTGTTTTGGGCCCAAACAGAGGTCACTGAGGCCCGTAATTGGGTACAAAACACACTAAACCATGATGAAAGGTGGTTGTTTATCATTTAGATTGATTCCAATGCAAATGAACCCCTCCATGGACATTATAGGCACCCAAATTGCCCCAAAAAATGGCAATTTTGGGCCATTTTCGACGAATTCTGAAATTGAGGTCCGCCACTTGCGAATCCCGTTCCCGGCCGCCACCGTTGAGTTTCTTGCTCAAACTTTGTGTGATTGTACTTCACACCCATAGGTATCATGCACCAAAATTTCAACCAAATCCAAAGCACCACAACGGAGTTCTGATTTTTACCCATTTCGCGCGTGCTGCTGCTTGCTTGCTGCTTGCTTGCTGCTTGCTTGCTTGCTTGCTTGCTGCTGCTGCTAAACCTGGTAGGTCCACCCTAGACACTAAAAAGAGTTAGAAAACCAAGACTGGTTCCACCAGCTCGGTGACCCCAACCCTAGCCCTAACCCTAGCCCCAGCTCTCACCCTAGGCTAGGGTCAGAGTGAGTGTTGGGTTAGATATATGGTGATGGTATGGTTAGAGGGAGGGCAAGAGGAGGTAAGGGGAGCCTGTGCCCCCCCCTCCCCCCCCAACCGCCCAAATTGCCCCACCTGGAGCCCCTCCCCCCCGCCCCAAATTGCCCCCCCTGGAGCCCCCCCCCCCAAGCCCCTCCTAGACCCCCCCCATTTGCCCCTCCCTGAACCCCCCCCCCCAAGGGGCCTCCGGCCAACAGTTGGTTGGGGGGGTAGTTGGCGTCCAGAACCGAGGGGTCACCCCCCCTCCCTCCCCAACCCCCTACCACACAACCCCCAACAACTTGTTACATCCCCACACAACGCTCTACAACCCCGCACAATGCACCACACCCGCAGACACCCCGAGTGGAACGTGTGCGACGTGGGGCTTTCAAGGGGGCACTCATATAGCCCTAGGGGGATGTATTGAGGTGTAGGGCATGTTTGTAGACTATAGGGGCTTGTTCACTGAGCGGGTGGAACTGGTGAGGTTTTGCAACCCTCTTTAGTGTCCAGGGTGGACCTCCTAGATTTGGCAAGCAGCAAGCAAGCAGCAAGCACACACAAAATGGGCAAAAATCAAAACTATGTTGTGGTGCTTCAGTTTCGGCCAAAATTTCATTGGGCGATACCTATGGCTGTGAAGTACAATCAACCAAAGTTTGACAAAACAAACGGTGGCAGCTAAGAATGGGCATCGCAAGTGGCGGACTAGGTTTTTACCTTTTTGGGGCGGTTTGGCTGATTCGCATGTCCTTGGAGGGGGCCATTTGCATTGGAACAATTCTAGATGATGAGCAAACACCATTCATCATTGTCTCTTGGGTTTTGCACCCCAATAGCAGGCTCAACGACCTCTTTTTGGGCCCAAATTGCCGCAAAATCAGCGTTGAAAAGCACCCTTTTTGCATACTTTTTCGAGTTCCACCTTCCCGTCCTATGTTTGACTGCCATGGATTGCGTTGGGCACCCTTGTGGTGAGAAATAATGATGAAGGGACCATTTGCAAGCTATTTCCAAACTGTCAACCTCTTCGATGCCGTATTGGTGCCATACAGTGGTGTAGTGTGCACGGCGCACATGCCAGGCTTATGGGGTCATCCGTGGGTCCAAAAGCGGTCAAAAAATATCTTTTCCAAAGCCATTCCCAGACCATTTGGGGTGCTCCAACAAGTGGTTGATGGCCATTTTGAGGCATCCTTCACCCAAATTAGTCCATGCAAGTTTCCAAAAAGCCTTGAAATGCCAATTTTGGGACCAAAAGTGCAGTATACCCCCCCCCCCCCTTTTGCGTTGGCGCGGGACACGTTGACAGCAACATTCAACTGCTGTGCTTACGTGCTGCACCCCCTTTCCCAATTTCCCCACCAGCTTGGTCCCAATATTGAGTCTTGATAGGGCGAGCTGTGTCGAAGGCTGGGCATGATGCCATGTGGGGCCTTTCAGTGCCGCGGTATGGCCTTGTCTTTCCTGCCATGGGATGCTGCACGTGTCCACCCATTTTGTTTGGGTGAACTTTAGGGGGGGGGGGGGTTTAGTTGCTGAATGGGAGATGAGGGGGCTACACCCGACTAGATGTGTGTTGCCATACTGCTGCACCACATGAGCTTCTTGTGCGTTGCCATTCCCATCGCTTGCGCATTTTCTCACGTTGAACCCTTCTGCACTGTAGCATAGGGCTGCTGGTGCATTGCAACCCCGGGGGAGTTGTCCCTCTAAGCCTGTCCGAATAAGGGGGTGGGGGGTGTAACAAATAGGCTTGAAGGGCCAAGCTGTCAAATTTTCGATAACGATGTGTTCCCGAAATGTTAGGATGAGGGCAAAGGCACGGAACACACACGGGCTGGGTATGGAAAGGGGCAGAGTACTATTGAGGGTACCTCACTGCTTGGGATCTGAATCTTGCCAATCCTTTTGGAAAGTAGCCCACTTGGGGTTACGGCTGATAATTCCGAATATTTCGAAATTCTCTATTTTTTTCCAAATATGAGAAGCGAGGGTGTTTGGGTGATGGTCTGTAGCTTTTTTTTTTTTGGTTGCGAGCGGGTTTTCTTGGTGCTGGGGCCTCTCTGCATTCAGCCATATCAGCTCCTGATGAGTTCCCATCTTACCAAGCCCAACAAGAGATTGAAAAAGGAGGGAACATGGTTGTTTTTTCTAGCATGCACTGGCAGCGCTCAAACTAGAAGAACACAGGGCTGCACTTGTACTTGAGCACCAAGGGACAATTGCATCATTTGCAATAGCACCTAAAGGCAAGCTAGCAACAACGGGCATCTATAAGGCACCACGAATCGCCGGTAAGCATACCAAATCCTTATAGAATTACTTGGGGGGATAGACTTGGAATGGCACCATTTGCCTCAACAAAAGTGTATCATTTTTCTAGGTGTTATAGTTGGAAGTAGTAGTATGGAAGGACCCTTTTGCACACGAGTTGGAGCGGATGCCATATGTCTGTAGGAGCAACAAGCATCCTAATAACCTCCAGGAAATAATTGCAACCGGTGAAAGGTCCATAGGAAACAGCAACCACTAGTCAGTGTCCATGTGTGTCGGGTATTATGCACCAAAAAATAAAATTCTATTTGAAAAACCGGTGCCAACTTTTCTTTGCACTAAATTTTGCCACTCCAACTTTGGCACGTACCACCCCCCGGCCCCTCAGTAGCAACAAGCAGCCCAAATCCTTTTGCAACCATTAGGAAGCCTCCAAGAAATATTTTGGTTGGGGTGCATCGGAGAGAGGTACCCCCCCCCCCCCCCACACCACCACCACCAAAAAAAAACCGGGGGTAGGTGGTTTGAATCAGTGGGCCTAGTAGCAACTAGGGGGCACTGCGTGTTTGAGATATGATCTGTCAAATGTGTGTGGAATGTGGATTGGCAGAGTGTGGGGTCATGTTGGTGGGCCCAGCCCCGAGAGTCTAACAAGGGGTTGGGGTGTTGGGAAACAGGCTTGGATGGCCCTCTCCCCCGGAGGCAGATGCCGAAGACAGGCAGCATCGCGCTCAGCGGAGTTTCCCATGAGGTGCACATTGGACAGGTCCATGCTGTTGCTATCGCTAATGTTTCTGTAACTGTGTAACTGTTGCTGATGCTGGTGCTGTTCATGTTGGTGTGACTGGTGCTGTTCCTGTTGGTCTGAGTATGGCTATGGCTATGGCTATGGCTACTGTTGTTACTCGAAGTTTATAGAACAAGAACCTCTTGTGACATCAATGTCAAATATTGCTATATATGCATACCAAGACCCGCATGTTAGGAAGCCTCCGAGAACATTTCTGGTCAGGGTGCATCGAAAAGGGGCAGCCCCCTCGCACGACTATGGGGTAGGTGGGTTGAACTGGTGGATGCAGCGCCCTCCCCTAAGGAGGGTGGCACTGCGCTTTTGAGGTATGATTGTTGGAATTTATGTGTGAGGTCATTTAGCCCCGAGAGCCCAATAAGAGGGGGGGGGGGTGTGGGAAATAGGCTTGAAGGGCTCCCCGGAGTTGCAATGGATCCCGGGCCTAGGTTGTTGTTCCTCTACCACTACCATTTGCTGACGCCAAAAAGGGAAGTCCAACCCACAGCCAGCCCCCTCACTTTGTGGTGGCTTCGATTTGTGTCGACCAAAGCAAGGAACACAACACAGCACAACACCGACACCAACGCAATAGGACACCCGGAACCTAATAGGTGGACCGACGCAGCCGGAGCAGCGCTGGGGACCCACTCAAAGGTGACCCGGAGATTGGGGGTAAACCGCCACCCTGCGTGCTGCTCGGGACACACGGCGGAAGGGGCAACAACCACGCACCTTCGGAACCCTAGAAGTGGAGAACGGCCTGCCGTGGAATCTCTGGGAGAAGTATACGCCTAGTTTTTGGTTAGCCTCTAGAGGCTCCGCCCAAAGGAGGGGCTGCACCGAACCACACCGGCGGTGACAATGCTCATCTCCACAATGGGGCGCCGCTTTGTTGGGGGCAAAACCCTTCAGATCCCGTGGGAAAGAAGCCGGGGCGCGACCTCAAGATACAGAGATAAGTCAACCCCAGGGTGTTCAGGAAATGGGTGTGCCCTTGCCCCCCCCACCCCCTTCCCTTTGCAAGGAGGCAACTTTCTTCCCGCCATGTGCTGCTGGTAGACAACAGTGTGGATGAAATCTCCACAAGGCTGCCTGGACAGATCCATCTACCAAGAGCTTCAAGAGCACAGGTCCCCTGGGTCCGCGCGGGGCATGGCGGGGTGGCGCGCACGTGGCGCAGGGGGGGAGGAGGGGGTGGGTGTGCACGCGGCACGGTCCGGGATCAGTTTGCTCCTCGTGTAACAAGGCAGGCGATTGAAGCGAAACTTCTCAGGAGCCTGTTCAATCAAGGGCTAGCAATTGTGGCACGTTATTTTCTTTTGTGTTTGGCACCGTCATTTTCTTTTGTGTTTGGCACCATCAGGGTGCCCTCACCCAGGGAACTGGGGGTGGGGAGGGGGGTATGGAAGGACCTCCGATTGACAGCCATCTCCTGAGACCAAGAGATGCTCAGAGGCCCGTTAGAGACCACAGCCTCACTTCTTCCCCTCAGACTCATCGCCGCCTTCCAACGCCCGGTTGACGCCCTCTGGTTCGGTCTCTGGCTGCACGACCACCTCCACACGTCGGCCATCGGTGTGCCCCCGCCCAGCCCCACATCCCCCAGCTGCCGCAGCTCATTCTCCCGGGGCCGCTTCGCCGGCCTCCGTGTGGCACTACACGCGGGGACCATGGCCGGGCACCCTGACCCCTGCACAGGGCGCATGGTGTACTACGGCGTGCCTGTGGCTGTGGCCGTGCGGCTGCTGGACGCCGCGCAGGCCGGGGAGATCCTGTGCACTGACGCCCTGGCTTCGGAGCTGGAGACAGACCGGTCACTGTGGAATCACGCAGTGTCGCGGTTCGTGGGGACGCTGGAGGGCGGGATGGAGCCCGTGCGGGTGTGCCACCTGCTGCCCATGGTCACGCACGGCCTGGACAAGGCAGCGCTGCGGCTGCTGGGGCAGGTGCATGGGCCAGCGCCCCCCGATGCCGCCGAGCCCGGGGACCCGGCGACGCAGGCCAAAGTCTTGGCATTCTGTGCATTGGATGCGGCGCGGTGGGGCATGGGTGGGAACGGCCAGGTGTGTGTGGCATGGGGTGTGCGTGTCTGCCCCCTGGACGGTGACGTCCAAGTGCAATACACATGTAATACACATGTAATACACATGTAATGCACATGTAATACACATGGAATACACATGTAATGCACATGCCGTATCACATGCTTGTAATGTACATGTGGATCATGCTTCGACCACCGTTACACAGGATAAGTCGACTCGTAGCCCCGTGCGTATTTCATGCGTATTGCATGTGTATGGCATATGTGGCACGTGAGAATTGCAGGCGTATCAAAGCAGTGCTAAGGCCCATGCAGTGCGTTTGGCCCTGTGTTCCCTTCCCTCCACCTGGCCCCTTTTACAGGGATTGATTGTTTTGGAGGTCGGGGTGGACTGTGCTGTGCCTTGTGACCCGTCCTGCTGCGGTGTGCTGTGCTGTGCTGGTCCGTGCTGTGGTCCCTGTCTTGTGCCGGGTCCCACTGTGCTGTGCTGTGCAGCTTTGTCCCGGTGTTGTTGTGCGGGGGCAACATTCTTCGGCAAGTCCCCCTCACAACCAATTGCTCAATGGCCAAAAGGGGCCAGTGGGTAAGTACAGTTGCCTAAGTAACAAAGGCACCCTTCGGGCGCGCCAATTTTCGATTGCGGGTGGTGGTGGTGTGTGTGTTGGGGGGGGGGGGGATGCCATGACGGCGCAGTAATGTGCCGGTTGGTAGTTCCGGGTGCACACACTGGTTTGAATTTTGAGGGGGAACTGGTTTGTTGCGTGTCCCAAGCCACCGGGGAAACACAATTCCAGCATTTGAGAGCAGGACAGTCGTCGTTCTGCTCACAGGTGCTGCCTGTGCCGCTAGGCATCACTCCCCGGCGGCGGTGGTGGTTGCGGGTGCTGTGCAGTGGGCCCTCTGGGCTGCAGTACCCCGCATCGTCAGCCGCGGCCCGTGGACGCCACTTTGCAATGGTGCACACCCACATGTTACCCTGGTTGCCTACCACGCTCCCCACTGCTCCCCACTGTATTGACCGTCCTAACTGGGTGGCCCTGTGGCGGTGCTTTACCCAGCGTATGAGCTGTGGCACATGCTCCAACCTCCCCCTTAAACGGACCCCTGTGCTGACTGTGCTGGCTGTGCTGACTAGTTCCACGATACCTCCCACCCTGGGTAGCATAGACCCCGCCCTGGTGGTGCTCCAATACGAAGAGCAACGGTGGTAAGGCAGAGACGGGAGCTAGAAGCTGCCCAAGACAGGTGGCCGTCAGGGACAAGAGTGTGGCTCACGGGGCTATAGAAGGCAGAACTAAATGCAGCAGAAGGGATCATCCAAGGGGAGGCGAACGGCTGCATTCTCGTGCAGCTAGAGCATGCGAAGGGGGGCGAAACGGTGGCAGTCGCACACGGCCGCTTGGGCAGTTAGCCCGGCGAGCCGGGGTGAGCCAGTGGCCCAAGCCACAAGGGCATCGGAGGCACATATGCATGAAAGGGCATCGGGGGTACCACCTGAAGACCCCCCCCCCCAATGTGGAGGCTGTTGCACCGGCAATGGCAGTGGCAACAAGCATAGCGGTAGCTATGGTGTGCAACACAGGGCGCCTAGCGACAGGGACGACCGTGCGTTTACAAGGGCAGCGGCAAACAGACTTCAACTCCTGTGTGGCCGCGGTGGCAAAGCACGACAGACCTGGTTTGTAGGTGTGCGTAGCACAGGGACCACAACACGCCCAAGGACGCGAAATCCGCGTAAAGGGAATGAATTTCGTACGGGTGGAGTGAACGACGACAAATAGGAGCGCCTAGACACACCCCCAGGCAGGAGGGGAGAAGGCCTCGAGAACCAAACGTGCTAACAGTGCAATGGCGCTTTGCGTACGTGACTGTGGAATTCATGGAAGCACAGTAAGCAAGTATCATCGTGCCAGCCCCATGACTGTCAGCTGGCCCACACACGGACACCAAGCATGACAAGGGGGGAAGTGTGGTACTTCATCTGCCCGGGACTAACAATGCTGGTGGTCAGGGTGCGCATCGTGGCAGTGGCAGTGTACACCTTGCATTGCAGTGTAGTGCATTGTGCTACATGCATGGGGAATGGCGACCGTTGATGCACATGGATAGTGACCTACCGGGAGAAGATGTCTTCGTCTTGCAGCAAGGCAGATTGCTGCCCCCAGAGCGCCAAGCACACTTACTCGTGGCAGCCTCTCGTATGTGTTGAGGGGGGACCGTCGCACCGAGTGAAGCAGGGCCATAGAGGTCCATAGAGGTCCATAGAGGAGCATAGAGACTAGTGCACAACAACGCAACGCACATGCACTTAGAGACAACAACGGAACAACACAGCACATTGGGGCCACACCGGACAATTCACAAAGGAGCTTGAAGACCAAAGCGGAGCAGCGCACAGGAACACAATACACAAGCACGCAGAGCCAACAGTGGAATAAAGCAGTGCCACACAGCACACGGCACATCGTAGCAAGGCACGACAACACACCACGGGCATCCACAACATGCACAACGAGCACCAACACCAACCCAACACCCAACACTCAGGGCCACACCCACACACAACACACAAGGGCTTTAACCCTGAGGCACTCTCGGGAGCCCGAACCACCCCGACCGCACTAGGAAGGGAAGGCGCCCCTATCATCCTGCACACCACCCATTGCTAGCGCCTGCCTCCTCTTTGTATGTCAGTGTCGTGCTGTCTTTAGGCCTCCATGTCTAACAGGCCATCCTTGGCTCGCCCTATTTGTTTGAAGAGTCCCTCGGCCTTCTCCCGGTGTGGTGTCTTTTTGTCTAGGTGTTCCTTGACACTCAGTTGTTTGTATGCACGCGTGATTTCCTCCGTAGTGGCCCATGGGTACCGCACTCCCACCACCTAATACCAATTTCCTGGTAGTGTGTCCGGCATGCCTTCAACGGGGTCCTTTTCTTCTGTGTTCGGGACCGGCGAATTTTAGGCCCCGGCTGACTGGTGCATTTGCTAAGTTTGCGGCTAGGGCCCGCCCAAACCTAAGTAAGGTGGTCGCCCTTGCATGGGTTTGGCGGCCGGCTACGCAGTGGACCATCGGGCAGCTGCCTAAAGCTTTTACCGCCCCTGAGTAGCTAAATTGTGACACCAAGGCTTAGTGCAGGGGCCCTTGACACGCCGATGACACACAACATCCATGCCATCGGTGGTAAGTGGTAAGTGGACTCACAGGAGTCTCTAGCTCCGAGGCGTGGATAGGCGGGAGTGGCGTCCTCCAACGGGGAGCCCCTGAGCGAATCACCTTAGAACCCCACACGGCGTTCCCGGGATTAGTTCGCCGTTTTATGAAGAGGTCTAGGACATTGCGCGCCTTTGTACACTAGTTCCAGCCTAATCTGCACTTGGCTTTCCGTGCGATCATGGCCTATTTGCTGGCTATATTGGACTTAGTAGCTAAGGGTTCTGCTCTACCTCCCCATGTAACGTCAAATTTGTAGATACCCGTGAATGATATCCTTCGGCGTCTGCTCCTGCTTCCCCGGGGTATTGCTGTAGACATGTTGCACATACCCATGAAGTGGGGGGGGTTGGGGGTTAGTGTGGCTTCTAGTACGATGTGAACTCAATATCTTGTCCGGTTTTTTGTCCGCACTTGACTGCCGTAGCGTGCACACACGAACTTTCTTGCGTGAGCAACCAAAGCACCGTTTGCCCGGAGTGAGTGACGATGGTAGTGTCTTTCGTCACCTGTGCAGGAGATTTCAAGTAAATGTGGGCAGGGGGGTCCTTAAGGGACGAGATTTTTTTTTTTAAGGACCCCCCTTAAGGACCACCCCTGGAGGCCTTTTTGCCCCGGCCCAACGTGGGCCATGTCTATCCCCCCCTTTTGGGGCTCGCCGAGAAAGCAGGAGTTACGTAGCAATTCCGCCCTCTTTTGGGCGCCACTTCTCATTCTGCCCCCCGCTCTGAGGCGGTGGGGATCCCCGAGGCGGCAAGCGTTATGTAGCCACCTTGCCCACAAGTGGGCCACTTCTGATTTTTCCCCCCGCTAAGAAGCGGTGGGGATCCCCGAGGCGGTAGGGGTTCGCAGCCACCTTGCCCACAAGTGGGCCACTTCTAATTTTGCCCCCCGCTCTCCCGTCGCACTGGTGTGCGTGGGGTGGAAGCTATGTTCCACGAGCTTGATATTGTGCTAGAGAATCTTCCTGCTGTTCTGGTACACCCGCCCGAGTACATTGACCATGAGGCTGACGTGGGAGGTAGGGAGAAGGCCGAGGGATTGTTCGATGCACTTTCGCACCCCCTTTTCAAGTTCACGGCGGCTTTTTTTTTTGCGATGTTTTTGCTGTGGTTTGTGCCACAAGCAAGAAAGTTCAAGCGACCAAGGGGGGGCGGGTCGCCGCCGTCCAAGGTTTGATGAACGTGATATGCACACAGCTGTTGCCCACCATGCGTCATGTCATTCCACGGGGGTGGGAGGAATCGTTGGGTGTTGACGTAGGCAGTAGCCTCATCAAGGGTAGCCGGATAAAGTTTCTTCGCAGTTTGATTGAAGACGTGCGAACACGATTCAAGGGAACTGGGTGGGATGGTAGTGCTATAGTGGAGGATTGGGTTGAGGCAAGCTTGTGTTCGTGTGAGAGAGTGTTTAGCTACGTGACGGCTACGGACTTTGGCCAAAGCACGGAGCGCATGTGTGAGACGTTGTGGGTAAGGTGCAATGGGGAGGCACCAGGGATTGGGGGCCCTTTAAGGTTTTTGATGATCTGCGCAAGACCCCTTTCAGCCCGCGCAAACAGAAGCAAGGACATGCGGTTGAGGTGGAAAGTGGTGGTTTGCTTGGGTGGCTTGCTGCTTTCAAGGATTTACCAATTTCTTTGGAAGAGGATGGTCAGGCAGAGGTTCAGTTGGACATTCAGCATTTGTGGGTTGTCCCCAAGAGGGCAACACGTCACGCCGACATTGGCGATGTGGATGGGGTTGGGTTGGAGGGTGAGGACGAAGACATTGAGGACGAGGATTTGGAGCAGCCGGGTGAAGTTGCAGGTAGCTCCTCTTTTGACCTTCTTAACCCATCAGTTGTCCCCTCTACCTCTTCTAACCTTGCCGCGCAGTTGGTGTTTGCGTATGATGTGGATGAGGCGGTGTTGCAGGCAATGGAGAGGGGGAAATTGCATGAGTGGACTAAAGTTGAGTTTAAGGCCATTTCTAGGAAGCATGGTTTGAGTGTCAGCGGGGGGAAAGGTGAGCTTACGGAGCGTGTCAGGGTGCACTTCCGGAGGTTGTACCGGCTATAGGGTGTTTGTTATCAGCTATGCCACCGGCGATGGAACATTCAGGTGGTCGAACGCTGCGTCACTGGAATTGATTGCAAAAGGCATTCCTCTTGTTCATGTTGAGTTGTGCAGGGTGTGAGGTAGGGTTCGGATGCTATCATGCAACACATGTGGGGCTAGGATCATATGGTTGTGTGCTTATACAAATTTGGGGCTAGGGACTCAAGGTTGAACAATTGGGAACACCGGGGTGAAGGCATGTACTGTCCGCAGGCTCTTTTGAAAATAACAGGTTCTGGAACAATTTTTTTTTGCGTTAAGGACCCCCCAGAATGTGGGTGTCCCTCCGCATGTTCGTCCTACAGTGGAAATGTCTCTACCACTCATTCTCGGACGAGCTCCTATTTTGCTTGTAACCACCGATGCCGGGCATGTGCTAGGTGATTGGGGCGTCGGACATGAAAAGGATGGCCAAGGGATCATCTTCTCAACGGGGGACAAGATTCATAATCGGATGGCTCTTGGGATTGGATGCGCAACGGGGTCAACTACAGCATTAGAGTGATTGGCTGAGGTGATTGCATTGCCGGTGTTGGCGTGTGCTGGGTATCAAGGTTGCGTGTGCCTGTTGTGTGATAATGCCGCGGTGCAGCTCCGTGACTTCAGCAGATTGGTGCATACGGCCACGTGGTTTGATGGGCTAGTCAAGTGGGTGTTTCAGCAACCGGTCGTCCGGTCTGTAGTTGAGTTCCGGCTTCCCGCGTAGCATGACTCGGGAGACACGGGCGGGTGTAGCCGCCGAATGGCAACGGCAGGCAGACACGGCGGCGACGAAAGCGTGGAGGACCCTGATCGGTATCCTATTCCCTGGAATATTCTTGTTGGAGTATTTGATGATCCTCCAAGTCTAGTCTGCTTTCAAGGGTCCGTAGTGTTCAAGATAAACACTGTTATGGACAAGCTATATGATACTACCCAGGGGCAAGCGTCAGCTTTGGGGAAGTAGGTGCTTAGGAAGGGGTTTGATGTCGCTACCTAGGTGCGTATCCGCCAGGATGCCCGCGTTCCCCGTTCTCAACACCGACACGCGGCGTACCTTCGCACTTTACTCTTCCTCCCGCGAGTCTATTTTGATGTTCCTGCTTGCAGGTATTGTGGACTATTTTAGGGTAACGAGCAAAATCATGTGAGTGCCCGTGTGGAGGTGTACGGCAGGCAATGCAGGGCAGTGCTTGCTATAGCGGAGTGGATGGTACGCGACTTGGGTTTTACCATCCTGGCGGTTTGGGACACGGTCTTGCGAATCCGCCTGTCTGAAGTCATGTTTTTGGTAGCGGTTGCGATGGATGTCAGGTTGTGTGAGAGGAGGGCCTCTTTGTGTCCGCTCCTTGGTCACCAGGTGGTCCTGCTTACCACCCCAGGTCTGCTGTGGATTTGTGAGTCTTCCCCCAAGGCTCCTGGATATTTGCTAGCGCATGTTCGCCAGCAGTTGTCTAGACTAGTGCTACAGCGCATGCACGAAGGTATTGATGGATCTGCACCTCACACTAGTGGTCTTTCACCCGTCTTGAGCCTGTCACTTTCTTGCGGAGAACGGCCTGGTCTGTGCTCCCGTCTATTTTTCTCTTCAGGCGGTCATGGCATCGGTCATGCGGCAGGATCCTCGGTTGGTTGTTTCCTATTGTGCTCGCTATCACGTGAAGTTGCCGTCATGCTTGTTTCGGGATCCATCTCCGCTGGATTATGTGCTATACATATGCTCGGACAATGAGTACATGGTGCAGCACCCCAGGCGGTCCAAAGGGTCCGTAGTTTTATGCAGCTGCGGCACACACTCTGCACTAGTGTGGCACGTGTTATCAGCTGGAGCGTGATGGGTTTTAGCAGCGGACCATATTTATGCAATGCCCCAACTGGATTGATCATCGTCCCGCTAGGTGCTCTTGTGTGTCTGTGGTGTGACCTGCGGCAATTTTGTACTCCCTCTCTCCCGGCGACTCCAGAGTTTGGTTGACATCATACGCGTTTAGGCCCATCGGCAGATGGTCAGAATGATCTTACCGCGACGGGGATAGCGGGGTACCCGAGGCATGTTGTGTGCGCTTGTGGCGCCTCTTCGGTCCGCTAGCTCTAGTTCTAGACCATAACGAGAGCCGGAGCCAGGGCAGACAGACACTGACGCAGAATGAGGCACGCCTCGGCCGCGGACCCTGTATTTTGTGCGGCTTCGCGACGGCAATTAATCAATGCATCAGTTGTGAATCAGCCTGCACCAGCGGCAATTCATACCTATTATTTTATCACAGACGCCAGTCGCCGCGGTCGCAAATGACAGTGTTGCTTGTGCCGAGGTTTTTGCGAAGCCAAATTTATAAAGCAATTTTTTCATAAGTTCACACTGTGACACACACCCGATTGTGCACAGTTAAATTCCTGACTAACCGCATGGCCTCGCCGATTTTTCCCTTGAACCAAAATCCCCAGAGTGCGCTTTCGCCCCCCATGTCTTATAACAAGCGATTTGCGCGTGCAAGCTTCTACAAGCGACCTAAAGTGCCTCATAGGCACCGTTGATGGGTGTTTGCCCCCATCACCCCCATTATGAGCCCATTGGATCCCAACTCTATGTGCCCAAAGGGTTGTCCATTTTTGGTGTGACCCAAAAACTGAGCCATCCCACGTACTCGGGGACCGAGTACGTGGAAAAATACGTTGAGTTGGTACAACTTCCCTCTTTGCATGCACACACACACGGGGCATATCACATGATATGCCCGATACATGCAAATAAGTGGTATGCAACACACATGGCCATATTTGGAGCATGCACGCCAAAAATCGGCCGTACAAAATGGGTTCGATTCCTGACCCAAGCACGTGCATGCGAGTTCCAGGACCAAAGATACATAAGAATATAAGCATACTTTGGTCCTAGGGCACTAGGCTGGGTAGAGAAGGCCATGGGTAGGGTTGTAGGCCATATTTGAGGTCATTGCATGTGCCCATTTGGTGGGTGCACCATTCTAAGATGAGCCCGGCAATGGACCTCATGTGAAGTGGAGCCTTTGTCCCCAGCCCAAATCACTAATTTATAACCTAACCGCCGCCCAAAGATGCGTGGGGATGGCACCCGAAGCAATGCCTCGCAATCAATGTGCGCCGGTTGCAATTTTCTTTTTTTTCACGTGCCCACTTGGGGATCGCCGCATGCAACCTTCCCAAGCGCCCCAAGTGGAGCCCAAGGGCGGAATCGAAGGTCTTTGGTGTCAAGACATAATGTACAAAAGGATTCGCCAGCTACTCAATCCGAACCGGCGATACTCAATTATCTTTGTGGGGATTTGAAGTCAATTTTTCATTTTTTTCACCAATTTTGCTATATTTGAGCTGTCATGGTGTCAAGTGGCGACCCCATCTCTCCACGATACGCTTAATTGACATCATGACCCAAGTATATTTTGAAGGTACATACTTCGGTGCCCAACATATCTTGGGCCCAGCCAATAACTCCACTTGGGCCGGGCACATCAACGCCTTCTTGTGGGCGATTTGGGTCAATCCTAAATCATGGGCTCACTTGTGAACCCCACCATTCCCAAATCTAGGTGGGTTTGATCGACGCCCAAAAGATATGTCGGACAGAAACGACTTGAGTCCAAATTTAGGACATACTCCGGTCCAAATCGGACACGTGCCACATTTGCCCCAGCCCCGAGTGTGCGCATTTTCGGCTATTTTTGGCCATGTTACATATTTTTGGCCCGGCATACACCATATTTAGCCCCCCCCGTGCACGCCGGGTGCATGGACCAATGGACCACTCATGGTATGTTGCTTGTGCATATTGGTCGCCACGGCTCACCTGCCACGTGGGCGGACCAATGCGCCCACTCACAAGGAGCCAACCCAAGATGAGTGTGGGCCATTTTGCCATTTTGGCCAACGTGCGCTCCATGGCAAGTGGGGATCTTTGGGAACCAAGTATGTGTGGGCCCACAATGGACACTCATTGGGTCCCACATAGAATCTTAGGTTTTGTGTCCAAGCCATCATGGAGGAATACCCTTGGGGATATTTTCATTTTTCGCCCATTTTGGGGTATGCCAAATCACCCCATTTTGGACCCCAATTTCAGCCCCCCATGTCGCCTGATGGCGACCCCATTTCTCCAGGCCCATGAGGAGTCGGGACCTAATTCTAAGTTCCACACTTAGGTATGAGTCCTGGGTCCCACCTCCTACCCCACGAGCTACAGGGTCAACATCGGCTGCCCGGGCCACCCATGGGATTCAACCCAATTTTGGCTATTTTTGCCATTTCTGCACCCAGATTTGGGTGTCATTACTCCTTGGATTGGTTTGAAGGTTGGATTGGATATGGGTTCAAGCAACCTTCCTCCTTCCCAATATCCTGATCCTGACCTCTCCTGCCATCTGTGTTTAGTGACCTACTGTGAATCCTTTCGTCACATAGGGTCCCCTATTTCTGCTTTTCTTATGTTCATCGTATGTGCTTCCCACCCCATCATTTTCGGGTCCATCCGCCACTGAGCACCACCTTGCACACCCGAGTGATCCTCATCGAGCTGTTGCAGCCTTGCTGGTGTGACTGTCCAAGGGTGTGCAGGATTTCAGGACAGGGTTGCCTTTTTTGACGCAGTGAGGCAAGCCAAGGGAGGACCAAGCAAAAAGGCAACACGGTGCCCAAATCAAGCCAAGCAGCCGGGGACGTGGCCGACCAGAGCCCGATCCAGCCAAACCTGCATCATGGTCGCAGAGGAGGCTTTGGACCCGCTGGCCTTACCCCCGAGGCGCTCAGGTGCCACAACCAGCTGGCCTTGCTTCAACCGGAAGTGGCCCAGGAGTAGCGTGCCGCCCACATTTGACCCCGAGGGGAACGTGGACATCGTGCGCCGGTCCCTGATGGGGTCCGACGACGTCGGGTCGGTGGTGTCACCCTCAGTGGCAACCGCCCACGAGGGAACCATACCCGAGGGTGCCCTTGTTGTCGTAGGGGACCCCAAAGTCATCGTAGGGGACCCCGGAGACGACAAGGACGGCAGGGTGCAAGAACTGCAGAGGTTCATCCGCCCGTGTGTCCATGCCGCACAGTGCCATAGAATGTGCTCTTGCGTCTCCGCATCCCCTTGACAGTAGGGGCACACGGGTGAGGCACGCACACTGCGTTGGTGTGCCTGCCTAGCGGTCTACAGGCGCTATATATATTCCTTTGTCTGCAGAAGCGCCATTTTTGGGCCTCCAGTCACCATACCTGCTAGTACGTTATCCCCGTAAGCTAGGAGAATGCGCAGGAATGGAACCATGGTGGATCCAACTACACATCAGTGCCAAGTTCGAGCGGAACATGTTGGAGCTGTCCCGGCGCCACCACAGGGATTCGGGCAGAGCATGCTCAGAGCGCTAGCCCCGGTGGAGCCGCACGCCCCGATGCCGAATCCGAGCCACGTGCAACCCCACAGCTTGGGCCTTGGACCTAGCGTGGTGCAAGTCCCAGTGCAAGGGGAGTACCCCTCCTTTGAGGGACCTCCGCCCCCGTATGTCGCTGACGCCGAGGTTGGTGCGCACGCCGTGGGACAACCCCCATCCACCGAGGCAGCCGTGAACGCCCTACACGTGCAGGAGTACGGAGGGAATACATGGAATGCGCCCCGGGCGACAGGGACAGGGGCAACCCCCACCGTGCTGGCCAACGGACTGGCCAAGGCGCAGATGGCCCGGGTCACGGCCAACATCCCCATGCCCAAGTACAACGGCCACCCAGAGGAACTGGACGAGTTCGAGCGGATGTGTAACAAATGCGTCAACGACTCGAACATCGGGTGTAGTGATGCCTAGCGTCAGCGGTCCTGCTTGGCCATGCTCCCCCACCGTTTCCCGGCCAACGTGAAGAAGAAGCTCGACAATTGGGTGGACGATGGCAAGATCCTACCTGGAACGGGATGTGGCGAGGAAGAAGTCGCCGATCTCCCGCACCATGCCTAGTGCCAGCTCAAGGCCGTGTTGCTCACGACATCGGGAGGCCACATCCGGGTGGCGGATTGGCGGGAGTTCCGCCGGGAGTACCGCCACTTGAGGCGGTACGTCGAGGACTGGACGGAGGAGTCGGAAGCCGCCCGGGTCTACGACATGCTGCCATACAAGTGGCAGGAGAAGATCCAGGTGGAGGAGCAAAAGTGAGGTCGATACCAGACGGTGGTCAAGGTCCTCCTACCCCAGCAGCAGCAGCAGGGCTTGCCGCAATGGATCAACTCCTGGGCGACCGCGCACTGCGGCTTCGATAAAATGAAGAACGCCCTGATGATCACCACGGAAGACCGCGGGATGGGAGAGAGTCTCAAGGCCATGGACAGGGTCAAGTGGACTACGGGCATGCTGAAGGTCCAGGCCATCGACCCGCGGCTGACTGCAGATGAGATCATCAACTTCATCAGCGAGAAGATGACCCTGCAGCACCGCAAAGAGGCCCAACACCAAGACTGTGGAGGTCAACGGAACTCAGTCTAGCGTGACATTCGGCAAACGGACGCGGCCATCGTTGTGGGCAGCACCGCCGCCAAACAAGACACGCCGAAGGGCGGTGGTGGCGCATGCGATGTCACCGGAGACAAGCCCCAGAGTCCCTACCCTGAAGTTAGAGTACACGAAGTGGACGCCATACTGCCTGAAGTGCTCGGTGTACAGAACACCAACCAGATGAACACAACCCGATAGCGGAAGGAGCCATGCTACTGGGGTACCCCACCGCTGTCGTTCTGGGAGTACCGTGAACAATATAGCGGTCAAGACGGCAAAGGTGGATGTTTCCTCTGCTACGGGCAGAATCGTGATCATCGGCATGATGATACTTGCTGTGAAATGGCAAGGAGGGAGAAGGCACAATACTTCTAGCGTCATCCTGACAAGGTCCCGCAGCGTGACCAGCGTGGTAGCCGTGGTCCCTACCAACATCGTCAGATCGACGCAATTGGGGACCGCTACGCCAAGCGGATGGTGCAAATCCAAGATCTGCGCAACCAGCTTGCGAACGGCCAGCCACAAGGATCCTCGGGGCCCAAGGCCTAGAGAAGCCCTAGTGACAGGGGGTCTCTACAACCGGGGATCCCTTGCTCTTCTCATCAGGAGAGCACCCCCGTCACTCTTGTGACTGTGTGTGAAAACACACTGGATGTGGATGAAGCCGCGCACGGCTCCAGACACGACCCACGCAGTACTGCCTACCCAGCCGGATCACAAAGATCCTGATGAATCCTGCGATCCTCGGGTTGCATGCGATACGCCAGGTCGGCAAACGTCGCCAGTTGCATCTCCGGGTCCGAGGGGTGAGCAGTGTCGGCAAGGAGCGGATCTTCGAGATCGTTGTGGACACCGGAGCTCGGGTTAGCCTGGTGCGCAAAGGGCTGCTGAGTGCCAGATCCTTGCGCCGCAACGCCGCGCCGGTCACCCTCAGAGTGGCCAATGGCGAAATCATGGAGGGCGGACTTGATGAGGCGGAGATCCGCCTGAATCTCGTCCGCCACGAGCAGCTGTTGCGCCCAGATCTTGGTCACCGAAACCAGATCAAGGGTTTGTTCTTCGAAGCAGACTTGCCGGAGTTAGACATGATCATGGGTTTTGACTTTTTGGACATCGCCCACGCCGGGGTTCTTCCCCACAGGCGCACCATGCTCGTCGAGGACGCCGATAAGCTGAGCTGGCTGAGCACCACCATGGAGCCTCAGGCGTCTCCTTGGGAACCAGCTGAGCGGGCCGCCTTGGCTCAGGCCGTGAGGAGTGCGTCGACAAGACCCCCCACAGCCGAAATGGAGGATGAGTATGGCTTGTCTGAGCGGGCCTTCCACATGGCACTCGGTGAGCTCGGACTGAGAGGCCCGTAGATGGACATTTTTGGCAACGCACCGGTGCGGAAGTGCCCTAAGGTCTGGGCCAAGGAGGACGATGGATGGATGCCTGGTTGGAGCGGCAATGTTTCGGATTCGCTGTATATCCACGCTGCACGTGGCTCTTTGGAGCGTGTCGTAGCAAACATTGTCCGCGACTGCCCCCGAGCTGTCGTGACCATCCCCTCGTTGGAGATGGAGGACGCCAAGGACGCCGCGTGGGTGAAAGATCTGTGGTTCATGACCCCGATCGACACCCAACTCCCTTTGACCGAGGACATCTTCGTGGACGCCCAGGGGAACTCGCTGCCACGGCCTGCCAAGGGTTGGACCACCATTGCCGCATATGTGGATGGGTCTCTGGCCCACCCAAATCGCGACACGGGAGCGCCAAAGATGGCACGGGACGCTCTCTCGCCGGATGAGTTGGATATGGTGTGCGGGTATATGTGGAACCCCATGCACCTGGGGGTCCCATCCAAGGGACCGCCCGCCAAGTCCTGGTGGGTAGACCGGGCGCTCCTTACGGGACGCTTCACGAGAATTGAATTTGTGGCGTTTATGCTGGAGCACTGGGCTGACGAGGACGAACCAACCGGCTCCAATCCACCGACGTGGGGCGATCTACGTCGTCCCACACGACAGCATCACCATCCACAACCCGCAGCCAACAGTCGCCAAAACTTTGAAGACGGGGTCATGACCCGCGAAGGCGACGGCCGCAAGACGTGGATGCCCAACTCAGGGATGCCAGAGACAAGGCACGCGGTGGTGCGTTCGGTGGTCAACGTGCCCAAGGAGGCCAAGTCATTGGCGGACCACCCCAAGTACAAGGCCAAGATGAATGAGATCTTCAAGTTCTACGGAGACGTCCTTAGTGGCAAGCCATGCCAGAACCCGCCGGTGAGGGGGGCGTTCGGGGAGGCCACGATACCCCTGAAGCAGAGATACCGGCCCCAACGCCACCGCGACTTCCAGATGAAGGGAGAACACGAGCAGGCCATGATCAAGATCCTGCAGAAGTTCATTGAGCGAGGGTGGATCAAGCCGTGCTCGAGCGATTGGACCTCCCCCTGCTTTGTCGTCCCGAAGAAGGTGGCAGGGGAGTGGAGGCTTGTCGTGGACTACCGTGATTTGAATTCGGAGTCCCAACCCGACGCCTACTGCCTACCCCTCATCGACAACCTGATGCACAAACAACAGGGGAAGCGGATCTTCAGCATCCTCGACCTCAAGCAAGGGTATCACCAGATGCCCCTGTGAAGAGCTCTCAAGACGCCACCGCGATGTTGACCCCCCTTGGGCTCATGCGCTGGAAAGTGATGGCCATGGGGGTGAAGAACGCCAACGCTCAGTTCCAGCACATGACGGAGGATCTTCTCCGAGACCTGGACTGCGCAGATCCGTTTGTGGACGACATCATTGTCTGCATCGGGACGCCAGAGATGAAGGATGATGAGCTGATCGAGGCCCACTTCGTTGATCTCTGCCGAGTCCTCGACGTCCTCCGCAAGCATCAGTTGACGTGCAACGGTGCGAAGGCAGTTCTCTTGGCCACGGAGGTGGAGTTCGGGGGACAGGTCGTGGGCCACGGAATTCGCCGCCCCATTCCGGGGAAGCTGGCGTCTGTTGCACACTGGGAACGACCCAAGAACATCACACAGATGAGGGTGTTCTTGTGGTTTTGCAACTTCTAGTCTGCGTACGTTCACACGTACGCAGAGCATGCAGCCCCCCTAACTAAGCTGTTGGAAGTGGGTCGTGAGGATCGCAAGAAGGGGAGTAAGAAGGCATTAGCCTGGACCCCCGAGTCAGAGAAGGCGTTTGACGATATGAAGGCCGCTCTGCTCAAGCCCCTCAGCCTTCACCTCCTGGATCCGGACTAGGGATTCTTTGTGTCGCGTTGAGTTCAGAATCCATATGAACATCAGTGGTGGAATCTCCCATTTCTTTACAGGGTTGCTGTTGTCCGTCTTCGTGATATTCCGGATGACTATCACTGTACTGTCCTCTTTGGGGCACTACAGATTCATTTTGAGATACTTGCCGGTCGTCAGTTTGCACAAGTGATTAATTAGGCCCATGGGTGGATGATCCGAATGGTCTGACCGCAACGGGGCTTCAAATGCACGATGGCGGAACAAATTGGCAGTCTTCTATCGGTTGTCGGTTTATAGCGAGCGCAATTAGGCCCATGGGCGAATGATCCGAATGATCCGGCCGTAAACGGGCTAGCGGGTGCATCGCGTAAATTCACCTAAATCAAATGAAGTAAATCTTGTGCATAGCAAAATCGTCACTGAAGTGGGACTGCTTCTAATAGAGTAATTGCAAAACCCATGCTTGTTCGCTTCCCAACACATCGTTGCATATTGTATTGTCCTGTGATAGAACAATTTTCTTCTGTTACCCAACAGCAACTTTCTTTGCACTTGCAGTAGCGCAATGACAGAATACGATGATCTCACGGCCGAAATGAAGTCTGGTGTAGTTCAACCACAACACGTATACCCATCACTATCCATAGGCAAGTCGGCGAACTCAGGAGACCTCGAAGTCTCAGCCCAACTCTATCAGGCTAAAAAAGACGTTCATCATGTGCGTTATAGCTCTGCCGTATTTACTTCTCCAGCGGTTGGCATTCCTATGTTCACCGGTCAACTTCCCGCATGCTTTGTTGTGACTTACAGGGTGAGCGCTCCTCAGTGTCTGGTTCTGACATGGTCCAATTATTTGTCGGAATTGCGACCCATGTTTGCACAATGGTCTCCGTGTGATCGTATCTTAACACAAGCACAAGTCTCTAATCAGTTTCCTGATATCCATGTGCAAGGTTTTGTTGCTAATATGTCCCTTGATGATTCTTTGGCTGCGGTGTCCGGGATGCAGCCTCTCAAAGTAAAGCCACTGGCTCAAGTGCTGCTCTGGTATGCTGTTTACTCTCAATGGGGCAAGCGCAAATCATTGCAACCATTATCTCAGATTCAAGTTCATTCTGATAGCACGCATTTAGAGAAGTGCCCACTGAAGGCTGGGGACTAGACTTGCCACATTAAATCGTTATTGAACGATCGATTTAAAGCTGATCCACCACTGATGGCTGATGCTTCCCCGAGTGCGGATTCCCGAAGATCGTCCGGAGTATCAGGGGGTCCCCTTGAACCTGCCATACCTCTATGGAAAAGTATGCTTGAGCCCAGCCTAGCCGGTTTGATGGAGGAAGATCTCTTTATCAAAATTTTGGAGGATGTTCAATTATATCCAAAGAGTGCAGTGCCTACTGCAAGTCAATCGCTCAAAGCTGTACTCATGGCTCACAACGTAGACAGTAGACTGCTTGGGGCCTTGTCTGAAGCTTGTATGCCTGCCTAATTGTACACATCCCTCAAGATGATCCTAGCGAAGCGGAGCCTCGTTGTGAAGCGCAATTTACTCCCGGATCTTAAAGAGTGGAATGACCCGTGTGTTTAGTCAGTCCCGTCAACTATACAACCTGCTGATAACCAAATTTTCCTAGTGAAGGCAGGGGATTTCCTGAAGGGACTCAAGGACGATGCAACTGTCATGCTATTGTCTCCTCCCTTCTGTTTGAAGCACCAGATGGTCTTGATATTACCGCCTTGGAGGCGGTAATGGACATTAAATCCCTCTGAAGGGCTGTAGCTTTAATAGCCAGGAAAGCAACGAATTCCTTGCATCTCCAAATGTTTCTGCGTGCCATTTCTAACGCCTGTGCATTGGACACGACAGGTTGTGACGAGCCGGATGATGGGATCTCGGGTTCTATGGTTGAATCCTTTGTTGGGGGTGGGGGGGGGGTCCCCTTGCTTCTGCCCAACTCTCTCACTCCAAGAGTCCATTTGTCCAGGCTGGGTGGGGTAAAGTTCACTCATTGCTTCTCGATGACAAGAATGAGGCAGCCTCTGTAGCTTCTGTCAAGGATTCTGCGGTGATCAGGTTTCACGGATTGACCCCCTCCATCTCTCCGGCCCGCTACAACAAAGCTGTTCATAATATTTTCGCTGTTCATGCTGGGTTAAATGAGGCACACACCTCTCGGCGATTTTATCACCTTACTCTGTCTAAAACCACGGTGGAAAAGGTGTTTAAACGTGAACACGCTATGGAATGGCGAACAGCTTCTGGCTTCAATTTACAGGCCCCGTCACATGATCATCTGGGTGAGCCCTACCAACATATAGGCGCTCTGCGGACACAGGATGAGGCAAGCCAGCAAGGTCCCAACGCCAAACAGCCCTATTGGGGGTCCGGAAATCAAGGGAAAGGTCTGAGTGCACCTCCCGACTATGGCTGGGAGTATGACCAGTGGTATTCGCCCCCCGAGAGTAGAACCCAGCAGTCCACAAGCTTTTATGATCCATCCAATCAATGGCACTGGTGCACCACCTCTTCCGGTTACCCAGCCTCATCCTATGATTCTGGGAATCACCAACAACGGCCTACCACCTTTGTTGAAAATAGAAACATGCCTTCTACGGCAGGTGCAGATCATGCGCTCCCATAGTATCAGCACCAGCGTCAGTGGCTGTGAACCCTTGTTTTACCACCTGGCTATGTGCCGCTTGTTCAGGCTGAGTGGGTGTTGTATTAGTGTATAGCCGCAATTCCCCAACCGCAGCTTGGTGAGCGTTTATAGCACTTGATTTCCCCTGAGCATATCCCCCCTTCTGAAGTGTCAATTTCCAAACAATCTAGAGTTGATCTCCCTGTGTGTGCAGAGGTGAAAGCATGGTGGGAGTGTGGATAAATCATGAGTTTTCAGCAGCATGCAACGTGCCCTGACTGTGATTCCTCAATGTTTGTTTGCTTACCCACAGCATCTCCTGCTGCTGATAGAACAGCCCTGCCTGCATGGCCTAAATGGATTCCTATGATAGTTTCAACTGTCCTGCGGCATTTCCAGGTCGAGGAGTTACATGTGCTTTTTGGTGTCTAGCGGGTTTGGGTCATAGAATTTTAACGACGCTTTCTTTACAAGCTTCGTTAGAAGGACATAGCCGTGTCTCCCCCCATCATGCATGCTACTCACGCTCTTGTTTTTTGCACTCGCCTTTCCGATGTGGTGCAGGGCATAAGCATGACGCCACATTCCCCTGCTATGACAGTTCGGCTCTCGCTAGCATGTCCGTCTCTCTGTGCAACCTGTGCTCGCCTGGTAATCAGTGAGGCATTTTGTGATTTTGCCTAAAGAAGTATGGGTGCGAGCTCTTTGTGTGTGCCAGCCCCGAGGACCCATGTTTGCTATACGTTCTCTGGCAAGTTAATCCCAAAGTTACCGTCCATGGGGTTTCCCTGGGTAAAGTGGTTCCCATTACAACCGTCGCTAAAGCAACTTGTGCGCATGTGGCTAAAGCGGAAATGCGCGCGCCTGCACCCAGCCGGTCAAATCAGTTCCAGGCATTGGTCTTTCAACAGCCCACCATAGCTCAGGCGGAAATGTCTTGTCGAGTAACTGCGGAGGAACTGCTGCAAATATTGCTCCGCTGTTGGGGGCGATATTGATTCATGATCGTGACATAGTACCTATCCAAGAACTCTGGGAGGTTTCTTTACGAGATGAGGTCGCGCTAAGAGCCTATGTCGTTGTTGCCGGTACATCCCTCGGTCCAAGATGTGGCATGTGCTTTCTTTTCCATTTTTTTTTACTTTTTGCACCGAATGAGTATACCCCGAAACTTACTCAAGTGCTCAGTTATGTGAGCTGTTGGTTGTCTCTGTTAGTGCAACATGGCACGGGTGATGTGGTACTCTACACAAATTATCGTGAAAAGATTGTGACCAAGAAACACTAAGATTCATCTGTTACCACCATGTTGTCACCTGAGTCTTCACGGCTAATGTTTGTTTGTCTGGGGACCAGTGTGCGATACCGTCCTGGGCGCACAAACTGCGCGCTTTTACACACTTGTTGGGCAGTGGTGCTTCTTCCTCATCCGGATAGCACCGTCCCCGGGAGGGGCATCCGCAATACCGTGTCCCGGTGGTGGGAGCTGACTTAGGCCCATGCGACTCGAAGTAAGAGAGGGAGGGGGGGGCAGCGAGGTAGGGGAGGCAGCAAGGACAACGAGGGAAACCAAGAACCAACAAGAGGAGGGGGGGAGAGCATGCTCATGGGAGGCAGCGACAACACAGTGGAAGGCTTGGCCACCCAACGTCGTCACTAACGGGTGCCAGGGCCACCTTTGCTCAACCGGCATTAGGTGGGGGGTGCCTCCCGCAGCCCAGCTAGGCTGTCAGAATGGTGAGACTAGGAGCCCGCCAACGGCATACCGGGAGGGAGGGGATGGGGGTTGGAACAAGCGGCCCGAACCCACCCTGGCGGCAGCCACCCTCCCTCTCGTGCCCAAGACTCCGTGCCCCTTTTGTATGCTCAAGCTCTCCATGAAAGAACATCGTCTTCCACATCAGCGACACGCACCGGACCGTCATAGGTTTCCCGGTTGCGGAACCCACTATGATAGCCGGGGGCCCTCAGTGGTTTGGAATGTGCCTAGGAGATCCTGCACTCAGCGGGCCAGCAGTAGGGCTCTTGAGGCATCTACCTGGTTTGTGAGTGGTGCACGCCCTTCGCCTCACCGGAGGGACCCCTGCAGCGCTGTCGAAGCCCGCCCACTCGATTGTTGGTGGGAGGAAGGGATACCGAAGGGACCCCTGCAGGGTAGTTTGGCCCGTTGTAAGGAACCATTGACAAAACCGGATGGGCAACCACCATGCAGCGCAGACCACCCAGGACACCACACAGGTGCACACTCCACCTGCATCACCCACAAAGGAGCGCTCGCCAGCCGCAAAGTGCATGCCACCCACAACCATCAAGGAGCGTGCCATGCACACATGCGACCCACAGATTGGTGGGGGGTCCATGCCCCATGCGCACGCCAACATGGTGGGGAGGCATGTGGTGGACTACCAGGATGCCGGATGGAGGTGGAGAGGTTGGGCTGCATGCACATGGAAAAACGGCGAGGCATGGGGTGGACGACCTGAGTGCGGAGGGGAGTGGGCATCAAAAACCGTAAAATGAGCCACGCACCAACCAGCACCAACCAGCATAACCCCTGTGTGCCAACTTCTGGGCTCCGCTGACACAGAAATGACACCAGCAGGAACACAGGCCGCAGCGGCCGCCAGAACGCAGCGACCCGACACAGCATGTGAAGGGAAGAACGGATGACTGTCCAGCGTCCTGTGAAGAAACAGCAACAAGACAGACCACATGTCCACAGAAACACAGCGAGGCAGGTGGTGGACGACCATGATGCGGAGGGGAGTGGGCAACAACGGCCGAGAAACAACCCCTGCAGCAATCAGCACGACCCCCGCAGCAATCAGCACAACCCCGGTACGCGAACTACGGGGCTCCACCAACGCGAAAATGGCACCAGCACCAGCACAGGCCGCAGCGGCCGACAGATTGCACTGACCGGAAGAATGGGTGACTTTCCAGGGCCGCGTAAAGAAACAGCAAACTGACGGAATGTCACACAGGGGGGGGGGGGGGGCGGGGCAGCACTTTCCGGTCATCCTCAATGCATCCCACCGTGCGGGGCTGCGTGGTGCAGCATGGCGCCAGCACGTGTGCGTGCCGCCGCCGAGCTGTATTTACTCATTGGTGGCTGTTACCAGGCACCTGCCCGCTGCATCCTTTTGGGTAGCGAGGCATCTGTGGTGGTTTATTGGCCACTGACAGGCATCTGTCTGATGTGCTGCTGGCGCATGCCCTCCAACTGCCGTAACACAGCTGTCCACTCCGTGCGGGGTTTCAATAGAGCCCCCAAAACTGGGGACCGGGGCTCCAGGTCGGGCCAGTACGTCCGCTGCTCCCTGTCCAGGATGACCGCAGCCACATTCTACGCGCCTACTCCCACGCAGTCTCCGCGGCTGCCCAGGCCCAGGACGGCACCCTCGCCTCGCTCGATGAGGGCCGTGCGCTCTTGGGCTTTGCCGACGCCCGCAAGGCCCTCGCCTTCAGCACCGCACTGCACCAGCAGCTGGCACAGGCGGCAGGTCTTGCGGGCAGGGCCCGTACAGGCCTCGCTTCCCAGGAGTTGCCCCGGGCTCAGGTCAGACCCCTGGCTCTGCTGGACCTTGACTCCCCCCATTCCTCCGCTGGACCGTCTGTAAGGCTGGCCTCACGGCTGAGGCAACTGCACCACTGGGCATGGACATGCACACTTGCGATGGCCGGCCATAAGGATCCCGTTTTTTGTTTCCTCTTGGGGACAGGGATTATGGACGGCGCCCCGCTGGGGGTCACGAACAGTGGTTGTGAGTAACCGATGGCGGTTGGGGGGTAATGGACAGTGGTTGGGAGGTAACTGACCCCGACAGTGGCTGGGGGGTAACTGACCGTGGTTGGAGGGTTACCGTGAGTATTGTATTTTGTAAGTGTGGCGGACGGCCCTGACACTCGCTTGGGACTGCAGGCCGAAACACAGGGCGTTGCTTAAGGGACGGCCTTGGTTTGTTTGTTTTGTGTGATAGAACTTCCCGGACCACCGCGCTGCCAACCGTCAACCGCTGGCGCTGCCAACCGTCAACCGCTGACGGTTGATGGAGACCGACAACCAGTTGATGGTTGTTTGCAGTTGTCTCATGATATTGTAGGAAGAAATGACAAGTTTTGTCCGTCTGCTGCTTTGCACTGTAATTTTCGGTCTCAGGTCAATCACCAAGATATGGCAACACATTCCCAGAGTGTACAAGCGCAAATCATGACAAGCACACCCAAAAAAAAACTTGAAACACCTGCGAAACACGTCAATATACAAAATGCAGGAGCCCTTGTTGTTGTTCAAACACACCTTACGGGTGCTGTTTGAGTGACTGCTGAGCCGTGAATTTCATGCTTCCTTGTCTTCGTTGGAACAGGAATGGCCGTGTTTGGCAACAGTTTGGCCATGGTTCAGCAAATGGTCTGGTGGCTGAGAATGGGATTTGTTTGCTTTGCTGTGCATTCTTGTGCATTCTGGTTACCAAAAGGTGTGTGGTATGCTGCACTGGTCCCCCGCCCCCCCAAAATGGGTTGCAATGTCAAGGGCATGTGTTGTGTAAGGTCACGCATAAACAAGGGCCCTGTCCAAACAACACCAGGTGCTGGGGTAGCATTCTCAAATGGTTGCAAGACATGGGCCTGGGGCTTTCTGAAAGTCTGAAAGTCGCCCCCAGTCCACACATAAAACTGTGTAAGTGCTACACGCCACCCCGGTCAATTTTTTACGTGTATGTTGTAATTCGTGTAATTTTTTTTTTCGCTGTAAATGCGCGTAACAAAAAAACCGTCAGGTCGTGTATTTTTTTTTTTCGTTGTAAGTCGTGTAAGCCGGCTTACACGACTTACTGCAAAAAAACAAAAATTACACGACCTGACGGTTTTTTTGTTACGCGCATTTACAGCGGAAAAAAAAATTACACAACTTACAGCAAAAAAAAAATTACACGACCTGACGGTTTTTTTGTTACACGCATTTACAGCGAAAAACAAAATTACACGACTTACCGCAAAAAAAAAATTACACGATGTGACGATTTTTTCCTACAAGCATTTACCACGAAAATTCAAAAATTACACGACCTTACCACGAAGGAAGAATTACCAATTTTACTAAAAATGCCTGCCTGTAGGCAATGTGCCCACCTCTGGGCCACTTCTGATTCTGCCCCCCGCTCTGAAGCGGTGGGGACCCCCGAGGCGGCAGGGGTTATGTAGCCACCTTGCCCACTTGTGGGCCACTTCTGATTCTTCCCCCCGCTCTGAAGCGGTGGGGACCCCCTAGGCGGCAGGGGTTATGTAGCCACCTTGCCCACTTGTGGGCCACTTCTAATTCTGCCCCCCGCTCTGAAGCGGAGGGGACCCCCTAGGCGGCAGGGGTTATGTAGCCACCTTGCCAACTTGTGGGCCGCTTCTGATTCTCCCCCCCGCTCTGAAGCGGTGGGGACCCTAGAGGCGGCAGGGGTTATGTAGCCACCTTGCCCACTTGTGGGCCACTTCTGATTCTGCCCCCCGCTCGGAAGCGGTGGGGACCCCCGGAGGGGCAGGGGTTATGTAGCCACCTTGCCCACTTGTGGGCCACATCTGATTCTGCCCCCCGCTCTGAAGCAGTGGGGACCCCCTAGGCGGCAGGGGTTATGTAGCCACCTTGCCCACTTGTGGGCCACTTCTGATTCTGCCCCCCGCTCTGAAGCGGTGGGGACCCCCTAGGCGGCAGGGGTTATGTAGCCACCTTGCCCACTTGTGGGCCACTTCTGATTCTGCCCCCCGCTCTGAAGCGGTGGGGACCCCCTAGGCGGCAGGGGTTATGTAGCCACCTTGCCCACTTGTGGGCCACTTCTGATTCTGCCCCCCGCTCTGAAGCGGTCGTGACCCTTCAGGCGGCAGGGGTTATGTAGCCACCTTGCCCACTTGTGGGCCGCTTCTGATTTTGCCCCCCGCTCTGAACCGGTGGGGACCCCCGAGGCGGCAGGGGTTATGTAGCCACCTTGCCCACTTGTGGGCCACTTCTGATTTTGCCCCCCGCTCTGAAGCGGTGGGGACCCCCGAGGCGGCAGGGGTTATGTAGCCACCTTGCCCACTTGTGGGCCACTTCTGATTCTGCCCCCCGCTCTGAAGCGGTGGGGACCCCCGAGGCGGCAGGGGTTATGTAGCCACCTTGCCCACTTGTGGGCCACTTCTGATTCTGCCCCCCGCTCTGAAGCGGTGGGGACCCCCTAGGCGGCAGGGGTTATGTAGCCACCTTGCCCACTTGTTGGCCACTTCTGATTCTGCCCCCCGCTCTGAAGCGGTGGGGACCCCCTAGGCGGCAGGGGTTATGTAGCCACCTTGCCCACTTGTGGGCCACTTCTGATTCTGCCCCCCGCTCTGAAGCGGAGGGGACCCCCGAGGCGGTAGGGGTTATGTAGCCACCTTGCCCACTTGTGGGCCACTTCTGATTCTGCCCCCCGCTCTGAAGCGGTGGTGACCCTTCAGGCGGCAGGGGTTATGTAGCCACCTTGCCCACTTGTGGGCCGCTTCTCATTTTGCCCCCCGCTCTGAAGCGGTGGGGACCCCCGAGGCGGCAGGGGTTATGTAGCCACCTTGCCCACTTGTGGGCCGCTTCTGATTCTGCCCCCCGCTCTGAAGCGGTGGGGACCCCCTAGGCGGCAGGGGTTATGTAGCCACCTTGCCCACTTGTGGGCCACTTCTGATTCTGCCCCCCGCTTTGAAGCGGTGGGCAACCTCAAGGCGGCAGGGGCTATGTAGCCACCTTGCCCACTTGTGGGCCACTTCTGATTCTGCCCCCCGCTCTGAAGCGGTGGGGACCCCCTAGGCGGCAGGGGTTATGTAGCCACCTTGCCCACTTGTGGGCCACTTCTGATTCTGCCCCCCGCTCTGAAGCGGAGGGGACCCCCTAGGCGGCAGGGGTTATGTAGCCACCTTGCCCACTTGTGGGCCGCTTCTGATTCTGCCCCCCGCTCTGAAGCGGTGGGGACCCCCGAGGCGGCAGGGGTTATGTAGCCACCTTGCCCACCTGTGGGCCACTTCTGATTCTGCCCCCCGCTCTGAAGCGGTGGTGACCCTTCAGGCGGCAGGGGTTATGTAGCCACCTTGCCCACTTGTGGGCCGCTTCTGATTTTGCCCCCCGCTCTGAAGCGGTGGGGACCCCCTAGGCGGCAGAGGTTATGTAGCCACTTTGCCCACTTGTGGGCCGCTTCTGATTCTCCCCCCGCTCTGAAGCGGTGGGGACCCCCTAGGCGGCAGGGGTTATGTAGCCACCTTGCCCACTTGTGGGCCACTTCTGATTCTGCCCCCCGCTCTGAAGCGGTGGGGACCCCCTAGGCGGCAGGGGTTATGTAGCCACCTTGCCCACTTGTGGGCCACTTCTGATTTTGCCACCCGCTCTGAAGCGGTGGGGACCCCCTAGGCGGCAGGGGTTATGTAGCCACCTTGCCCACTTGTGGGCCGCTTCTGAGTCTGCCCCGCGCTCTGAAGCGGTGGTGACCCTTCAGGCGGCAGGGGTTGTGTAGCCACCTTGCCCACTTGTGGAACACTTCTGATTCTGCCCCCTGCTCTGAAGCGGTGGGGACCCCCTAGGCGGCAGGGGTTATGTAGCCACCTTGCCCACTTGTGGGCCACTTCTGATTCTGCCCCCCGCTCTGAAGCGGAGGGGACCCCCTAGGCGGCAGGGGTTATGTAGCCACCTTGCCCACTTGTGGGCCGCTTCTGATTCTGCCCCCCGCTGTGAAGCGGTGGGGACCCCCGAGGCGGCAGGGGTTATGTAGCCACCTTGCCCACCTGTGGGCCACTTCTATTTCTGTACCCCGCTCTGAAGCGGTGGTGACCCTTCAGGCGGCAGGGGTTATGTAGCCACCTTGCCCACTTGTGGGCCGCTTCTGATTTTGCCCCCCGCTCTGAAGCGGTGGGGACCCCCTAGGTGGCAGGGGTTATGTAGCCACTTTGCCCACTTGTGGGCCACTTCTGATTCTGCCCCCCGCTCTGAAGCGGTGGGGACCCCCTAGGCGGCAGGGGTTATGTAGCCACCTTGCCCACTTGTGGGCCACTTCTGATTCTGCCCCCCGCTCTGAAGCGGAGGGGACCCCCTAGGCGGCAGGGGTTATGTAGCCACCTTGCCCACTTGTGGGCCGCTTCTGATTTTGCCCCCCGCTGTGAAGCGGTGGGGACCCCCTAGGCGGCAGGGGTTATGTAGCCACCTTGCCCACCTGTGGGCCACTTCTATTTCTGTACCCCGCTCTGAAGCGGTGGTGACCCTTCAGGCGGCAGGGGTTATGTAGCCACCTTGCCCACTTGTGGGCCGCTTCTGATTTTGCCCCCCGCTGTGAAGCGGTGGGGACCCCCTAGGCGGCAGAGGTTATGTAGCCACCTTGCCCACTTGTGGGCCACTTCTGATTCTGCCCCCCGCTCTGAAGCGGTGGTGACCCTTCAGGCGGCAGGGGTTATGTAGCCACCTTGCCCACTTGTGGGCCGCTTCTGATTTTGCCCCCCGCTCCGAAGCGGTGGGGACCCCCTAGGCGGCAGGGGTTATGTAGCCACCTTGCCCACTTGTGGGCCACTTCTGATTCTGCCCCCCGCTCTGAAGCGGAGGGGACCCCCTAGGCGGCAGGGGTTATGTAGCCACCTTGCCCACTTGTGGGCCACTTCTGATTCTGCCCCCCGCTCTGAAGCGGTGGGGACCCCCTAGGCGGCAGGGGTTATGTAGCCACCTTGCCCACTTGTGGGCCACTTCTGATTCTGCCCCCCGCTTTGAAGCGGTGGGCAACCTCAAGGCGGCAGGGGCTATGTAGCCACCTTGCCCACTTGTGGGCCACTTCTGATTCTGCCCCCCGCTCTGAAGCGGTGGGGACCCCCTAGGCGGCAGGGGTTATGTAGCCACCTTGCCCACTTGTGGGCCACTTCTGATTCTGCCCCCCGCTCTGAAGCGGAGGGGACCCCCTAGGCGGCAGGGGTTATGTAGCCACCTTGCCCACTTGTGGGCCGCTTCTGATTCTGCCCCCCGCTCTGAAGCGGTGGGGACCCCCGAGGCGGCAGGGGTTATGTAGCCACCTTGCCCACCTGTGGGCCACTTCTGATTCTGCCCCCCGCTCTGAAGCGGTGGTGACCCTTCAGGCGGCAGGGGTTATGTAGCCACCTTGCCCACTTGTGGGCCGCTTCTGATTTTGCCCCCCGCTCTGAAGCGGTGGGGACCCCCTAGGCGGCAGAGGTTATGTAGCCACTTTGCCCACTTGTGGGCCGCTTCTGATTCTCCCCCCGCTCTGAAGCGGTGGGGACCCCCTAGGCGGCAGGGGTTATGTAGCCACCTTGCCCACTTGTGGGCCACTTCTGATTCTGCCCCCCGCTCTGAAGCGGTGGGGACCCCCTAGGCGGCAGGGGTTATGTAGCCACCTTGCCCACTTGTGGGCCACTTCTGATTTTGCCACCCGCTCTGAAGCGGTGGGGACCCCCTAGGCGGCAGGGGTTATGTAGCCACCTTGCCCACTTGTGGGCCGCTTCTGAGTCTGCCCCGCGCTCTGAAGCGGTGGTGACCCTTCAGGCGGCAGGGGTTGTGTAGCCACCTTGCCCACTTGTGGAACACTTCTGATTCTGCCCCCTGCTCTGAAGCGGTGGGGACCCCCTAGGCGGCAGGGGTTATGTAGCCACCTTGCCCACTTGTGGGCCACTTCTGATTCTGCCCCCCGCTCTGAAGCGGAGGGGACCCCCTAGGCGGCAGGGGTTATGTAGCCACCTTGCCCACTTGTGGGCCGCTTCTGATTCTGCCCCCCGCTGTGAAGCGGTGGGGACCCCCGAGGCGGCAGGGGTTATGTAGCCACCTTGCCCACCTGTGGGCCACTTCTATTTCTGTACCCCGCTCTGAAGCGGTGGTGACCCTTCAGGCGGCAGGGGTTATGTAGCCACCTTGCCCACTTGTGGGCCGCTTCTGATTTTGCCCCCCGCTCTGAAGCGGTGGGGACCCCCTAGGTGGCAGGGGTTATGTAGCCACTTTGCCCACTTGTGGGCCACTTCTGATTCTGCCCCCCGCTCTGAAGCGGTGGGGACCCCCTAGGCGGCAGGGGTTATGTAGCCACCTTGCCCACTTGTGGGCCACTTCTGATTCTGCCCCCCGCTCTGAAGCGGAGGGGACCCCCTAGGCGGCAGGGGTTATGTAGCCACCTTGCCCACTTGTGGGCCGCTTCTGATTTTGCCCCCCGCTGTGAAGCGGTGGGGACCCCCTAGGCGGCAGGGGTTATGTAGCCACCTTGCCCACCTGTGGGCCACTTCTATTTCTGTACCCCGCTCTGAAGCGGTGGTGACCCTTCAGGCGGCAGGGGTTATGTAGCCACCTTGCCCACTTGTGGGCCGCTTCTGATTTTGCCCCCCGCTGTGAAGCGGTGGGGACCCCCTAGGCGGCAGAGGTTATGTAGCCACCTTGCCCACTTGTGGGCCACTTCTGATTCTGCCCCCCGCTCTGAAGCGGTGGTGACCCTTCAGGCGGCAGGGGTTATGTAGCCACCTTGCCCACTTGTGGGCCGCTTCTGATTTTGCCCCCCGCTCCGAAGCGGTGGGGACCCCCTAGGCGGCAGGGGTTATGTAGCCACCTTGCCCACTTGTGGGCCACTTCTGATTCTGCCCCCCGCTTTGAAGCGGTGGGGACCCCCAAGGCGGCAGGGGTTATGTAGCCACCTTGCCCACTTGTGGGCCACTTCTGATTCTGCCCCCCGCTCTGAAGCGGTGGGGACCCCCTAGGCGGCAGGGGTTATGTAGCCACCTTGCCCACTTGTGGGCCACTTCTGATTCTGCCCTCCGCTCTGAAGCGGAGGGGACCCCCTAGGCGGCAGGGGATATGTAGCCACCTTGCCCACCTCTGGGCCGCTTCTGAATCTCCCCCCCGCTCTGAAGCGGTGGGGACCCCCTAGGCGGCAGGGGTTATGTAGCCACCTTGCCCACTTGTAGGCCACTTCTGATTCTGCCCCCCGCTCTGAAGCGGTGGGGACCCCCTAGGCGGCAGGGGTTGTGTAGCCAGCTTGCCCACTTGTGGGCCACTTCTGATTCTGCCCCCCGCTCTGAAGCGGAGGGGACCCCCTAGGCGGCAGGGGTTATGTAGCCACCTTGCCCACTTGTGGGCCGCTTCTGATTATCCCCCCCGCTCTGAAGCGGTGGGGACCCCCGAGGCGGCAGGGGTTATGTAGCCACCTTGCCCACTTGTGGGCCACTTCTGATTCTGCCCCCCGCTCTGAAGCGGAGGGCACCCCCTAGGCGGCAGGGGTTATGTAGCCACCTTGCCCACTTGTGGGCCGCTTCAGATTCTGCCCCCCGCTCTGAAGCGGTGGGGACCCCTCAGGCGGCAGGGGTTATGTAGCCACCTTGCCCACTTGTGGGCCGCTTCAGATTTTGCCCCCCGCTGTGAAGCGGTGGGGACCCCCGAGGCGGCAGGGGTTATATAGCCACCTTGCCCACTTGTGGGCCACTTCTGATTCTGCCCCCCGCTCTGAAGCGGTGGGGACCCCCGAGGCGGCAGGGGTTATGTAGCCACCTTGCCCACTTGTGGGCCGCTTCTGATTTTGCCCCCCGCTCTGAAGCGGTGGGGACCCCCTAGGCGGCAGAGGTTATGTAGCCACTTTGCCCACTTGTGGGCCACTTCTGATTCTGCCCCCCGCTCTGAAGCGGTGGGGACCCCCTAGGCGGCAGGGGTTATGTAGCCACCTTGCCCACTTGTGGGCCACTTCTGATTCTGCCCCCCGCTCTGAAGCGGTGGTGACCCTTCAGGCGGCAGGGGTTATGTAGCCACCTTGCCCACTTGTGGGCCGCTTCTGATTTTGCCCCCCGCTCTGAAGCGGTGGGGACCCCTTAGGCGGCAGGGGTTATGTAGCCACCTTGCCCACTTGTGGGCCGCTTCTGATTCTGCCCCCCGCTCTGAAGCGGTGGGGACCCCCTAGGCGGCAGGGGTTATGTAGCCACCTTGCCCACTTGTGGGCCACTTCTGATTCTGCCCCCCGCTTTGAAGCGGTGGGGACCCCCAAGGCGGCAGGGGTTATGTAGCCACCTTGCCCACTTGTGGGCCACTTCTGATTCTGCCCCCCGCTCTGAAGCGGTGGGGACCCCCTAGGCGGCAGGGGTTATGTAGCCACCTTGCCCACTTGTGGGCCACTTCTGATTCCGCCCCCCGCTCTGAAGCGGAGGGGACCACCTAGGCGGCAGGGGTTATGTAGCCACCTTGCCCACTTGTGGGCCGCTTCTGAATCTCCCCCCCGCTCTGAAGCGGTGGGGACCCCCTAGGCGGCAGGGGTTATGTAGCCACCTTGCCCACTTGTGGGCCACTTCTGATTCTGCCCCCCGCTCTGAAGCGGAGGGGACCCCCTAGGCGGCAGGGGTTATGTAGCCACCTTGCCCACTTGTGGGCCACTTCTGATTCTCCCCCCCGCTCTGAAGCGGTGGGGACCCCCGAGGCGGCAGGGGTTATGTAGCCACCTTGCCCACTTGTGGGCCACTTCTGATTCTGCCCCCCGCTCTGAAGCGGAGGGCACCCCCTAGGCGGCAGGGGTTATGTAGCCACCTTGCCCACTTGTGGGCCACTTCTGATTCTGCCCCCCGCTCTGAAGCGGTGGTGACCCTTCAGGCGGCAAGGGTTATGTAGCCACCTTGCCCACTTGTGGGCCGCTTCAGATTTTGCCCCCCGCTCTGAAGCGGTGGGGACCCCCGAGGCGGCAGGGGTTATGTAGCCACCTTGCCCACTTGTGGGCCACTTCTGATTCCGCCCCCCGCTCTGAAGCGGAGGGGACCACCTAGGCGGCAGGGGTTATGTAGCCACCTTGCCCACTTGTGGGCCACTTCTGATTCTGCCCCCCGCTCTGAAGCGGTGGGGACCCCCTAGGCAGCAGGGGTTGTGTAGCCAGCTTGCCCACTTGTGGGCCACTTCGGATTCTGCCCCCCGCTCTGAAGCGGAGGGGACCCCCTAGGCGGCAGGGGTTATGTAGCCACCTTCCCCACTTGTGGGCCGCTTCTGATTCTCCCCCCCGCTCTGAAGCGGTGGGGACCCCCGAGGCGGCAGGGGTTATGTAGCCACCTTGCCCACTTGTGGGCCACTTCTGATTCTGCCCCCCGCTCTGAAGCGGAGGGCACCCCCTAGGCGGCAGGGGTTATGTAGCCACCTTGCCCACTTGTGGGCCACTTCTGATTCTGCCCCCCGCTCTGAAGCGGTGGGGACCCCCTAGGCAGCAGGGGTTGTGTAGCCAGCTTGCCCACTTGTGGGCCACTTCTGATTCTGCCCCCCGCTCTGAAGCGGTGGGGACCCCTCAGGCGGCAAGGGTTATGTAGCCACCTTGCCCACTTGTGGGCCGCTTGAGATTTTGCCCCCCGCTGTGAAGCGGTGGGGACCCCCGAGGCGGCAGGGGTTATATAGCCACCTTGCCCACTTGTGGGCCACTTCTGATTCTGCTCCCCGCTCTGAAGCGGTGGGGACCCCCGAGGCGGCAGGGGTTATGTAGCCACCTTGCCCACTTGTGGAACACTTCTGATTCTGCCCCCCGCTCTGAAGCGGTGGGGACCCCCTAGGCGGCAGGGGTTATGTAGCCACCTTGCCCACTTGTGGGCCACTTCTGATTCTGCCCCCCGCTCTGAAGCGGAGGGGACCACCTAGGCGGCAGGGGTTATGTAGCCACCTTGCCCACTTGTGGGCCGCTTCTGAATCTCCCCCCCGCTCTGAAGCGGTGGGGACCCCCTAGGCGGCAGGGGTTATGTAGCCACCTTGCCCACTTGTAGGCCACTTCTGATTCTGCCCCCCGCTCTGAAGCGGTGGGGACCCCCTAGGCGGCAGGGGTTGTGTAGCCAGCTTGCCCACTTGTGGGCCACTTCTGATTCTGCCCCCTCTGAAGCGGAGGGGACCCCCTAGGCGGCAGGGGTTATGTAGCCACCTTCCCCACTTGTGGGCCGCTTCTGATTCTCCCCCCCCGCTCTGAAGCGGTGGGGACCCCCGAGGCGGCAGGGGTTATGTAGCCAGCTTGCCCACTTGTGGGCCACTTCTGATTCTGCCCCCTGCTCTGAAGCGGAGGGCACCCCCTAGGCGGCAGGGGTTATGTAGCCACCTTGCCCACTTGTGGGCCACTTCTGATTCTGCCCCCCGCTCTGAAGCGGTGGGGACCCCTCAGGCGGCAAGGGTTATGTAGCCACCTTGCCCACTTGTGGGCCGCTTCAGATTTTGCCCCCCGCTGTGAAGCGGTGGGGACCCCCGAGGCGGCAGGGGTTATATAGCCACCTTGCCCACTTGTGGGCCACTTCTGATTCTGCTCCCCGCTCTGAAGCGGTGGGGACCCCCGAGGCGGCAGGGGTTATGTAGCCACCTTGCCCACTTGATTCTGCTCCCCGCTCTAAATTTCGTTCCCCATTGTTTTTGCCCTTCTTGTATGCAACAGTGTCCTTCAAGCAATGCTCTGCGAATGGCACCGGGGCATACACGAAGAAATCGGCCACCATGAGTTCCGTGGGCACGGATGATGCCCTATGAACACACATGCAATGTACTATTGCTTGGCTGTTTGGGACTCTCTACCCTTGAGCTGACGAAGCAGCTTATTCGTCATTCAACAGTGAAGAGCCACAAACCCATGATATGGTGCAATGCATGTGGGGGACCGACAATGAAAGTGCATTTCCTATTTTGGGCTGCTATACCAATTGGACATTCTCAAGGTTACCTTCAGCCTCCGGCTTGGCTGCCCCCCCTCTTTTGTGTGTGACATTTCCTCTTTGCTAGTGTGTAATATGTGCATGTGCACAATGGGCTGCCCCGTCATGTTTCCATCATGAATTCCCCTCATGGTTGGCAATTGATGGGACAGGCGAAATAATTTGCGAGAAGAATCGCATTCTTTTGATGTGCACCCTGACGGCGTCGCACAAGGTGGCTATATTGGGCATCGCAGTAGCCGGGTCAGAAAATAAGTTCTCCGTCCGCTACTTTTGTAAAACCATGCGAAGAAAAGTGGAGGCATTTTCCCCTGGCTGGAAATGGCTTGTCCAATATGTTACAAGTGATGGTGCACCTGCACTGGGGGGTTCTGCTCACAAAGTGTGGCGTACCCTGGTAGCATGGTTGCAATATGTGTACCACTTTCTCCGAAACTTCAAAAGAGCTCTGTCCCAGAGCCTACCCGGGGCTGCTTTCAAGAAACAGCGTCTTGCACTGTATCAATGCCTCCAAACAATACGGTGTAGTTGGTCTCCCAAGGTTAAGAATGCCGCGTGGAATGCCTTGACCAACCGTCCTTCTACCCGTCTAGAACACTTGGCACATATCAAGGAGCAATATGTGGACCAGCGGTCGAACTGGGCAGTTGGGGACTCTCCTGCCGGCATTCCTGCGGGCGCCCCTTCTGAGCCGCAAGCACATATGCTGAAGGTGGTCACCGACCACCCAAGGTCCACGTTGGTGGAATTCTTGCAAGTCACATTGCCAAAGATTGCCAAGCAATGGACTAGCCGCCCCTTCGCCTTTTCTGGACGTGCCCCACAACCCGAGCCGTGGATGTGGCAAGAGAGCCAAGCACTGCAGATGGCAGGTTCATTTTTCAACGATGGCGACGCCCTTTTTTTTTACCAAGAAGATTCCTCAAAACGAGGCTTGAACGGACAACCCATTAAGGAGTATCGACCCATTGATGGTGCTGCCGTGGCCGAATGGAAAGCCACGTTGCGTAAGATAGAGGAAGGGACCTCAATTACTTCGGAGGTGTTTGTAGCCTTTCTCCGCATCCACCGCGTGACAGCAGATGGTTGTGCTTGTGCAAACTATTGCACGTTCGCGATGTGTGAGGGTGTGTTGCCGTGGCTCCTCGTAAAAGAACCGAATTTTAAGGTATCCTCTCAATACTCTTGGGAGATTGTTGCCCAACGCCCTTTTAAGTTGGGCCGTATTGAGCGCAAGGTGACTGCACGTGTGGAGCCCTCTACAAAGGTTCTCACCCGCCAGTCCGAAAAACTTGCATCCCAAAAGAAAAAGGCACTTGCAAAACGCCGCAGGAAGGTGGTGGCCGGTAGCGATACCGATAGCGACGCTAATCTCTCCACGCTTGCTCTGAACGCACCCAGTACTGATGAGTCTACGTCTACTACCGTTGCTGCACCCATGGAGGTGCATCGGAGAACTTGGCATTGCCTTAATCTCTTTCGGCCACCTTATTTTTGTGGCCAATGTCACAAGACCGTGTACCTGTGCTGCATGCATTGTGAGGGGTGTGGCTTTTGCCTACACACTTTGGAGTGTCCAGTTCGTGGAAGGGCCCACCCCAACACAGACAAGTGGCTCTTTCAAAAGTGGTGTCAGGAGGTAGACGTTGAGGAGGTTTTGACCGCCACCCTCCCCAACGAGCCCGTGTCCGGTGACTAGGAGTTCCACGTCTTTTCTAATCCTCTATTGGCTTCTCCCCCAGGTAAGGAGGTGAAGAAAAAAGAGGTCCAGTCATCTGATTCAGAGGCGCACCTCTTTGCGCCTCCCCCTACGGCCCCTGTGCCAAAGAAGAAGGCGAAGGGAAAGAAGGTCTTGCCCAAGGCACCCCCTATCAACCCTCCCAATCACCAAAGGCGTACTCGGAGCTCCATTCGGCGCGAAACAACCCCTTTGGGGGTGGGAGATTGGTTGACCGACAAGGATATCCTGTGTTGGTTGAACCAAGAGGTCTGCCACAATGAAATTGATGAACCGCGTGCGTGGACTCTCGCGGTTCTATATATCAAGAGACTCTCCAAGTACATGCAGAGAGTTGAATTCGGCGAAAGAATGACCAACTTGAGGTGGTGCCGCCGCCACATTTTTGTGGTTAATTCCAATGACAAGGAAGGGTTGCAGTGGTTTGTGTGTGCCTTCGATTGTCGTGTCCGGTTGGAGCTTTTCACTATTTGGGTTTGGGAACCCCTAAGCTCCACTCATTTGATCCGTCCTTTCTTGTCGGCCTTGAAGAAATCTTCGCGAACCACCAAGCACCGCGCCTTGGGATTCCAAACGGACGGTTGGTCCTGTGGTTTTCAAAGGTTGAACATCGCGAAGCAGGTGGTGGAGCACCGGGGTACTTTTTCCAATGTGCCCCTTGTCCCAATGGGTGCCGGTTTCGTGGACTATGTGCTCAGCATTGTTAATGCTGATCGTGCTGTGCGGGTTGCTCAAGCGCCCGGTGATGATGTGGAGGGCGTGACCGAGCTTTCTGGCCCTCCTGAGTCCCCCCCCAGCACCCAAGTTGCAGGTGCACTTTCGGCTAAGGAGGACAACGTTCAGGCCACCCCCACCCCACTCGAAGGCAAGGAGGCCTCCGCCGAGCAGAGCGTGGAAAGCCCGGAGGCCAGGCCGCAACCTTCCGTGGACACTCCAACCGAGGAGGAGGACACCCGTCCCAAGGTCCTCATCCGCGGAGAGTGGCGCAAGGTGCCGGATGGCTACCCAGCAGATGCATCTGGCCAGCTGGAGCGTGACTAGCTTTTCATTGATGACCTGTGCAAGCAGGTAGTGAAAGAGTTGCTCGCTGCTTGTCAGCTTAACACCAATCCTGGTGCAAAGCCCAAGTCTGGTGACACGAAAACGGACTTGATCTACAAGCGTGCATTTCGCAACTACTTGTAGCGGGTGCATGTTTTGTGGGCTGTATTTTCCTCCGCCGTTTGTTGTACCAATGGTGGAGCGTATAAGATTGCTATAATATTGGCCCCATACCAGTGCCTTGGTGGCCTATAATGGTGGCACTAGCGTTGGCCATGGCCCTGTCAGGACTTTTTGTCTTAAGCCTGATTTTGTTCCCAATGCAGGCACACTGCATGTTGGCCATGGCCCTGTCAGGACTCTTCTCTTGGGCCTGATTTTGAGTCTAGTGCCAATGACAACATGTGAAACTGTGTTATATTGGCCGAGTCCCAAGTAATTGGTGGCCACGCAGAGTACTATGTGCTTTGTGGACTCGGCGTTCCATCGTTAAGGTCGCTATGGGGTGCCGTACGGAATCGGCATTTGTACATATTGCGCATGTATTGCAAAGGTTGCATTTCTTTCAATTTTTCAATTTTTTTTATAATTTACACGACTTACAGCCAAAAAAAAAATTACACGACTTACCGCAAAAATAAGGAAATTCAATTTTTTTTTATAATTCACACCACTTACAGCAAAAAAAAAATTACACGCATTTGCAGCTAAAAAATTACACGACTATACGGTTTTTTTGTACACAGCTTACATTTCTCACATTTTTTACTCGTGGCTCCCGGGGGGGGGGGGGGGGCGACTCTGTGGGTCCTAGGACGCCAACTACCCCTGCCCCCCACCCCCCCCCTCTAGCGGCCTCTGGCCAACAGTTAGTTGCCAAAGGTGCCGCCCCTGGGCGTCCATGGGCGCCGAAGGCACGCAACGCTCCATGGGCACCAAAGTTGCCCGAAGGAAAGTTTTGTCCACTTTGCACCCCAACACTATCCTTAAACCCAACCCCCACCCTAACACCGGCCCCAACCCTGCGCCTAGTCCTAATCCTACCCGTACCCCTAGACCTAACCCTAATCCTAGCCCTAGCCTTAGCCCTAGCTCTAAGCCTGGGCTAGGATCACAGTTAGTGTGGGGGTCCACAATGGAGAACAATGATGTGGCAAAAGCAGACATGAACAAAATTTTGGGGATCTTGTTGAGCCCAATCAACATGGCTAGCATGGCCGAACCAACCGGCTGCAAAGGTTAGGGTTGGGTCTATGGTGATGCTATGGTTAGAGGGAGGGCAAGTGGAGGTAAGGGGAGCCTGTGCCCCCCCCCTCCCCCTCCCACCCCAAATCACCCCACCTGAACCCCCCAACTGACCCTCCCAGACCCCCCTTGGTGACCCGGCACCAGTATAGAAACCTCCAAGATGGTAGCTCGCGGGCTGGGGGCCTGCTTGCATAGCCGACTGCACAGAGAGCGCAAAGAGGGAAGGGGGCGACAGAGGGGGGGCGGAACAGGGATGGGACGGGGAGGCAAGGGCACGGTGGGGAGGAAGTAGATGAATGGTACGAGCTCCATGGGGCGACGCACCATGTTGTTCTCCTTTGCAAGGGTGGACATGGATGATGCGACACATGGAGGCAGCACACGCGGCGGCGGCCGTGATCGGTTGATGGCCAGGGACATCAAGGCAGATGTGGTGAATGTGGACAAGGTGTCAGTTAGTGTGCCGCTAGTAATGACTCGAACGGGACAGGTGGAAAACCATTGGCGACGGTAGCGAGCAACGCGGCGGTGCAACGGGGGAACACCGCCCCGATGGTGCCCGCGGTGGTGCTCGGTGCGCCGGCCTTGTGCCTTGGCCACCAAGGCAAGCTAGGCGTGCTATCGGGGATGGTGGTCAGATAGGGGTGGGAAAACGGGGCGTGTGGGTGCGGTCAACGGCGGCAGCGAGCGAAGCTGGTGACTTTCTACAAGTTCCGTACACGTCATTGTCAGCGGTCCCTCCCAGTCGCAACTAGGACGGCCGGGGCCTCCAAGCAGGGGCTGAGTGGCAGTGGTTAAGCATGGGGCTTGGAGCGGGGGCTTGGAGTGCCCCCGCGCCACCGCCCAGCCGGAGAAGAGCCAAGGATATGAGAGCCGAGGAGAAGAGCCAAGTTGCAGTGGTGAAGCAGGGGCCGTACGGATTCTACGCCACCGCCCGGCAGGCGCATCCGAGTCGCGTGCAGTGACGCAAGTTGTAGGGGCCAGGAGGGTCAAGTAGGGGCGTGGGACATGGACGTGGGCGACAAGAAAGGCGAAGTAAGATGAAAGGCGGCACAGCACGTCGATAATGCGATGCTTAGGCCGGACGGAGCCAGTGAGACGAAGAGGGAGCCGGGGCCGAGGGCGATGCGGCAGTGTACCCACAAGGGCTCCTTGTGACATTTCAAGCACCACACCATGGCAGCACGGCAACTGCCGATCACATGGGCCTTCCTTAGCGCGAGGGAGGCCAACCAACGAGTCGATTTGAACACACTTACTGCAGACCGTAGATGGAAACATATAGTGGCCAGCGAGGTCATCTGTGTGGATGACGTGTACGACAACATGCGGGGGACCTGGCAGCCAGTGATGTGAGGGACGCCAAGGGGGCGCAGTGGCCTAAATTCTGTGCATTAGCGGACATCACCCTGGCAACGAGTGCGGCCGCGTCGCAGGTTCCAATATCGTTCATCCTTCAAGACCAAGTCTTTTTGTTAGTGTGGGCGTTTAAAGACATTCGTGAGTACCAAGTGGCCATGCTGCGGAGACTCCCGGGGCTCGACAATATGGTACACTGCACGTGGAGATGGGCGAAAGACGAGCTGATTGTCCACGTGACGGAAAACATGACCCGATGGGCGGGGGTGCAAGCGGTAATAGTGCGAACGGTCCCATTGGCGCCATTCAAGAAGAAGTTGAAGGCGGCTACATGGGGGGGCGGCAGAGGCGATCCTCAACGGTGAGAAGATTTTCCTCCCGACGGGGGTAATGAGTGTAGAGGCCCAACAGACGTGGACGTGGACGTGGACCTACACGTCCACCCGGCGGCTGTTTGCAGCGGCCCCGCGAGGGGCGCCCCTAGATCATCCTAGGAGGGGAGACCGACGTCATGCAAAGGTTCCGCCTCATCACCGCCCCCCAAACGGGTGCGGCCCCGGGTTGGAAGCCGCCCTCGCATTGGCTGGCGGACGAGATCGTCCGCGAGAATGTGAATCTAGGGGGATCGGCATGTATAGTTGTGTTGAGGGCCTTGGAGCGTGACCACGAGGCCGTGGGAGAGCTAAGGACGGCGGCGGCCCAGGGGGATGTGTGGACACGAGACCTCGTGGCTTTGGGTGGTCCCGAACGTGGATGGGGAGAGGCGCCAGTCTCGAGAGCGCCGCCGGTCTCCGAAACGATGGAGGTGCTCGCTATCGCGGTTGAGGTCCCCTCAAACGGGCGTTCTAGGAGCCCGAGGAGAGATTCTCGGGGATGGAGAAGGAGCTGAGACGGGGGCTGTGGGCGAGAACGCGATGAGGATATGGCAAGGGAACGGCGTCGAGACCAAGGGGACCGTGAACGTGAGCATGGAGTGACCGTGATTGTATCCACGGATGCGATCAAGACAGATATTGCGGCAGGCGATAGGAGGCGGGCTGCCCGATGGCGCTGCCATGGCACTAGGGATGGAGTCCCCAGTAGGCGGCGCCCATCTCAGGCGCGAGGCATCAGGTGCCCTCCCCGTGGGATGGAGCAATGTGGCCCGGGAGCCGGGCACCTCCGGCGGCACGGGGCGGAGCCCCGCAAACGCCTCAGCAGCTCCCGCAGCAGTAAGGTGCGGGCAGCGCACGAAAACACGGGCTGAGAGGTCTCACTTTTCTTTTCTTTTTGTTTTCATTTTGGTTCAATATTAGGTCTCCAGGTTTTTCTAGGTCTCCGTGAGGATTGTCGGGCGACAGTCCCGGCTTGCAAGGGTCTAGCCCCAGTTATCGGTTTCAAGGCTCCTGGTTCACGTGGTAGGGGTGTGTGGAGTGAGGTCCGCCAAAGAGAGCACCATGGTAGCCCTGCGGGCTTCCCCAGGCTAAACCCAGGCCAGAGACCCTGTCTACGTTATCGTTTCGATCACTCGGCACAATGCGCCGGCCGGCGTAGGGCCGGCGGACGAGTGACGTGTGGAGCATTGGATATGGGTACTTCATGTGCTGTGCGGCGAGACTGCATGGGCTAGGCGTGCGGGGTGCATGAGCGGTCGAGGGACAAGTGTGAGGGTGGGCCGAAAGCGGGAGGAGCGAAAGTGGGAGCTAAGGATCATTGAGATAAGACACGCATGGGCGGAGTGCACAACGGGCACGTGCGGCTACAATGGAGTGGGACACCTCGGGTGTCCGCAGCAACAGCGGTGGGGATAGCATGGCGGAGCGCGCTAACGCCGGACAAAAGTGGAGGTATACGAGTGCGCAGTAGCGTGGGGGTCGGGCACCCAACACAAGCCGAAGGGTGGAGTAGGAATGGGAGTGTGGAGCGACAATGGAGGGGCGCCAAGGGAAGTAGGGTATGGGAGTATAGGGGGCCCGTGGTGGTGCCGACGTAGACACACGGAGGGGGGCGCGGGCATCTCATGTGTCCGCAGACCTTCGATGCAGCAACATGACGTGTGGGAGTACCACGAGGGGGTCCTTCGGCGTTCGCTAGGGGTCTTCTCATGGGCGTACCCCACCCCTGGAGTTAGCAGCCGCCCGGCCCGTTGGATGCGTAGTTTTTGGCGCAGGCCCTCCGCCGGGTGGCGATGGGTATGCTGACGCTAGTCGACTTCCTATTAGGCATCCTCCATGTTTGGATACGGGAGGGGGCGAACGAGCCCATGCTGGGCCGCTGGTGGGAACACTATGGAATGCAGGATGAACAGGACTGTGTCGGGGTGTGCCTATGCACGATTGAAACGGCGTTGTACTAGCCCTACAGGCACGTGGACTCCGCTTTTGTGATGGCCCCGCCGATAGGACGGGGCAATTGGAGATGCCCGGAGTGGCCGGGGATGATGGTGCGGTTTCGGTTTCATCGGGAGGCGTTGCCCCCTCCCGCACGGCGCTGGGGGCACCCGTTCGTCCCCCCCTTGAGATGGCGGGCGGCCTAGCACACAGTGCTCCTCCTGGAGGGCTGGGAACCGAGGGGGGAAGGCCATGGGTGTGCCATGGACGCAATGGGTCATATATGTATATATATATGCGTGACCCACCGTGCCGGATATCCAGTTTGCAGCCCCTTGATTGCACCATGGCCCCTCCACCTGACAATCTTGGTCAAGTCGGACCATGCACAGGATGCAACAAGAAGCAAAGCGCCAGCAAAAGGTCCCCTTGCAAGGTGTGTCAAGAAGAGCTGGTGAGCCGGAGCTGCTCCCAGGTTGGTGCATGTTATGGGGCGTGCCGCACCAACCCATGTTGGCACTTGGAATTCAAGGCGAAGACGGTCACCGTAACGCCGAGTCTACCGTGTACGGCAAGCTTCTTCATGTTGTGCGACGAGAATACCCACGTGTACCTCACGGTCGTTGACATGCCTCGGGAAGTCACGGAAGTGCGGAGCATGGGGGACGCTGCACCCAGCCCTGAGCATTGTCCATTGCGTCACTTTTGCCATGGCAACTCCATCATTTCCACCAGTTCCGACACCGTCCTCACCACCGTTCACGCCCCCCCAGGTGTGGGTATCATTCTTTGCAACGTACGGTTTGGGGGCTTTGTTGTTCGGTCTCCTCCTGATCCGCAGCTCTCAGCCACATGCGGTTGTGTCTTGTGGTGCACGCTTGTTCCCCCGTAAGCGCTTCTCTTGGATTATCGTATGGCGCAGTACTACTGCTTGATCTCCCCACGGGAAAAACAATCGTCAAGGGTTTCCAAGGTGGCAACACCAAAGAAGGGGAACCGGGCCCGGTCTGGCAACGACGACAGCAACACGGACGATGCAGGGCACTGGACGTGTGCCTGTCAGTAGGTGCACTACCGAGACAACTCCCATGCTGCGCACGACGCGCGTTTGCTAATTTCGTTTGCGATCCGTGTGTTGCGACAGGGGGCCTAAGACAGGCATCAAGACAGCCCCTTGTCCCGCGACAGCCCCCCCACAACAGCCCTACCGACAGCCCCCCTTTGAGATGGCCCTGGCTGTCGTAGAAGTTTATGACGGCTCTCCTGTAGTACACGGTCGCCCACTTCGACTCCCACGCGGCCCCCGACGGTGTCCGGACCACCGCACTGCCGCACGGCACCGGGTCCGTGGTCTCCTCGCCCTACATGAGCGGTAATTCCCGCGATGGGGCAGCCTTCGGCACCCCATCCTTCTGCCCCACATCCTTCTGCCCCGCATCCTTATCCCCCTCATCCTTGTTGCTGACGAACGGAACGAAACGGCGAACTCTCGGCGCGACAGGGGTTGTCACGTCCATGGCCGGAAGAACATGCAGTGAGGGCTGATGTGAGAGAGCACATAAGGACAAGGGGGCATGACAGGGACTGCGACAGGCAACTGTCGTAGAACACGGACTTAGGACAGGGCACCGGACAGGGGGGCTGCCGTGGGGGGATGCCATGTACGATATGCTGCCCGTGGGGCTGGGATGCTGCTTGCCAGACGCTATCCGAGACGTGGACAAGGCGGAAAAAGAAACGGATATCCGGCGGGAAGAGCGCGATCAACGAGCGGATGTCGCGCGACAACGAGAAGACGCGAATTCGCCGGAGGAGGTCTTCCTGGTCCCCGGCAAGCACACTCATGCGGCGGCGCTCAACGTTGTCTTGGAGGCCTGCTTCGGGATGAGATCCAACCCAGTGGACGGCGAGGCCCGGGGTAGGATCTCCCTGCGGTGCTCTCGTAAAGTGGCCGATGCCCTGTGCAAGGGCATCCTAGTTGGGGGACGATCGGTGCGTGCCGAGTCCGAGGAGCCCTCTGACGATGACGAGATGCACCGGCGTCCAAAGGGCGGCGCAAATGACGCCCGAAGGTCCACGGAGCGCGGCCGCGAAGGCAAAGCCGCGCGACGTGAATATGCCCATCGCGGTCAACAACTCTGCGTGGGACGGAACTAGTACGCTCGGAGCACCGGTGCGGTGCACAACTCAGCCTCGTGGAGGGGGAACGACGCAGATCAAGGAGCGACTCCTCATGCAGGCCCCTTTCAACTACCCATGGAACCACAGCCGTTGGACCACCTTGTCGAAGTTCACGACCATTTCGGGGGGAGCCACTCGCCGACCACGTGCGCACGTCCTTGGAGAATGAGTTCCGGTCACGGGCACGAGGGGCGGTGCAAGTCAAGTCGGAGAAGTCGGAGGCCCAAGACACAGGGGATTCGGACTCGGACGTACACCGCACAAAAAAACGGAAAACCACGCGGGGCCTGGAGGAGCCGGTGTTGTCAACGAGGAGCGACGCAAGGGCAGAGCAATCACCATGCCCCACAAAGGGGGTTGTGTCCACGGAGATCAAGGTGCTCAAGGAGGTACACACCATGGAGGTGCTTGCACTCAAAAAGGAGCACCAAACTGCCTTGAAGAAGGCACTTTTTGAGGATCGCCGGATGCATGAGGACAAGTAGCGATAGGTCGTGAGTCCTTTGAAGGAAGCGCTCGAGTAGGCCAAGAAGACAGCTGCGGAGGCCCAGGTGGAGGTCTCGGACCTCACGGTGCAAGTCAACCAGGAGGAGGCTCTCCTTGTGGAGCTCGAAGGCCGGCTAGCTCAAGGACAGAGCCTGGGTGAAATCTTGAAAACGCAACTCGATGCACAGAAGGAGATGACAAAACAGTGGCGGGAACTGTATCAGTCCATGGCAGCGAAGGGCAGTTCGACCTAGTTCCAGTCACAGTCCCAATAAGGCCACTCCATTCCGATGCAAGGTTGTCCCTTTTGGGTTTTCCAGCATTTTGCACAGTCCCCTTCCCCCGAGGAACACTTCACCGTAACCCCCTGTCTGGGGGTCCTGGCAGGCTCTTTACGATGTAGGGAGTTGACCAACCCTCTCCTTGTACCAGGGAGGGGGGGGGTTGTCAACGCATCGGTTGCGGTATACATGAGTTGCACAGAGTGTGCAACAATTTTTAATGTGCGCGCCTGATTTTCATTTTAGATTTTATCCCTTGATCATCACGTGGCTCCCCTTTGTGAGCTTGATATACATTTTCTTCCTTTTGTTGCAGAGGTGGCCTGATGGTCAGCCGACAGCAGGATTCGTTGTGCCACGGTTGCTCAGTTTCTTTTAAAGACCATAGAAGCAGTATGACATGAACCTCAGTTGCAATGTTCTACTGAAGCACGGGATCACAATCGGTGCGCCATGCAATGGAATGTCCGCAGCACTGATGCTTGCCGTGATCACAATGGAGGAAGGGTGTATGCCACCGTAATGCAGGGGGGGGGGGTGGAAGTGTGGTTCCGCTACATCTACCGAGAATGAAGGTGACGGGATAGCACAACAGGATACTGAGACAGGGGTCAGGACATGGGTATGTCTCAAAACAGGTTACCAAGATAGGTACTAAGACAGGGGCCTGTCCGGCGACAGGTTACCAAGACAGGTACTAAGGTGTCCGGCGATAGCCCCCCTGTCTTAGTACCTGTCTTGGCAACCTGTCTTGAGATAGACCCCTGTCATGACCCTTGTCTTACCGACCTGTCTTGAACACGGTGCGGGAGACAGTTATGGGTTTCGTTGCCTGCTGCATGGTGTTGCATTGTTTGTTGACACGAAAATGGCCTCTGGCAGCCTGGCCGACATTGTTGACACCCTCTGCTCTAGTGTGGCCAAGCTCCACTTGGCACCTAGTCGGACTTTGTCCAATCGATGGCGCCATGAGCACTTGCGCATGCTGGAGAAAGCTGCCACGGCAATTGTGCGGGAACCCACCAAGATCATCCCGGACACCAAGGGGCATCACACCCTGCGGCTAGAGGGGCGGTTTGAGCTCTGCGATGAGAGTGGGGAGGAGGCTATTTTGTTGGTGGGCCAATTCCGAAGGATGAAAATTTCTGTCCGCAATTTGGACAAACTCCCGAGGACATGTCGGAGGGCCACCCTACGACGGGTGCGCCAAGCCTTCATCCCCTACCGGTCGAAGCCGGTGGTGTTCAAGCCCAGTGTGGGGCGGGCTAGTTGCGGGGCCCTCTTCAACCTCCGGGACGTGGTGGAGTAACACGTGAAGTTGCACTACATGCAACAACCCCAAGGCCGGGTGCCTCCGAAGTTTCGTATTGTCATTTGTGTGGATGCCACCGCTTTTTGGAAGGCAAGTGCCACACGTGGGGACGTGTACATCAACTTAGCAGACAGTACACGCAGCGCGGGGAGGCCTAGTTTCTGGTGCAAGTGGTTTACGTTCGATGGATCAGATGATGCCGACCCCTTGCGTCTAGCTGACAAATTGGGGCAACTAGATGCCCAGTTGGTTGAGCTACAACGCGATGGGAGTGCCACCCCCACCATGACCGTTGAGGTGCAATGTTTCTTAACCGGAGATGGGAAAGGGATGTGTGCTGGGCACACAAAACTTAAATGCCGTCGTTGGCATTGTGACCTCGCGTTCGAGGACTTTGGAGGTGACAACCTCCGCCCTAGTGATTTTGTACTTTCCATTCGATGGGGGGGTTTCCTCCGCTCCATACCCCCAACACTTTTTGTTGGAGACATGGTGCATTGCTGTTGTATAATAGTAAATGCAATTTTCAAAAGGTTATGCTCGGATGGCCAGATTTCACAAGCCCGTGCCCTCGGCCCTTTGCTGCGGAGTGTAGTGCAATCCGTGATGCAAGCAGCTGCCCACATCCCGTCTGAAATGAGGGACGCACCGTGGCCCACTAAGGACGGTAATTTTGATCTAGCGGGGGGAAGGTGGTTTGCCCGAGATCACGCGAACCACGCAAAAGTTGTGCAGCTTATTCAACAGCATGTGGGGCCTCAAGAGCGTGTGGTTGTAGGCGCGACAAGCATCCCCCTGCATGCCGTGATCCAACGCATGCTCCTAAGTTTGTGGTATATGGAAAAGTGTTGATCGAACAAGATTGGTTTGACCAATAAGGAGGTGGAGTCGTATAGGCGGGCTGTGGGGCATTTTGCCAATGATTGGCGTGCGTTGCAGTGGCAACCCACACTGTGGGTACATTGGACATGTGTCCATTCTGGGTGGTTTGCGGCCGAGTACCGCAATTTTAATATTTTTTCCAGCATCCCCACCGAAAGGCGGAACGTGGAGTTCAAGATGGACATCCGCCATTCATTTCTAGGTTATAAAATATCGCGCGCCTGTTTCAGTGCACGGGCATTCACCCACGTATTGGAGCTTGATGCTCTTGATGTGGGCTTGCAGATGTGGCATGCGCTGCATGACACAAAGGACAAGAAGCGACGCATTGGGCGACGAAAGGCCTAAGGAGATGAATGAAATCCAAAATGTTGCTTTGCGACTGGGCTTTGGGACAGGTGCCGAGACAGGGGGCTGTCTTAGGACAGTGGGTCGCGACAGGTGTCAAGATAGGGGGGTGTCGTAAGACGGCTGAACCAAGACAGGGCGGTTGTCGTGAAGACAAGGGCTGTCTTGGGGCTGTAGTGGGATTTTACGAAATGGGCACGGCGCGTGCGCACATGGCGGCGCCGGTGTCCACAGGTCCCCTTGGCATAGGGAACATGTTTTAGTACCTAAAAGTCATAGGATGTCAGGGGGTATAGTGGAGGAATACACCACTTTTTGGGGGGGTGGGGTTATCGGCCTCATCCTGTCTGGCTGCACCTCATTCAGTACTCGTTTAGAGGGTGCTGCTGTCCAGCATTGGCATCAGGCAGTCCATCCCTCTCAAGGCTTTGTATGGCAGGGAAGGGACCCTGGGGTTTTCTTTCCCCTCCTGTTTGAGTGCGCCAAGCTGCGCTATTTGAAAGGCCTCTTTCTCAACGTCAATAGTAGTAGCGCCCTGATGCGAGGCATAGTCCGCCATGTGCTGTCCTCTGCTTTGCCTGGCCCCATGGTAGGTGACTGGGACTCAGTTCGGCTCTGGCTAGCTGAGTATGGCCTCACTCTCCTCCCCTCCACTAGCCCTTTTCTGACATCTGCACATGTAGAGTTTGCCGTGCTACGGGCTGCGGTGGGCAGCGTGATCGCCATTTCAGATGGCTCGCGAGAGGAGCGCGCCCACGGTTGGGCGGTCATCCTCGTAGATGCCGAAGGCATCATGGCGTGGGCGTACTCTGGGGCCCGCTTGCACAGTGGCTCCTCCTGGGCCGCCGAGTGGTGCGCCAAGGGCCTGGCGCTGTGGTTGCTGCGCCACTTGGCCATTCCCCCGTCACAAGTTCTCGGCTTTGTCGCCCATAACCTTGGTGCCTCCTTCGGGTCGGCAGGGGGGGGGGGGCAGTGTATATGGGTGGATGCCGTCGTAAGGTTTATGCCTCCTTTCTCGCTGACGGGTGTGTGGCTGAGTACTACGTGCCTACATAGCACGACACGCACCGCCAAGATGCGGTGGCCCTCTGGCAGGCGGAGGCGGATCGCTTCGCCAAGGCAGGGCTGCGGCTGGCCCGCCCCTTCGCAGTCCCTCTACCCTCTCTCCTTTCTGAGCTCTACCTCCTGTTTTTAGATGGTGACTTAGTCTGTAATGCAGTGCATGCCCTCGATGATCTGTATCTCACTAGGTGCTGGTTCCATGCTCCTGATCCTGGCGATAGTGATACGGCGTGTTGGCAGCGCACCCTTTTCTGCCCTGACCTGTCCAGCGGCGCCATCAAGTTTGCATGCTGGCTGCGGGCAACGCCCTTCTGCCGTTGCTCGCTCAGGCTAGAGTTTCATTGCTATATATGCCGCACTGCTTGCCTTTCCTAGGGTGAGCACATGCAGTGTGACTGCCTAGCAGTCGTACTTGCCTGTTTGATGGGATTTCGTGCAGTGGCGGACTTGATGGCCCTGCAGAGAACTATCACGTGGCGGTCTGTCAATAGTTTTGTGGTGGAGTGCGCTGGTGCTCCCGTTGTTTGGACCCCGGCTTTCCCTTCTTGCGCCCCGCTTTCTGCTGCCCCGCCTGCCGATGTCCAGATCTCCTGGTCTGGGGCTGTTACCGTCGCCGCTGAAGCCCCTGTTCCGGTTCCCGCACGGGATGAGGCAGCTCAAACTTATCTGCGTGCAGCGGCGATGTGGGTGGCTTTGTCCCCGGATAGTCGGCGCGCGGACATCTTTGGTGCCCAGAGGGCCAGCTTGTGGCCCGCCCCCTTCTCGTGGGGGCTCGTGGCAGTTGCATCTGCCTTTGCAGCAGTGGGCGCCCCGTCGGTCTCTGCATGTACTACCATCCCCTTTGGCTCCAGCGGCCCATGGTTCCTTTCCCTTGCCGTGCCGGAACGCTTTGCTGTGCGCTTAACATGCGTTCCCCCGCCCCCCGGTTGGTCTGGTGTGTGGTTCAAGCTTGACACCTCAGTGGACAGCTCAGTGGCTGACTGGGTGCACATCACGGTGGACTCGGGAGCAGCGATCACCTTCCCAGCCACGGTTTCTGCCCCCTTGGGGAGAGCCTCACCTCCCTGTTGCGTGACAGCTGGGACAGCGCGCCTCCAGTGATGTGGACTCAAAATACGATATAGAGCAGTTGTCTTGTGATTCTGTGTCGGACACGGATTGATGACAAACCTACGCCCCCGTGCCTTGTGTGCCTGTGTCTTGCGGCTGGTAAGGGGGGCCTGCCAGCTGGGATTGCCCACACTCAGTCAACAAAGCGCTGCTTGCAAGGATTGCGAGAAAACCGAGCTGTTGGCCCGTGTCCCAGGGAGATGCCCCCCGAATTCTCTCACCATCCATCCATCCATCCATCCCCCCCCATCGCCCCTCCCAGAACCCCCCCTCCCAACCCTCCCCCCCCCCCCCTGCAAGGGGGCCTTCGGCTAACGGTTAGTTGGGGAGGTGGTTGGCGTCTAGGACCGAGGAGTCGCCCTCCCCCCCCCCCCCCAGGTCGTGGCTGTATGCCTTGAGTGCTCCTGTGGAGTGGGACGTTGACGTCTTTAGCTTTAGACGGAGGCATGACGTCGGGTGATTGCCACAGACACACATTGCAAGTGACGATTTTCAGAGAGTGCAAGGGGAACCACAAGAGCCGGCACACAGAAGGTGAGGGTTGGCTCTGGCGGTCTGACCTCTTTCCTTTTTCCCTCCCATGACTCCTTTACTATCTCCCTCTGGGGTGCGATTTTCCGTTTCCCCGTGCTGTTTGACAGTGTGCAACCACACCCTTGTGGCCCAAATTAAAGTCAATATGTTTAATATTTGGCCAAAAATTAACACGTTAATCTCAAGTTTCAATTCTTTTAGGGGGGGTTAGGGGGTTTGCTGTGAAAATTATGACCCCCATGAATTGCCTTACGGGCTTGGGTGTCATTTCCCCCCGGGGGTTGGTGGGGGGGTCCTGCCCATGTGGTTGTTTCGAAATGTTAAAATGGCTCTTGGCTTTAATTTTTGTTTTTAATTTTTGGATTAATATTTGAAAAGTTAAATTTTAAAGAGTCGCCAGCATTAATATTAATCTCACAAATATTAACCCTATTCTCCAAATATTAACCCTCCATAAAAATGCGCAACAACAAGCCAAACATGCTAGGGGGCATGCATAATTGTTGTGCCTTACCAAAATGGATATCCCCCCTTCCCCTTTTTCTGCACACACACAAACAGAGACACACACACACACACACACACACACACATACACGCACACACACACACACAATGATATTGGCACCCCCACACACCCGAACTCTGCCACACACATCCCTCCTTGCTCCTTCATCTCTCCTCCCGTTACCCTTGCTCTCAAGGTTTGGGAGGGCCCTTTCTTTCCACAGGTTATTTTTTTGAAGGAAAAATTGAAAATTGGTGAAGATCATTGAAAATTGAGCAAGGAGAAAAAGGTTGTAGGTATGTGTGTGTGTGTGTGTGTGTGTGCATGCATGTGTGTCCATTGTGGCTAGTTTCTAGGTTGTAGAATGCCCCAAAGGAGATAAAGGGGCTAGTTCAGGTTTCATTGGCAATGCCACCACACCCCCCTTGGTATTGTGGTGTGTGATGTTTGGGGCTATGGGGTCTAGGGTTATGGTTCCTAGGGCTGTGGTGTGTGGGTGTGTGGGTTTGTGGGGCTGTGGTGTGTGGACCTATGGTACGTCTCGGTGTGGTTTCTAGGGCTGTGGTGTGTGGGGGTGTGATGTTTGGGGCTGTGCTGTGTGGGGGAGTGGTTTCTAGGATTCTTGTGTGTGGGGCTAAGGTTTCTAGGGTTGTGGTCTGTGGGGATGTGGTGTGGGGTTGTGGTGGGTACGGATGTGGTATATGGGTGTGTGGTGGACATGTGTGGGGTTTGGTGTCACGTGCTGTGGTGTGTGGGGCTGTTGCATGGGGGGGGGGGTGCTGTGGGGGTGCATTGCAGCCCTGTGGTGGGTTGTGGTGCATTGTGGGTGAACAAAATCAGTGCACGAGGGACTGGGGGGCATAATTAATTTTTGGGACGACTTTTCAATTTCTGGTAAGTTAATATTATCGGTTAATTTTTAATATTTGGAACGCCGGTCTAAAAATTAAATATTAATCTCAAGAAATTAAGACCGGCGGTCTCAAAATTAAACAGAAACAATGGGGGCAATGTGGGGCTGTGGTGTGTGCGCTTGTGGTGTGTGGGCCTTTGGGGTGTCTGACTAGGGTGTGTGGGGTTGTGGGGTGCGGCGATGTAATGTACAGGGCTGGGGTCTGTGGGGCCGTGGCCTGTGGGGTTGTGGTGTGTGGGGCTGTGGCGTGTGGGCTCTGGCGTGTGGCCCTGTGGGGTGTAGGGCTGTGGTGTGTTGGGCTGCAGGGTGTGGGGCTGTGGCATGTTTGGGGATGTGGTGCTTGCGCCTGCGGGGTGTGGGCCTCTGGCGTGTGGAGCTGCGTGGTGTGGGGCTGTGGGATGCAAGGCGGTGCGTTTGGGGCTGTGGTGTGCAGGGCTGTGGTGCATGGGGCTCTGTGTGCGGTTTTGCTGTGTGGGGCAGTGGGGCATGGGGCTGTGGGGTGGGATGCTGTGGGTGTATCTTGTAATTCATGTAATTTTTTTTTTCGCTGTAAATGTGCGGAACAAAAAAACCGTATAGTGGTGTAATTTTTTTTTCCCTGTAAGTCGTGTAAGCCGCAAAAAAAAGCACAGCAAAAAAAAAACTAACACGACCTGACGGTTTTTTTGTTACGCGCATTTACAGCGGAAAAAAAAAATTACACGACTTCCAGCAAAAAAAAAATTACACGACCTGACGGTTTTTTTGTTAGACGCATTTACAGCGGAAAAAAAAAATTACACGACTTACAGCAAAAAAAAAAATTACACGACCTGACGGTTTTTTGTTACACGCATTTACAGCAGAAAAAAAAGCGGCAGGGGTTACGTAGCCACCTTGCCCACTTGTGGGCCACTTCTGATTTTGCCCCCCGCTCTGCAGCGGTGGGGCTCCCCGATACGGCAGGGGTGAGGTAGCCAATTTGCCCACTTGTGGGCCACTTCTGATTTTGCCCCCCGCTCTGAAGCGGTGGGGCTCCCCGATAAGGGAGGGGTGAGGTAGCCAATTGGCCCACTTGTGGGCCACTTCTGATTTTGCCCCCCGCTCTGCAGCGGTGGGGCTCCCCGATACGGCAGGGGTGAGGTAGCCAATTTGCCCACTTGTGGGCCACTTCTGATTTTGCCCCCCGCTCTGAAGCGGTGGGGCTCCCTGATACGGCAGGGGTGAAGTAGCCAATTTGCCCACTTGTGGGCCACTTCTGATTTTGCCCCCCGCTCTGCAGCGGTGGGGCTCCCCGATACGGCAGGGGTGAGGTAGCCAATTTGCCCACTTGTGGGCCACTTCTGATTTTGCCCCCCGCTCTGCAGCGGTGGGGATCCCCGATACGGCAGGGGTGAGGTAGCCAATTTGCCCACTTGTGGGCCACTTCTGATTTTGCCGCCCGCTCTGAAGCGGTGGGGATCCCCGATACGGCAGGGGTGAGGTAGCCAATTTGCCCACTTGTGGGCCACTTCTGATTTTGCCGCCCGCTCTGCAGCGGTGGGGCTCCCCGATAAGGCAGGGGTGAGGTAGCCATTTCGCCCACTTGTGGGCCACTTCTGATCTTGCCCCCCGCTCTGCAGCGGTGGGGCTCCCCGATACGGCAGGGGTGAGGTAGCCAATTTGCCCACTTGTGGGCCACTTCTGATTTTGCCCCCCGCTCTGCAGCGGTGGGGCTCCCCGATACGGCAGGGGTGAGGTAGCCAATTTGCCCACTTGTGGGCCATTTCTGATTTCGCCCCCCGCTCTGAAGCGGTGGGGCTCCCCGATACGGCAGGGGTGAGGTAGCCAATTTGCCCACTTGTGGGCCACTTCTGATTTTGCCCCCCGCTCTGCAGCGGTGGGGCTCCCCGATACGGCAGGGGTGAGGTAGCCAATTTGCCCACTTGTGGGCCACTTCTGATTTTGCCCCCCGCTCTGCAGCGGTGGGGCTCCCCGATACGGCAGGGGTGAGGTAGCCAATTTGCCCACTTGTGGGCCATTTCTGATTTCGCCCCCCGCTCTGAAGCGGTGGGGCTCCCCGATACGGCAGGGGTGAGGTAGCCAATTTGCCCACTTGTGGGCCACTTCTGATTTTGCCCCCCGCTCTGAAGCGGTGGGGCTCCCCGATACGGCAGGGGTGAGGTAGCCAATTTGCCCACTTGTGGGCCACTTCTGATTTTGCCCCCCGCTCTGCAGCGGTGGGGCTCCCCGATACGGCAGGGGTGAGGTAGCCAATTTGCCCACTTGTGGGCCACTTCTGATTTTGCCCCCCGCTCTGAAGCGCTGGGGCTCCCTGATACGGCAGGGGTGAGATAGCCAATTTGCCCACTTGTGGGCCACTTCTGATTTTGCCCCCCGCTCTGCAGCGGTGGGGATCCCCGATACGGCAGGGGTGAGGTAGCCATTTCGCCCACTTGTGGGCCACTTCTGATTTTGCCCCCCGCTCTGAAGCGGTGGGGCTCCCCGATACGGCAGAGGTGAGGTAGCCAATTTGCCCACTTGTGGGCCACTTCTGATTTTGCTCCCCGCTCTGAAGCGGTGGGGCTCCCCGTGGCCCTGTCAGGACTCTTCTCTTGGGATTGATTTTGAGTCTAGTGCCAATGACAACATGTGAAACTATGTTATATTGGCCGAGTCCCAACTAATTGGTGGCCACGCAGAGTACTATGTGCTTTTTGGACTCGGCGTCCCATCGTTAAGGTCGCTATGGGGTGCCGTACGGAACCGGCAGCTGTACATATTGCGCATGTATTGCAAAGGTTGGGTATCTTTCAATTTCTCAATTTTTTTTATAATTTACACGACTTACAGCAAAAAAAAAATTACACGGCTTACCGCAAAAATTAAAAAATTCAATTTTTTTTTATAATTCACACGACTTACAGCAAAAAAAAAAAATTACACGCATTTACAGCAAAAAAAAATTACACGACTATACGGTTTTTTTGTACACAACTTACATTTTTCACATGCTGTGGTGTGTTGGGCCATGGTTTGTTGGGTTGTAGGGTGTGGGGCTGTGGCGTGCCGTGCTGTGACAATTTCGATTGTGGTGCTTGGGGCTGTGGGGTGTGGGGCTATGGGTTGTTGGGCTGTGGGGTCATGGTATGCCGGGCACGGTGCCCTTTGGGGCTGCGGTGCTTGGGGCTGTGGGGGGTGCCGCTGTGGGGGTTTGGGGTTTGTGGTGTGGGGCTGTGGGATGTTGGGGGTGTGCAGTCCAAAAATAACACAAAAAACCAAAAGTTAATTTTTGACCCCCTAAAATAATTTCTGGAAATTAATATTATCGAGCCAAAAATTAATTAATATATTAATTATTAATCGACGCGAGCGTTAATATTAATCTCGAAAAATTAACGAAAGCGGCGCAAAAATTAACATGAAAAAAAGTGCATAACGCACAACCACCTCACCATTTCAGGCACCCGGGGGGGGGGAGACTTCCGGGGGGGGGGGCTTTAGGGGTGTGGGGGGGTTGCATACTGGCGGCGGGGGGGGGGAACCACAGCCCCACACAGCACAGCCCCAAACATCACACCCCCACACACCACAGCCCTAGAAACCACACCGAGACGTACCATAGGTCCACACACCACAGCCCCACGAACCCACACACCCACACACCACAGCCCTAGGAACCATAACCCTGAACTAGCCCCTTTTATCTCCTTTGGGGCATTCTACAACCTAGAAACTAGCCACAATGGACACACATGCATGCACACACACACACACACACACACACACACACACACACACACACACACACACACACACCTATAACCTTTTTCTCCTTGCTCAATTTTCAATGATCTTCAACAATTTTCAATCGTTTCTTCAAAAAAATCACCTGTGGAAAGAAAGGGAATACCCTCTCAAACCTTAAGCGCAAGGGCAACGGGAGGAGAGAGGAAGGAGCAAGGACGGATGTGTGTGCGAGGGGTTGGGTGTGTGGGGGGGTGCCGACCTCATTGTTTGTGTGTGTGTGTGTGTGTGTGTGTGTGTGTGTGTGTATGTGTGTGTGTATGTGTGTGTGTGTGTGTGTTCGTGTGTGTGTGTGTGTGTGTGTGCGTGTGTGCGTGCGCGTTTCTTCCCATTCCATACAAGAAAAGGTGCATTGATGTTGTATACTTCATATGTAGAGCCCACTATGGGCCATATAGAGGCGCCAATGAAGCGGTGCACTAGGGGGTGGTCATCCCGAATGGCTAGCTCACCGGGCTCCCTAGGTGTTGCCCACTAGAACCCCTTGCGGTCATCAATAGACTTCAACACCTCCAAAAAAACCATGTGTTAATATTTACATTAATTTCTCGAGATTAATATTAAGTTAATTTTTCAGTCGGCGTTAATATTAATCGAAAACAAGATATTAATCTCGAGAAATTAACGCAAAAAACGCAAAAATTAACAAACAACAAATCGGCCACAAACCTTCAAGTTGTCGGCCCATATCGTTGCAAGTGCCGCCATGTCCTTGTCCCCGCACACGGCCATCCCTATCACCCACAAGTACGCGGGTGTGCGGCCCCGTGCGCCGTGGTTGAGGAGCCCAATGGAGAGCTGGGTCCAACTACCACCGGCGCACGGGTACGCATCCCCACGCACAATGAAGGTGAGGGGCCTTGTCCAATCGATGGTGTCCACTAGCAATGGGCGTGATTGGACGTACCGGGCCCATGAGGGTAGCGGCCAAGAGCGCCCACTCGCGGGGGGATCGGGGACGGACACGGGTGGTCGTAGGTCAAGGGGGGTGACCAACTCCTTCCACGTGTCTGTGAACGCTTCCCGAGTGGGGATGGGGCGGGGGAACGGGAGGCCCGTTGCGGCCGAGTAGGCCGACCCTTGGCGGCTCATGTACTCCGACACGTGCCGGAAGCCAACCTTGGGGACGTTCAAGTCCATGAGGAGGCCGATGAGGTCCGGGGCCGGGAAGAGGTGGGAGGCATATTGCTTCACCGCCTCCACTTGCTTAGTACGAACAAGGGAGGGGTAGCCAACCACCATGGCCTCGGACCATCGGGCCCGGGCCAAAGGGGATGAGGCCACCCACTCACCAAGGAGTTGGGAGACCAAAGGGTCCCGCAAACTCTTGGCCCCGCTCAAACGCACGAGCGTCATGTTAAGCTCGGTAAGGGTGTCCCGAGAGAAAGGCATAACAAGGGCTATACAAGGGAACATGGTGGTGTGGAGGGGGGGGGGGATGCGGGCAACCGGAGGGGGGGTGTCCAAGACGCCCGCCAACACAACATTGGGACCTCTCTACTATACCGTTGTGGAACAATATACCACGTAACACCCCTTATAGGTCCGCATATGTGCATGGAAAAATGGGTACAAATGGCCCAATCGCAAAAATTTGACTTTAACCTCTTAATATTTGCGAGATCAATATATTAACGCCTTCATATATTAAAAATTAAAAATTAACATATTGACTTTAATTTGGGCCACTAGGGCACAAGCACACAAACTCAGTCACTCAGTCACTCAGTCACTCACTCACCCACTCAAACACTCAAACACTCACTCTTTTCGCAGATTGATGCTTGTATACGCTGTTGAGCCTCTGCTGTTGTGCAGGCTTACATTCTGGTTGACACACACACGGTGCTCTACACCAGCCATTCACAGTGCGGGTTGTTTTCCCCACAAAACTCGGACAAATGCATTGCACTATCCTTTTACCTTGACCAACGGGAATCCGGCGTCACAAGTCTATAGCACAATGCGTACTAGCCAGCGTGGCACGCTCGACCATGTCAGCGCAGTGTCACCTGCACACACACACACACACACACACACACACACACACACACACACACTCACTCACTCACTCACTCACTCACTCACCCACTGACTAACTGACTCACTCACACTCGCACATGTGTGTGTGTGCGCACACGCACAAAGCAAGGGCCGGCCCCAGTGCACCGTGGCGTGGGTGCTCCATGAGCTGAGGTTCCACCAGCCAGCCGAGAGGCAACAGGTCCCCAGGGCCACCCTGAACAGAACGCAGCCCCACAAACGACAGGTCCGTGCAGGGAGTCCCTCCCATGGCTTGCATGGGACAAGGGTTGAAGACTTAGGTTCAGGGCCCAGACGCCTACCGGTCCCCATTGGTACGGCATCCCAGCCTTTACCTTTTGGTAACAGCGCCTCCGGCACGCCCGCGTGCACACATATACACAGACTTACGCACACACACGCACGCACCAGTGCGCCTTTAAAAATGGCAGAGTGTTCCCCAGACTCAGCTGGTGTGAACCCCAAAAAAACTTTTCTGCACCCCGTGCATCATCCTGTGGATCCCAGTGAATCCCCCACACAATTCCCATGACACCCACTGAATCCCAAGAAAACTGCATCCCCCGCCTTGGCTGTTGAGTCCAGCAACACAGCAGTGATTTCTAAAGATCAACAGCACCACCAAACCAACAGGTGGGTGTGTCTACACATACAATGTGTCCTTGTGAATCCCTGCGAATCCCCGAAAAGTTTCCCGTGAATCCCATTGAATCCCAAAACATTGGTTTGTGACTTCTGCGCTAACAGGAGTCGCACGAGCTGAATGTCTGGCGCTTCACCCAGCCCCCATTTCTCGCACACGCACGCTCTGCAGGTGGGCCTGCACACCCTCGAAGCGGGCGACATCCTGTATGATTCCATGCGCCCCGCCGTCACGTACTGCGGCGACAGCGTGGTCCTGGTTGTTGCTGTTGCAATGGCCGCAGCACCCGGTGAGACACTCCTGAGCGAGGCAGTGCGTAATCTCCTCCCCACGCCCCCGGAGGGCCCCGACCTCCCGCGCACCGCTGTCCTGCGCGTGTGCTCTGGCCCTGACACCAGCTTTCTCCCCGACCTCGTTGTCTGCTGCGCTGGCGCCGAAGTCCCTGCGACGCTCGCGGAGCGTCTGATCGCGGCCCTCGCCCCGGCACCGCCGCCGCTCCCAATACCGGGACCGGAGAGCTCTGGTGGATTGGAGTGGCCGCCTTCGCCCAACGCGCCAGCCATGGCGCTTGCCCTAATGTTCGACACGATGGGCGCGCTGGACATCTCCTGCGTCAGCCCCAGTGAGATCCAGGGGATGTTCACGCTTGTCTGCGTGTGGCTGTCCACGGCAGAGGTATGCGGGATAGCAGGTGCGCGTCCGATTCCCCTCGACCAAACACCCCGTCGCCTCCAAGCTGGTCCGAGGTCACGTTGTGTGGCACGCCACCGCCGCCTCGGGGATGATGGCAGCGTGGTTCAGATAATTTGGGCCGCTGGGTGGCCAGCCACCATCCTCGTGGGCGGTAGGAATGGTGGGTGCGGCGCTTTAGGTATTTTGCTTGGCTAAAGCATTGTTACGTTGTTTTCATTGTGGTGCACATTCGGTGATGTCCAGTTGCTTATCTCCCCTCTCTTTCTTCCTCTCCCTCTGACCTCTTAATCATTAGCCGTGCTTGTACCGCTCTACCTGTACCCCCACCTCTACGTCTGCTTCTACCCCTGCCTGTGCCTTCACCTCTCCGTCTGCTTGGCTACCCTCTATACCTACTTCTACCTCTACCTCTACCTCTATTTCTACCTCTACCTCTACCTCTACCTCCCTGTACCTTGACCTCTCCTGTATTTCTACCTGCACCGCGACCTGTACTTGTATCTCCTGTACCTCTACCTCCACCCGGACCCTCTATGGCATCACGCATACCTCTGCCTCTACCTCCACCTCGACCTTTGCCTCTTCTTCATGACTTTCCAGACCTCCGACGCCCGCCGGTCCAGTCAGGATGGAGTGGACGAGACCATAAAGGTGTTGGCCAGCAAAGCCGTGGCCATGTGTCAGGCTGCACACACACCGTCGCTGTTGATTGCGTTCGCTGCCGCTGAGGAGGCACTGCATTTCTGTATGGATGTGCGCCGGCACGGATCCGTCAGTGCACTTACTCGCGACAGGTCTGCCCTATTAGATCAGCCTTTTGAGTGGTTTTTACCCGAAATCACCTCGAAGAGAGGTTGTTAGATCAAGCGCAGGCGCGAGCGTCGTATACCCCCCTTTTTTGGGGTCGTTCGCGTAGCATACCCCAATGTATGATTTCTGACGTCTAACCCGTTGTAAAATCATCATTTTAGGACCAAAAATGATCCACCAATGATTTTTTTGATTTTGACTCCCGTACCCCCCCCCCCCGCCGCACCTGGGTACCCCTTTTTGGGGGGGGGGGGGGTAGCCGTGTGCGCGGTGCAAAAGATCTTTTGATTTCCCGTCCTTTTGATCCCAGCGTCTTTCAGCAAGGAGATCCGCCCGGACCAAAACGCCTTTTGGAGATCATGCGTGAAAAAACACTTGCTTTCATACAAACTACATAGCGCAATGAAATCCATGTTTCCGCCCAATGCATTGATTGCGGTTGTTGGGATTATTGAAATGTTCGTAGTGATTGTCTACCACTACGTGACCCTTTTCGTTGTCCTATGTGTGAAACCGGAAATCCCCTCGAAGAGAGGTTGTTAGATCAAGAGCAAGTGTGAGCGTCGTGTACCCCCCTTTTTTGGGGTCGTTCGCGTAGCATATCCCAACGTATGGTTTCTGACGTCTAACCCGTTGTAAAATCATCATTTTAGGACCAAAAATGATCCCCGAATGATTTTTTTTGATTTTGAGGGCTGGGGGGGGTCAAAACTTCTTTGCGTATAGTGGCCGCTGTGGGTGTATTTGGACCTGGGAGCTGAAGAAATTTTTTCTTGTATATGGACCCCCTAACCCATGGCGGGGATCCCTTGTCCCAACTCCACATACCCCCAGTCGCCCCCCCCCCCCCCCCCATATGGCCCCTTGGCAGTGACGACTTAGCCGTTTTCACACTCGATAGGTTGTTTAGTGGCACGTGAAAGTTTTTTGAAATTCGAGTGTTCATGAAAACCTTCCGTTGCCCCTAGGATGGGTTTGGGTGATCATTTGGTGACAATACCGATACTTGAGCACCCATGGGGACCCAAGTAGTGGCCGCTAGGCCTATGTAGCTCATGCCATGGGCCCCCTGAAAGCCCCAAAATCGCCTCGCAGTTGTGTTGCGTAGGCTGTTCAGCGACACTTGAAAATCACCTCGCAGAGGTTGTTAGATCAAAGCCAGGCAGGCGTATATAGGGGAAAACGCCACATACCCCCCATTTTGGGCCTTTCTGGGCCTATTTGTGTACCCTACCCCAAGGGGTTGAATTGTTAGTTTGACCCCTTGTACAATCATTATTCTTAGGAGGCCTTAATTGCCCGCCTTGGCGACCCTCAAGAAGTTGAATTTGTTAGCCCGAACTGGGCTGTTCTTTTAGGGTATGAAATGCGGGGGGGGGGGGGTCACTGTTTGAGAATGGGTTTTGAAAAGCCAATTTTACAACCATACCAATGTTCCAATTCCGAATAGTCAATTTCAACCCCCAAATCAGCCAAACGCCAAAAATGAAGCGAAATTTCGCCACTCCTTTGAAATTGGCCGATATCATACCTTTTTTTCATGCATTTTTTCTCCAATGAAACGCGAAATTTCGTCACTGCTTCATTATTTGATGAATTAATGCCCTTATTGTGTATTTGCATTTGTGTATGTTGATTTGATTTGATTTGTACCAAAATTTGCACCTTTGATGAATTTTATGACCATTCCGACAATCTTGTTATGCAGTCTGTTCCCTATTGTGACGCAATTATGTGATTCTTTGCTGTGAGGTGACCATAGGACATGGATCCGGCACTGCTAAGGGCGGTTGTGGCAATTCGTGAGTTTCAGAATGGTGATGACCTCATGACGGATGTTGCCAATGGGGGCTCTGCAAGGTTATTGGCTGTCTGGGCTCCGGCAATGCGAACAAATCGGCGCTCACGGAATGATCTTCCACGGTTGCTGTTTGCCTATGGAATATGGAAGAAGCCCCGTTGGTACACTGTTTTCTCAAATGAATTGATTTGCTTGTGGCGACTTTTGAGAAAGATGGCAGCCCATCATGCACAATCCCAGGATGTACCAATGCCTATTTCATTGAGCCGGAGGACACGCCGATTGTTGGCTCTCTCACGACTTGTGCATGTAGCTATGCCCTCACTTACTGCCAATGCACGGCAACAAGCAACTTGGCTTTGGCAAAAGCATGCGGAACCACCAGATGGCGCTCTGGTACGCCAATTGGGTGAAAAAGAATTATGGGGTGGACCCACCGCATCCTCGTAAATCCCATAGCTGTGGCCGTCTTACATCTGCCAGCGCTACCACCATTTCCGGGTCATGTCTCACTAATTCCTGCCGTTCAGACAATTGGGGCACGTGTTGATGCTTTGCAACTACGTCGTGCGGATTTGTTTCGGCGGGTGTATGCTCTTCCTGACATGATTGAGCGTACCTTTGTTAGAGTTCCCCTGGACATTGTGCGGCACAATCTGCTATCTCTCTGTTGGCAACCAATGATGCTATCTCAACTACGGTTCGGAACCAAATTAGATCACTTGAAACTTCTAAATACGATTCGGCATGTGCAGCAGGCAAGTGGACATGACTTGCCTCTTTGTGTGGATAGGAAGATTCACTGTGAGCTCTTGAAGTACCTGTATGGGCAGAGTTACACTTCTTGGAACTTCCAGTTGCACTTGTGAAGCCTCCCCCTCATCTACGGGTTTTGGCACCCGTACAAGCATATGATCACTATGCTTTACCGCAACTTTACGCCCATCATCTATCTGATTGAGAGAGTACACACCGATTTCAAGGAAGAGGACGTAGTACCAGCAAAGGTGAAGCTCCTTCATATGGAGAAGACAATATTGGCCTTGTGTCTAAATGCTGCCACTTACCTACCAAGAATTCAGGCAAAACGTGATGCATTTGTTGTGGCGGCGCAGAATGGACCACTGACGGACGTGCATGCTAAAAGCAAGGAACTACTTTTTGGGTTGAAGGTGTTGTTGAAGGAGTATTGCCTAGCTGCATTTAGGATTGGTGTCCTCGTGAGGGGCTGCAATTGGGATGGTAGAGATCCGGGAAGTGGGAAGAATGCCTTGGCAGTGCTGGAGTCCTGTTTGTTGGTTATGCTTTCATTGGTGGGGGATCAGTGGGAGAATGTGGAGTACCTCAAGACATCGGTGGCTGCTCTCGTGACATGGCAGCGTCGGCACTCTCGAATGCCGGGTTGTCTTCACCGTGAGGAATACGGGGAGGCAATGTTGAGCAAGTTGCCTACACAGTGCCGGGTTTGGACTACCATCACATCTCTCAGTGGCACCTCTGAAATTTTTGTAACGTTGAATTAGACCCTGACAGGGAGGAAGAACCTGCGGTTCTCACTAACAGAGAAGTGTGTGATGCGGTATGGGTCCAATCTGAGAAAGTTTATTCTTAGTGTTTCTGTTGCATCCTTGCCCATTGTGCAATGGAAGCCTGCACCGCTTCGGGTTGTAGAAGTAGTTGTGTTGCGTAGTGTAGATGACCTCCGTTTTCTCGGAACCTTTGCGGCAGTTCCACCACGTAGCTTTATTTTCATTGTCTTCCACAAATATAGTAGGACCCTGCTTCGTAAGAACCCCCCAAGCAATGACCTTCTTACAGTTCTACAACAAACGGTGCCACCTTCAGCGATCGTAGGGCAACGGAATGTGGATATCCGAACAGTTATGCAAATCACCCGCCCGCCCAAGCCGAAACCTAAACGAAAACCCAAACCCGGGACACCAATTGCAAAACCAGCCCCCCCCGGCCCTAGACAAGGTGCACCCATTGCCCAACCAGCCCCGAGGAATCCAAAACCGGCAGCCAAACCTGGCTCACAGCAACCGGTAGCGCATAATAGGGTTCAACATCTAAATGGGGGGGAACAGCCAAGTGCGGATAATGCGAGCGATGACGAGGACGACAGTGACAGCGATAACAATAGTGTGTTGGAGGATGATGATATAGTAGCAAAATTTGGATGAAGAAGAGGGTTTTGGACAGGATACTTCAACATGGGACTGACATACCTGTTGTCCTTACAATGTACCAGAAATTGTCCTCTGATTGTGGTGTTTTTGCATTGTGTGGCGAAATTTCGCCACATCTGGCATATTTGGTGTTTTTAGTAGTGGATTTCCCAGTTTTGCATTGAGACGCAAAATTTCGCATGGTTTTGTTTTTTGTATGTTTCAAGCGTGCGCGGTAAAGGGTATTGTTAGCCCGCAGCCAGTCCTACCAACAATTTGCTACTGTTTTTTTATATTTGATCCCGACTTTGTTAATGTGATGTACTATCTTTTGCTCACAATATCATGATGTGTCATTCAGGGTATAGTATGCAATTTTCCTGGGTTCCCCTTTGCACGGGCTATAAATTAGGAATAGTGGGTACCGAAAACAACAAAATACCGCCGTCTGTCACTGATATCCATGACCAGAGCACCCCGATTTCCTCCGGGCCCCCGTTGTCATGTCATCTGTACCCCCACAATCAAACAACAATGTGCCTGTGGCCCCAAACCCATCCTCATTGTCACAACCATCATAGTCCCTCCGAGGACCCTAGTCAACGGACACCGCACAGCCGTGCAAACAAGAAGGGGCCTTCAAAAACAGTCACTGTAGCAGATGCGGTCTAGAAGACAGTGGTTTTATCCTACAAGGCCTTGCTGGTCGCTTGCGGGTCGATGTGAACCGGGAGCATGGGCAAATCAAGAAGGTCAGTGAGACCCGATTGAAGCTGCGGCCCGAGGATTTGGCAAGGGTACCTCCCGTGGGGATCATCAAAGGCTTACTGGTCAGGCTTGACAATTGTATGTTGCTGCAGGTGCACCTACACGTCTATCGTTTATGTTTTGTCTTCGGGGGCCAATTTGTTCTGCTATTTCTGCCGTGGGCAGTTTTTGGATCATTGGTGGTCAGCATGTGTTTTGTCCGGTACGGAGACTAGCAGCTGAACGTGAAAAAAGAATGTGGACCCTTTGAGGTGGCAACTGGAGTTTGAGTGTATGGTTGTGAAGTGGGATACCCCGTTGCGGCAAAGGAGACACCTAGCCGGCCAACAGCAGACGGCACGGCTGTCAGGCACAGGAGCATGCATGAGTGAAGGGGCAGTGCTGCTGATGGAGAACTTGGAGGACCCTGAAAATGCTGATCTCGGTCTCACAGACGGGTGGCGCCAGATGTTGGAGGAGGCTGCACAAACAGCTGATGAAGGAAGCGTGGTGTGTGACTGTTGCTCTGATGCTCATTATTATCCTGGGCCCTAAAAACTTTGGTCCTATACACTATAGGATCTTGTGGCACGACAATGGCTACCTTTGGTTGGAATGATGGAGGCAACTGGCTATACAGCAATTGATGGAATACACAATTTCGACAACAGGAGGATCCCCTTGGCAATTGGATCATTCAAACCATTGGAGGGGCTCATTGGACCATTCCTGGGACAATGTGCCAGATACATGGAGACTCCATGAGCTAGTGTTGCAGGACTGGCTAAAGTGGCACGTGAATGCCAAAGGGAGATGCGATGGGGCTGGATTGTTATGCATCCTGATTGTCCTGAGGAGTTGGTTCACACCATCCCGCGGTATGCTCTGCAGTCACGGTGACATGCTATATCAAATCATCCAATTTCGTTCATTGTGGCGAAATTTCGCGTCTCCTTTGCCAATATGGTGTGAACACCCAATTTTCCTTGCTAATAGGAAACACCTCCGAGATTGCTACGTTGCAGCGTCATATCAAGGGGATTGGTGCATTGAAGTTTCGCTGTGCAGACTGGGTGTATGCTGATGACTTGCCTATGCCTCCCTACGACTCTGTATGCAAGGCCAAATTTTGGACATCCTCAAAAGATGTAGACTTCAAGAGCCACCTGGCTAGACCGCGTGTATCTTTTGACATTGCGAGCTCCGAAGGGAATGTGGTCCTTTTGAAGACAGTTTCAGGTTATGGTGCAGATGCTACTGGTGGTGAGTCCCCCTTTCAGCTTTATCTTCTGAATCCCACTACCATATTAAATGCCACTGTCGTTGGGTTGCCGTTCATACTGGCGGTCGTTGAGGTTCCAAAAGGCCGGTCCATGGGTCTACCACCTCTTGCTGTGCGTCATGTTTCGATGGGGAAACCATTGATCGTTGCTGGTGAGTTGGGTGACGTTGGCATCATCATGAGTCAGGTCCGGACTAACCTGGTTGAGGAGGGACTAGATGAGGTGAGTGTCATGGTGTACAACACTGGTTGCCGCAGTCAGAATTTCACTATGATGCAAAAAGTGATGACAATTGTCACGTTGACTTGTACCTGCGGCTCTCTTGGACATGTGAAGTTGGGGCTCAGTTGGGGCTAAAACAGCACATTTGGGGCTAAGTGGTGTTTTTCAAGTTGTTTCATGTGAAAACTTGTGGCTTTCGGGGGTGGGTTGGGGTTTTGGGAATGTCCCCAAAAGGATCCCAATCCCTAGTCCAAGAGGATTCGACCGGGTTTTTTTCCCTCGACGGCTCGGTTGACTGAGCACCCCGACTGAGCGCCCGACTGAGCCGTCACTGAGCCGGCTCACTTAGCTCTCACTTAGCTCTCACTGAGCGCGCCAAATGGCTCGCTTAGCGCTCAGTGAGAGCTAATTATGGGCTCACTCACTTAGGCGGCTCTATACGCACGTAGACTTCGTTGCTAAAAGGCACGATTCATGGCGATTTCAACATCCGTTTTTTGCACCTAAAAAAAGCACATCATTTTTTCGGCCAACCCCACGTTGATTTTCATCGTGGGATACAACAACCTCGCCTTTTGTTGCTTCCAGAGGTGTACGTATACACCCCCTATTCGGGGCTGAAAATTGTATCATTTAAAATTTTTGGGCACTGCAGTGCCCAAAAATTTGAAATGGCTTTTTTCAGTGGCTTCTCCAGTACACCTCTGTAGTCATCTCTACAGGTAATGTCATACTGCAGCAGCATGCATCAAAACTTGGCATACCCGTTATCCATGGGTCATTGCACCGCGGTGTTGTACTCGGAAGGCCACGTACAATGTACCTTGCCCAATCACTTCCATTCCTGTCCAAATGTGCACTTGAAAATGGACTTCCAGTACTTTTGGGCACTGCAGTGTCCAAAAAATTGAAAACTCCGTATTTCACTCCTATTGGTTCCCATTGCTTAACACCTGACAAAGGACGTATGAATCATCGGACGTTGGTACTCATCCTCTGCTCATTGGAAATATATTGCCGGTTGTCTGACTGCCACCTTGGAGTGTACCCAGGCTTTGGAACGTCCCACGTCCATTGGGGGATACATTGTTTGGATCTTCGCTAGCAGCTTTTGGTCTATGCCGCATCCGGTTTGTTTTGTGATGGTGCCTCTGTTTTCTTTGTCCCCTTACCTTTGCTGCCTGCGAACAGGACTTTTGTCCATGGATGCGGCTCCCTTCCGGCAGTTCCTTAGTTCGAAGGTATATGCTTCAAAGGAGGATCTATCTGAGGCTGTGGGTGTGGATAAGGGCTTAGGCCACGCAAACTGCCCACCCCCGCGGCACACTTTTGCCCGGTTCTATACCCAAAAAGAGCAGTGTAAAAAACTCCCCTTTTTTGAACGTGTATTTTCGCGACCGATGAAGTTAGGGGTTCAAAACACCCTTCGCACACTACTACTTCATGATGATTGAAAATGCTGATCTCAAAAGTATGTTTCCCATGAATGCAGCTTGGGCCAGCACCTTCCTTGACGAAAAGTACTTGTGGGATGTCCCGCAATTACATTTGTTGGTGATATTCAATCGTGCACATGTTGGTTACTATAGTCACCGCGTATTGGACATGTCTTGTTACTTTGTATCTTTGGTATCAAGTTTATCATTGAAGCAGCTGGGGCCAGCACCTTTGCAAGCAATTTCACCTTTCCTTGGTTCTCTTTGGCAGAAAGGTGCGGGTGCCAGCACCTGCTGACTCAAATGGTCTTCTCGAATCCCCCTTTGGCTCAAAGTAGCTGGTGCCAGCGCCTTTCAATGCAATCGAGTCTCTGAGATGATGTTCCGGACTATGAGTGCTGGCACCAGCACCAACTCCATTGAGCAACCTGGTTAGTACCATTCCCATATCCATTCCACCGATGTTTATCTTCATAAGGTACGTGCATCTCATTGAAAGATAGGGAGTGTGCTGTGTTTTGCCACCATGTGCATCGTGTCTTTTACTTGCATCACAAGACTTTTGTAATGAAATTTTCCTACTCCGTTGTTCGGCATCTACTACGTACTGGACATTATTCAAATGGGTCTTCTTTATTACGTGATGCCCATGCTGGCGAGCCGGGGGTTCTGATGTTAGTGCACCTGTTGGCACAGGTCCGCTGCAACCGTCGTACTCGTAAGACTGTACCTCAAATTGTTGTTGCAAGTAAGCAAAATAGGAAGCCTCGTTGGTTGTCCGTTTTCACGAAATAGTTATATATGCTATGGTCTGTCCTGCACAAGGCTGCACGTCCAACTAGTAAGGTATCACGGAAAGACACACTTACAGGTCAACCTTTGACGCAGGGTGTTCGCCGTGTTTTAGCAAACTGTGGTGTTGTTACCAATCGCCCTGTACCACTAACTGCCAAGGCTACCTCGGCTGCACAACAACTGTGGTCGTCCATGTCAAACCACCAAATGGCTATGTGGTTTGATAACTGGTGGTGGAAGAGGTCTACTACTGACGCAGAGCATCCCAATCCCAGCATGAACCTGACAGTGTTTGCAATGTTGCACACTACAGACCTATGTCCCTTCCCTGGGCATCCGTCTTTGGTAACCGTGTTGGGACAGCTGGACTTAGTTGTGCATTCCACTGCTACTGCACTTCGCCCCTTGAACGATGTTACACGGGTTTCGCTTGATGCGGAGCCTGAGTTTATTCGTGTTCCCCTCGATATGAAACGGGACAGCGTTAGGTCACTACAATTCCGGCCACTGTTGTTGACCGATTTGACTACCGGTGGGATCCTTGATTTGCTACACATTCTACAAGAGATCCAGGACATACAGCGGCACACCCGGCGCCCCATGCCCCTAATAATTGATATGAAAATACATTTTTATTTACTGCGTTTTTTGTACGGGGAGTCATATGCGCAGTACAATTTCCATGAGCATCTGTCCATGTTGCCTTGTATGTACGGTGCGTGGCACCCTCACAAACACACTGCCCTTGAGGTATACAAGGCCTTCTTTCCTATCTTTGCTGCCTTGGAAAACTGTAATTTGCAAGTGGGTGCCATGGTGTACCACCACCGTAAGCTGCTCCACATTGAGACAGTGGTAGCAGCACTACTACTTGTAGGTAACTCTGTACGTGTACGTATTCAACGCAAATTGGAATGGTTGCAGCTGCCACCAGCATCTCTCTCATCAGTTCAAGTGGATACAGCTACCCGTTGGTTGCAAGGACTGCAGTCCTTGCTGTTTAGTTATGTCCCTGCGCTTTTTGCGTTAGGCGTACAGGTACGCAACTGCAACTGGTCAGGGCGACAGCCAGGCACTGGTCAGGCAGCCCACACAATTTTGCCATGGAGCCTGTTGCTACATCTGTTTCTTACTGGCGATTGGGACGCCAAAACAGAATACATTCGCAGTTTGAGTGTCACACTTGCAGTGTGGCAGGAGTGGATGAGTAATACCCTAGGTTCCGCAAGCTTGAGGACGTAGAACAGGGGGACGAGGATGAGGATGGAGAGGAAGTGGCCGAGCATGAAGCAGAGCCGTTGGCCCAAAAGCCGAAGCCCAAAAAAACCGGTGCCAAGCGGAAGCAGGATGAGGAGAGCAGTAGTTCGAAACGTGCAACTCCAGGGAAGGCTACGAGCAATGGGGCATAGCAGTCTGCGACTGGCGGGGAGAAGTCCAACAGTGAAGGCGCCGCTGGTGATCCTGCTGACACTGTGAAACCCAAACGACTTGGATTTACCAATTGGACTGCCCGGATCAACAGGGCTGCTGCAGCAAAGAAGTAATCATGTTTCTTGATCCCATAAAGACTGGTCCAGTGCTTTGCACTACAACGCTGTCACTGTTCGTCTTGCACAGTCATGCACTTGTCCGTTGGTTTTGTTGTTACACAGCACTCACAATACCTCTGCTTGGTTTGCACCTACTATTTCTTTGTTTTCCTCAGGAAATGCTGGCACCAGCTACTCCTTGCCCAATTGCTTGTCTTCATTGCCATTTTTCCAGGTGTTGGTGCTGGCCCCAGCTGCTCAGCTGGATTCTCATGTAAACAGCCCTGTCTTTCAGGTACAACAATTTACAGGTGAATTTTGCATATACTTCGCAGCGGTGACTCCTATGTATGGTTGTGTATGTGCATATGATACTACTAGTGTATTACAAAGCATACGATTCGAAGTTCCCAATGTGGAAATAGAGACACCGTGTCAGCGTGCTTGTTCGTGTCCACAGTTGAGGGGGGGTCCAGAACAGCGTGATTTTACAGCTTCCTGTTTACATGGTGCAATAAGCCCTACATGTGCTTTTCCTCCGATATCACACCTTCAATCCAGGAAATGGGAACTGGGTTCAATAGATGAAAATGAAAGAAACGTGTTTGAGACCCCCCAAAAAGGCCCTGTTTTTGTGCCTACAATAAGGCACCATCAAAATGAGCCCACAGACCCCCCCATCTGGTGCTGGCACCAGCACCAGACGAAGACGCTGGTCTGCCACCTATGCTTCCGTGAAGGTGGGCAGTTTGCGTGGCCTAAGAAGGGTGCCGATGTGTTTTGTGCGTGGGTGTTAGATCTCCGGTTTGAGTGGAGAAGTAGGCGGTCTGTTGGTGAATACATCCAACAAAGGGACAGGCGGACCGTTAATTGTCTGCCGGACCAATGGTTCCGTGTTGCTGAGCAAGAGATTTTTAATATATGGTCTGTTCTACAAAAGAGGTGTCGTCCACGTGCCAAGAGGGCTGTAGGTGTTCAACCAAAGAGTCGTGTGCAACGTAGGTGTTTGGCTCACATGGGTCAATGTTCTTACAATGTACCCTCCTTTGCAGTTCAAGGAGCAACTGCGTGCACCAGTCTTTGGCAGACCTTGGAAGGTAAACCCGCTTTTCTGTGGTTTGATAATTTTTATAGACGTAACTTCCGGCCTGTGCCTGGTAATGAGAACCAGTCCCTTAATTGTACAGCTGGTGCTATCATACTCTTGAAACGACCTGTCGACGTTATGCCGTCTTTTCCTAGCCTCTCGGTCTTGCGGCAGAGGATTGGGTACACAACAGACTTGTTGGTGCAGAGCCATAAAAACTTCATTGATGGCTTGCAAGGGTTGATGGATGACCCCATCCGCCTTCAACATGTTCGTTGTCCCTTGGACATACGACGGGCTAATGTTACCAGCCCAGCTTCAACCCCCTTTTTTCTCACAGACCTAACTGTGTCCGCTACCCCCGACCTTGTCTCTATCATTCACGGGCTCCAGGAGGTGCAGCAGCACACACAGCACCGTCTTCCATTGTTGGTCGACGAAAATATTCACTACCGTGTTCTTAAGCTCGTTTACAGCATCAGCTATGCTCGGTACAACGTGCCCCTGTTTATTACACGTACCCCGGTAGTGTATGGCACATGGCACCCATATAAATATTGTGTAACCCTGTGCTACAGAAGATTCTTCCCTTTATTTACCTATTTTTTCTATGGTTCACTCAATTTGGGCACTGCAGTGCCCAACTTTCCGAAACTCATCTATATGGAGCGTATGATTCTGGTGCTCTTGCACTTGGCCCATAAGTGGCGCCAACCTTTGGAACAGAAGTTACAGGCTCTAAGGGGTTTGCACCGACCGGGTAACACTAATCACAGCACACTTCTTACACAGGTGCAAGGGTTGGTACCACTGCTGTATGGTTACATTCCAGCCTTGTTTATTATTGGGTCGCAAATGAGGGATTGTCATTGGTCTGCACAGGGAGAGCAGCACGCTGCAAGGCCATTGTTGAGCCGTTGCCTACACGTCCTTCTGAGGCTCACCCTAGGTTATGAGGACAAGGTTGAATATGTGCGCACCATTGTTGTTGCTAGGCTGTTGTGGTCCCAGTGGTTTGCCCGCTTACCTGGGGTGGCACACAGTGAGGAACCGTGTGAGGCCCTGTAAAGCCGTGTTGTGCACTTAATGGCACCACACCCTGGGAACTGTACGTTGCAACAGGTGCATGACCTGTTTATACTCACTCCCGTTGCAGACCACACCCCAAAGGACCTGCAGTACGTTAATGTTACCAAGGGACTACCACAACTGGTTGATCGTCGTTTCACCAGATTGATGGCGCGGTTTGATGTTGGTGTTATACCCCCCCTGGTCTGGTCCAGTCAGACGTCGAGTATCGTGCAAGACAGGTGGGATCCTGCCAAGATGGATTTTCATTGCGCACTAGATACGGTGCTCACTGCAGAGCATTACCGAGATCTATGTGCCAAGACATTGCAGACACTTGTTAAACCTGTTAAAGTTGATGCTGACGTGATGACAGAGCTAGGTAGACACGTGCCACAACGTCCTCCAGGTGATATGGACACAATAGTAACACATGCACAGGACATGTTACGCGCATGTAATACACCAGACCGGTACAAGCGACGCCGGCCAGCACGCGCTTTTGCGCAAAGGGACACCGCCCGGATACCCGCCCCCCCCCAATGCTGATGGCGACAGTGACAGTGATGAGGACCCCCCCCCCCGCTGGTGGGGCAGCCGGAGATCCAGACCTGAGGGCTGCTGATTTTGTGGGTGATGATGGATGAGACCCGGACCCCCCCCCCTCCAGAAGCAGTGTCTGTTCACAGTGATGATTCCGACGCCCCCGTGGCTGTCCTTTCGGAGCTGAATGAGTTTGACCCTCGATTTTTACCAGGTGCATCCGACTGTGATGCTATTTCTGCCATCTGTGTTCAATCGTCGAGCGCTGCCAGTAGTCATCAACATTAGAAGCCTGTAAATCAACAATTTGCAGCCATGTGGCCTTTTGTAGTGTGTCGTGTGACCCTTTGTTAGCCCTTTTGCTAAGCTATGCCTTCGGATACCGAACCGCCGGAAGGGGATGAGCAGCAGACCGCATCGCAAGCCGTTCACACAGCAGAGAAGACACGGGCGCAGTCGGGGCAGGCTCCAGTGAAGCGGACGGGGACAGACCGGGCAACGGAAACATTCCGGACAACGTGGATCAAAAAGGAGCTGGTCAAGATACAGCTGACCAAGATAAAGTTTGACACCGACCTCACGCGTGGGCAGACCAGAGAGAGGGACGAGGACTCAGTACTATCACGAATCGCAAGCCTGAGGACAAATCCACCCTGCCGGCCTATCTCAAACATTCTCATATGGCGAAACGAAGGTACACTACCATCCTGTCACACACGCGTCGTAATTTTCACACAGCCTGGTCGTTTGGGCACTGCAGTGCCCATCTCGCTGATATCCCCCATCTACCATCTCCCTGTGGTGCATTTTTCTATCAGCTGAAATTCCCTACTGCTTGGGCGGGGCTCATATCCTGACGGCACTCCAAAGACTTCACCGAGAATACTGTGAGAAGTCACGGGCACTGCCGGACTGGTTAAAACACGTCTACTGCGAGGAGATCAGACACGACTGTCCTGTTGACATCAGAGAGATTATTGGAGGCGATCACAATGCGGTACAACACTCAGTGAGCAAGCTGAGTATGGGACAAGTGGCCGCCCGAATTTGGACTGAAGTGCAGAAGGGCAAAGCGAAAGAGATGCTGCTGGTGGCTCTGCGGAAGTGTGGCCGGCTGGGCGAGAAAACATCTGTGGTATGAGAGATGCACGATGAGACCACCGTTGTCAGTCCTTTGCGTACCTGTGGCCTGTCCAACAGTGTATCCCTGCCAGGACTTAATCTGGAAAAATTGGAGACCGCTGGTTTCATTACTGCAGATATCTGGTGGCCGCGTGGCTGAGTTTATTGACACCTTTGAGAAGACTGCCGGTGAAGGTATTATGTCCTCTGAGCACCTGTTTTCATCGTCTTTTGGTGTTCATGGGAACTGCAGTGCCCAAATTCGATGCGACCCTAATTTTTGCACTGCAGTGCTCAACCCCTACACTCCGCGGCCGTTGACGGGACTGCATGGCGACCAGATGGATGAAATACTGCTGTACATGGCTGGAGATGGGGCCAAGATCGCAGGCTTACAGGCCAAGGCCAGACTGTTGAAGCGAGACCGCCTGTGGGAGATGCTGTACCTTCACCCCGACAAAACGCTCATCCATCCTTCTCGACGTATGTTTATGGGGCGGCAGGGTTTGGCGCGATCGCTGTTGACCCCCCCCCCCCCCGGACCCACGACGTAAGGCTGTTTCGATCCCAGTGGTACCAACGGTCTCCTGTTCTAACAGTGAACGTGCATGAAATGCAAAGAGTCCGCAAACTGCTTGCAAAGTCGCCGAGGGCCGCCAAATTGTCACTGGGGAAATGGACCTGGAGTGCCGAAAATCCCTTACCAAGCTGGACCACCATCCAGAAAGCACCGCTGTGGCAGGATGAGGAATGGGCTGAGCTGAGGATTGCGCTGGCAAGGCTTGTCAAGGAAACTGCAGTGACAACGACTGATGGGGAGAAATCAACAACTATCTGGCTCAACAAGCCGCGGGATGGGACGGAAGCAACCGGAGCTTGAGCAGAGGCAATTGCGTTGGTTCCTGGCAAAGCCATCCCGTATACGATTGCATTGAGGGAGTACAAAGCGGTATGCAACCATTAGGCATAAGAATGGGATCGATTTCGCATTGCTGGTCACTTTAGGCACTGCAGTGCCCATCTGTAATGAAATGTGCTTTTGACAACAGGTCTTCATTGAGTGTACGAAGGAACAAATGGACGATATCCATCCCCTGGTGCTGAAGGTTGCTGCGAAGTTGGTACCTGTGGCTATTGGTGGAATGGCGGCCGATGTTAAGTTCCTGGTTAATCAATTGCGCGACTCTGAGGAGTGTGGAGGCCGGCAGTATATTATGACCTCTTTTTTTGATCAGGCAGTCGGTCACCCGACCTATCGGTTCGAGGAGAGGACTATTTGCTTCTGTGTCCCCGGCAAGTTTAGGGTGAAGTTCCCGAATATTTTCATTTGCGATCAGGGTGCATACGGCAGCACCATTGGTCTGGCAGCGGCTGGTTGGCTCCTGCGTGTGCTTGGTATTGTTCCCCGACGCGACAGACAGTCCGAGGATGAAGTCTGGCTCCTGCTTTTGACAGCATCGGCTGTATTGCCAGCACAGCTCCTGTCTTGCCTTCCTGAGTCCCCCTGTCTGGCACCTTGCTTCACTGGGCGCCGGGGTTTGTTTAACGAGTTCTGTGAACAGCTAGCGGCGTATGTGAAGGAGATGGACTGTGTCTACTTGGTTAACTGGGACGCTTGGATGCCAAGGATTAGGGACTGTATGCCAGTTGTGGTGCAGCGGCCTGGGGAAGGGGAAGATGAGGAGGGGGGGGACGATGTGGAGGAAGAGGAGGATGACGAGATCGTGCTGGTCGGAGGTGGTGACGGCAAGAAGAGGAGCACCCCCAGCAAGAAGAAGCCATCCTTCGACGACAGTGGGGATGAGGTTGATGATCCCCCCAAAAGGCCAGCCAAAAAGGCCAAGGACAGTACCCCCCTCAATATGTTTTACGCCAAAGTAGGTTAGGCCAAGGGTAAGAAGGCTCCACCAAAGAAGTAGACTGCGTTGCGCGGTTGGCACTGCCTGTGTCCATGTCAGTAGTTTTTTCGCCTCGATTTGCACACTGTCGCGCGTCCTGTTCTATGCAGGTGTGAGACTGGTGCCCTTTTTCATGTTTTGGTAATTTTGGGCACTGCAGTGCCCAAATTTAGCGACTCGCCATTTTTTTACCCCTGCTGCGCCATTTCTTTTGCAGGCATTGTTGCCGTCATTTATTATTGCATTGGCTGCACTGGCGGCGCCTCCGTTGTTGGTCGGCACCACTGGTGGTGCATTATTCTTGACGCTTCGCATACAATCACAGTGACTGGGTCAGCAGACGCGGTAACAAAAAGCAAACCAGAGTTTTGCATGTGTTTGCCTGTCGTCCTCCTTGCTTCATTTTTTAGGTTGCATTTTACGGTATGGTTTGAAATGCAGCAGCGGATGGTTTGGAAGAATTGGATTTTTCTTTGGATGGACACTGCAGTGCCCAAATTTGAAGGGGATACATGACTTTTGATTGGCACATGTTGTACCCCTTACACACAGTCATTTTGGATAATTTACAGGTTTTTGGGGGTGTTCCCTGCAAAGCACAATTGTGCAATTTTTCAAAGTGGTTTTTCAGCCCCCGTTTTGGGGTGGTACCCATTTGGGAACTGTGGCAATTTTGCTACGTGCGTATGGAGCCGCCTAAGACTCAAGGCACACTCAGGAGTTTCTCCCCCTTTGCGCCCTCTCTTCCCACCCTTGCCGGCCCACACTTCACCCTTTTCACACCAACATCGGTCCGCAGATGTCACCATGGGTTTTCTCCAAGAACTTGAGCGTGCATGCACACATACATACTTGCATACATGTACCCACCGCGGCAAACACACAAACATCCAAACACACAAACTTCGTGAGGGACACAAATATCCAAACACATACACACACATACACCCATACACACGTCCACACACACATGCACTTGCATAAATTGACAACCACATTCATTGTTGTGTGCAATTATCTTGCGTGTGCATAAACACATGGCTACATTGAGGCAGGCACAGTGAAGGGCTAGGGAGAGATGGTTACGGGGTTGGGGTTCGGGGATATGAACCTAGCCATTTGCGAGGGTGTTCCTTGTTGCCTCATGAAAATGGCACCCACCCACCCCACACACACACACCATGAAGCACAAATAGGGCACAAAGGACATTGCTCGCTTTTGTGAGGTTCATCATACAACCGTCTTGACCTACACCATGACACATTGACCCCCCTCCCTCCTTATCCCCTCCCCTCCCCTTTTGGCATGCCGCGTCCCCCCGCTTACCCCATGTGAACCCCTTCTCCTGTCTTGGTTGTCGCGTCCCCTTGCCCTGTCCTTGCCATGCCTTTCCTATTTGTTGGCCATGGCATCAAGTGCATGATGGTGGCGGCAAGGACGATTACCTTTGCAGGTATGTTGTGCTATTGTGTTTGTTCGTGTGTGTGTGCTTGTGCCCATGCACATGTGCGCAAGTGTAGATGGTTTGTTCGCTCTCATTTATTGTGTTTGTATGTATGTTTGTGTGTGAGTCGGGGGGGGGGGGGCTTGCTTGGATCAATGCGTGGGTGAAGGTGTCCTTGTGTGTCACTTAAGCGTGTGACTGCATTCTTTGGTTTCTGGTTGTCTAGGTTTGTGTGCGTATGTGGATTCGTGATTGTGTGTACGCGCACGTGTGTGTGTGTGTGTTTGTGTGTGCCAATGTGTGTGTGCGTGTGTTGCAGCTTTTGCAGCTGTTGTTTTCGATGTTGTTGTTGGTTTTGGTGTTGCGTGGCATAGGCTTTGATTTTGTGCGCATAATTTTGTGTTTGTGGCTGCATATGCAGGTATGGTTGTGTTTGTGGTCGTGGTTGTGGTTCTCGGCTTGCGTGAGGTTGTTGCCATGGCCGTTGTGGTAGCTCTCGTTGTGGGTGTGGTTATGGTAGTGGCTGTGGTTGCGGCTTTGGGTGTGGGTGCGGGTGTGGGTGTGGGTGTGGGTGTGGGTGTGGGTGTGGGTGTGGGTGTGGGTGTGGGTGTGTTTCTGCAAGCTGTGTTGTGTGTGGATTCGGTTGTGGTTGTGTCAATGTGTGTGGCCCTGGCTGTGGCGAAGGCTCCAGTTGCAGCTTTCACTGTGGTGGCAGCTGTTCTGTGGGTTTCTGGCTGTAGTTGTGGGGGGGGGGGGGTTTAAAGGACTGCAAAGAGGGGGGCTCAAATTACCATCCACCCCCTCCCAAAAAAATCGCACCTAGTTTACAGTAACAGTGTGTAGTGACAGTGTACAATGACAGTGTACAGTGAGTGCATACACTGAGTGTAGAGTGACATTGTAGACTGCTGGTGTAGAGTCTTGGCCGTTGTGGCGGACGCATTCTATGAGACCTTGGGGAGTACAGTGTACAGAGTACAGTGTACATTGTACAGTGTAGAGTGTACAGTGACAATGTACAGTGACAGTGTATAGTGACAGTGTGCAGTGGCAGTTTGCAGTGTGCAGTGACAACGTACAGTGCCATATTGCAGTGTACCATGTACAGTGACAGCAGACAGTGACAGCATTGACGGTGTACATGGACATTGTACAGTGACACTATACAGTGACAGTGTACAGTGACAATGAACCATGAGTGAGCGCTCACCGAGCGCACACCGAGCAATTTGGCGCGCTCAATGAGCGCTCACTGCGCCGTTTGGCGCGCTCAGTGAGCGCGCGAAACGGCTCAGCGAGCGCTCAGTGAGAGCGCCAAACGGCTTGGTGGGCACTCACTGAGCGCCCGACCGCTTGCACTGTACGGTGTGTAGTGTGCATGACACAGTGCGCAGTGTGCATTACACAGCGTGTAGTGTGCAGTGCGCACTGCGCACTGCGTACTGCACACTGCACGCTGTGTATTGCACACCGGACACTGTGTATTGCACACTGCACATTGTGTATTGCACACTGCACACTGTGTATTGCACACTTCACACTGTATTGCACACTGCACACTGTGTCTTGCACACTGCACACTGCACACTGTGCAGTACAAATTGCACGTTGCACGCTGTAATGCACAATGTACACTGTAATGCGCACTGCACAGTGCACACGGTGTATTGCACATTGCACACTGCATACTGTGTATTGCACATTGCACACTGCACACTGTGTGTTACAAATTGCACACTGCACACTGTAATGCACACTGCACACTGTGTAATGCACACTGCACATTGTGTAATGCACACCGCACACTGTGTATTGCACACTGCAAAGTGCACAGTGCACCGTGTGCAGTGTGCAATACCCAGTGTGCAATACACAGTGTGCAGTGTGCAGTGCGCATTACACAGCGTGTAATGTGCATTGTGCACTGCGCAGTGCACAGTGTGTACTGCACACTGCACAATGTGTATTGCACACTGCACACTGTGTATTGCACACTGCACACTGTGTATTACACAATGCACACTATGTATTGCACACTGCACACTGTAATGCACACTGCGCACTGTGCATTACAAATTGCACACTGCACATTGTAATGCACACTGCACACTTCGTATTGCACACTGCACACTGCACACGGTGTGTTACAAATTGCACACCGCACACTGTAATGCACATTGCACAATGTATATTGCACACTACACACTGCACACTGTGTATTGCACAGTGCACATTGCATACTGTGTATTGCACACTGCACACTGCACACCGTGTGTTACAAATTGCACAGTGCACACTGTAATGCACACTGCACATTGTGTAATACACTCTGCACATTATGTATTGCACACTGCACACTGCACACTGTGTATTGCACACTGCACACTACACACTGTGTGTAGTGTCCACTACACAGGGTGTAGTATGCCGTGTGTGATGTCATGCACACTGCACACTGTGTAATGCACACTGCACACTGTGTCATGCACACTACACGATGCACCCTGCGTATTGCACATTGGGTATTGCACAGTGCACCGTGTGCAGTGTGCAATACGTAGTGTGCATTACACAGGGTGCGGTGTGTACTGTGCAATACACAGTGTGCATTGTGCATTGCAGTGTGCAGTGTGCAATTTGTGATGCACAGTGTGCAGTGTGCAGTGTGCAATACACATTGTGCAGTGTGCATTACAATGTGCAGTGTGCAATGCACAATGTGCAGTGTGCAATACACAGTGTGCAATGTGCAGTCTGCAGTACACAATGTGCAGTGCGCAATGTACACTGCACATTACACACTGTGTAATGCACACTGCACACTGTGGCATGCACACTGCACAGCATACAGTGCAAGCGTTCGGGCGCTCAGTGAGTGCCCACTGAGCTGTTTGGCGCTCTCACTGAGCGCTCAGTGAGCCATTTCGCGCGCTCATTGAGTGCCCACCGAATGCGCCTATCGGCGCAGGGAGCCCTCACTGAGCGCGCCAAATGGCTCAGTGTGCGCTTAGTGACCTCGTGGTGCACTGTCACTGTACATTGTTACTGTACACTGTCACTGCACAATGTCCATGTACACTGTCAATGCTCTCACTGTCTACTGTCACTGTACATGTTACACTGTAATCTGGCACTGTACGCTGTCACTGCACACTGCACATTGCCACTGCCACTGTCACTATACACTGCCACTGTATATTGTCACGGTACACTGTACATTGTACACTGTACACTGTACTCTGTACACTGTACTCCCCAAGGTCTCATAGAATTCATCCCCACACAGAGTGCGTCCGCCACAACCGCCAAGACTCTACACTAGCACTCTACACGGTCAGTCTACACTCAGTGTATGCTCTCACTGTACACTGTCACTGTACGCTGTCACTGTACACTGTCACTGTAAAATAGGTGCGATTTTTTTGGGAGGGGGTGGATGGTAATTTGAGCCCCCCTCTTTGCAGTCCTTTAACCCCCCCCCCCCCCACAACTACAGCCAGAACCCACAGAAGAGCTGCCACCACAGTGAAAGCTGCAGCTGCAGCCTTCGCCACAGCCTGGGCCACACACACTGACACAACCACAACCAAATCCACACACAACACAGCTTGCAGAAACACACCCACACCCACACCCACACCCACACCCGAAGCTGCAACCACAGCCACTACCATAACCACACCCACAACGGGAGGTACCACCACGGCCATAGCAACAACCGCACGCAAGCCGAGACCCACGGCCACAACCACAAATACAACCATACCCGCGTCTGCAACCACAAACACAAAGTTATGTGCACACAATCATAGCCGATGCCACACAACACCAAAACCAACAACAACATCCAAAACAACAACAGCACACGCACACACACACACACACAGCTGCGCGTACACACATTCACGAATCCACATACGCACACAAACCTAGGCAAACAGAAACCAAAGCATGCAGTCACACACTCACAAACACTCACGCACAAAGACACCTTCACCCCCTTATAGATCCATGCCACCCCCCCCCCCTCCCACACACAAGCAGACATACAAACACACTAAATGAGAGAAACCAAGAACGAACAAACCATCTACACTTGCGCACATGCGCATGGGCACAAGTACACACGCACGCAAGCACGCACACCCACACCCACACACATATCAGCACAACATACCTGCAAAGGTCATCGTCCTTGCCGCCACCATCATGCATGTGATGCCACGGGCAAAAAGTAGGAAAGGAAGGACAAGGGGACGGGACAAGCAAGAGAACAGAAGGGCTATGCACGAGGGAAGCGGGGGAACACAACATAGCAAAAAGGGAGGGGAGGGGATAACGAGGGAGGGGGGGTCAATATGTCATGGTGTAGGTCAAGATGATGAACCTCACAAAAGCGAGCAATGTCCTTTGTGCCCTGCTTGTGCTTCATGGTGTGTGTGTGTGTGGGGAGGGTGGGTGCCATTTTCATGAGGCAACAAGGAACCCCCTCGCAAATGGCTAGGTTCCTATCCCCGAACCCCAACCCCGTAACCATCTCTCCCTAGCCCTTCACTGTGCCTGCCTCAATATAGCCATGTGTTTATGCACACGCAAGATAATTGCACACAACAATCAATGTGGTTGTCAATTTATGCATGTGCATGTGTGTGTGGACGTGTGTATGGGTGTATGGGTGTGTATGTGTTTGGATATTTGTGTCCCTCACTAAGTTTGTGTGTTTGGATGTTTGTGTGTTTGCCGCGGTGGGTACATATATGCAAGTATGTATGTGTGCATGCACGCTCAAGTTCTTGGAGAAAAGACATGGTGACAACTGCGGACCGATGTTGGTGTGAAAAGGGTGAAGAGTGGGCCGGCAAGGGTGGGAAGAGAGGGCGCAAAGGGGGAGAAACTCCTGAGTGAGCCCTGAGTGAGCCCCTAATTTGCTCTCAGTGAGCGCTCATTGAGCCATTTGGCGTGCTCAATGAGAGCTAAGTGAGAGCTAAGTGAGCCGGCTCGGTGACGGCTCAGTGACGGCTCAACCAGGCGCTCAGTCAACTAAGCCGTCGCCAAAAAAAGCACCCCCCCCCCTTGAACCTTGACCAAGTGAGTATGTAAAATTTCTAAAAACAGCAAATGCACATTTCCTAGCATGCAAAAAGCTCAACGATCAAGCACAAAGACATCGCAATGCACAACTGAGCCCCAAATGAGCCCCAACTTCACATTTCCACTTAGCCACCAGTCAACCGCACGTACACTGGGATTCCAAGAAAGGTACATTGCACCTTGTAAATTATACCCCCAAAACGCGGAAATCTCAGATTCGAGCGAAATTTCGCCACTCTCGTCAATTACTCCAATTTGTACTATGTGTTTAGTTGCCGATGTAGGTCTCGGTCAGTGAAGGCCCACTACCCAGTATCCTGTGTCCTGAGGCTACTGAACGGGTGCCTGAGGTCTTGAAAGTCCCTATGAATCTCACAAAATGTGTGCTAGTGGGTTCTCAATTCGCAAATCTGGCTGTTCAGTTGCACGTTCGTCTGAAGTCGGAAATTTTTGTTGTATTTGGTTTTCTGAAAGCTGTGGTTGATAAACTGCCAAAGGAAACTATTGAGCTCACAACTGGTACTTTAAGAGGGGCTGACTCTCCTGCCCCAATTTCCTAGTAAGTTGTGTTGCCGCAGCTGGACAAGGGTCTGCCTGTTGACCGGATTGGAATGGCTTATGTATCTGATGAACCTGATGAATAGGACTACATAGATAGTATGTTGGACATGGATACCATGCCCAAGGCAAACCCAAAGGCCAAGGCATCTAAGCCAAAGCCCAAGAAGGGGGCTGGCAGCAATCCCCGTGGTGTTGATGCACGTGGTAGTACCATACCCCAAGCAACACCTACGAAAAGGGCTTGATCACCCTGTGACGAGGCCGCGGCGGCGCATGGTGATGAGGAACAGACACAACAAGAGAGTGAACAGTTGTTCACGCCACAGAAAGGAAAAACGCCTCCACTGTTTGAGCCGAAAGGACAACCGCCGTCAGCAGAGGGATTGGAGAACTTTGCGAATTTGGTGAGTGGTGGGACCTCACCAGCAACCCAGCCACAACAACAACCTGAGAAAGAAACGCGTCCGGAGAACAAACAACGACGGAGATTTGGTGATAACTGCTATGATGAGACATTGGTGGCTGCAGAACCACCATCCTGTGAGAAGTTGACTTGAATCTTAATTTGTGTCTGACTTTGTTTGATTTGTTATTCAAACCCACCCTTTTAGTGTGATGGCACATGGAATCGCCTTTTGTAGGCGTCATTCTGTAGTTTGTGTGATGTATGTTTGTGTATTGATTGATTATAACGAGTTCCTTATGGTTCGAATCGTATGTCTCTGATGTTATGTATCAATCTGTTGCTGTAGCAAGCAGCCAATGGATTGACATAATGTTGTACCTCCTTACCTGCATTTTGCCAAATGTGGCGAAATTTTGCGTCTCATTGCGATTCCCCGAAAAAGTTGGTCTATTTCACCATGCATCGGTGTACTGTTTCACAAAGTGTCACCTGTACGCAACGGAAACCCTTTAGTGGAGAATGCAATTTGTCCTTTAGTGTTATTTCTTTGAATTCAAATGCCTGTTTTGGCTGGTTTACAAGTGTGCTAAATTGCGGGCTAAAAGGGCAAAGTGGACAAAATGGGGCATCGATTCAGTCAAAGACCTCACTCGTTGTGCGCTGTGTGCAGTTGGGGGGTAGTAGTTCGCCTTTTTTTTTACCCCATGAATGGCCTTCATTTCGCAGACCCCCCCCCAACCCCCGGGCAATTAAGGCCTCCCAAGTTATTTTGTGCAATAAACCCAATCCCCAATGAAGTTTTGGTTGGGACCCCGCTAGAACCCCCGCCACTTGAAACTCACTTTTGCAGCTTTTGAGGGAGGTGGTGGGGGGTGAGGGGGGGGTCGAAAATGGACCCCCCCTTATTGGGGTCGAAAATCATGAATCTTTTGATTTTTTTCCCTTTTTGGGCCTAAGAAGTGTTTTTGGGTCCCGACTTCATGTGCAGCGCGCGCCCATCTTAACTGGTTATTAATTTGATCGATTTCCATCAATTTCCCCCATTTTATCATCAGATTACGGAAATATGGTCAATTCTTGGTTAGATGACCTCAATTCCTGTGATTCAATGACCAATTATGTGGTTAATGAGGCGTCCCATCCCAGCATTTCACTCTAGGCCCTCTGTTGGATTTTTTGGCTGTTGATGTCCTTTGTGTTTGCTCTATGTGATTGACGTTGGCAAAGCAATTGGACATGGTGCACGGAATGGCTTGCATTGCGCATTGACTGTTGGTGTGCAAGAGAAACAATGAGGTGGGTTGGACATGGGCAAGCATAGGCTAATTGGACATTGTGCACAGAACGGCTTGCATTGCGCATTCTCCGTTGGTGTGTAACAGAAATAGTGAGATGGATTGGAGATGGGCTTGCATAGGCCAATTAGACACGGTGCACGGAACGGCTTGCATTGCGCATTCACCGTTGGTGTGCAAGAGAAGTAATGAGATGGATTGGATATGACCTTGCATTGGGCAAATGGACATGGTACACAGAACGGTTTGCATTGCGCATTGACGGTTGGTGTGCGAGAGAAGTATTGAGATGGATGGGAGATGGGCTTGCATAATCATTTTGGTGCCAGTGTTCGTTGCCCATGATTTGTGCATCATTGGTCATGATCCGGCATGATCTATCATTCATCCATCATTCATCATCTCCATTCATGACATTGATGACCCCAAAAGTGACCATCATGCCACTGTCTCACATTGGAAAATGACGTGTACCATCATCTTCATAGATGGCAACAGTGGGGTCGTTATGTGATCAGCCTTGTGAATCATTGCCATTTTCAACCGGAACCGGATTTCCACGTGTTGATGGAAAATTCATCATGTCATCATGCATGATGCCCCCCATTGCCCCTTTGCATGTCATGAATGAGCAATTACACATGCTGCGCGCTCATCTCACCTCGTTATGAATTTGATCGATTTCCATCAATTTCCCCCATTTCGTCATCGGATTATGCCAATTTGGTCAATTCTTCGTTAAATGACCTCAATTGTGTGATTGGATGCCCCATTCTGTGGTTGATGAGGTGTCACATCACATCATTTCACTCTCAGGCCCTCTGTTGGACTCTTTTGGCTCTTGATGTCCTTTGTGTTTGCTCTGCGTGATGGACGTTGGCATGCAATTGGACGCAGTGCACGGAAGGTCTTGCATTGCGCATAAACCGGTGGTGTGCAAGAGAAGTAATGAGGTTGGTTTGGAGATCGGCAAGCATACGGCGATTGGACACGGTACATGAAACGGCTTGCATTGCGCATTCACCGTTGGTGTGTAAGAGAAGTAGTGAGATGGATTTGAGATGGGCTTGCATAGGGCAATTGGACACGGTGCACGGAATGGCTTGCATTGCGCATTCACCGTTGGTGTGCAAGAGAAGGAATGAGGTGGGTTGGAGATGGGCAAGCATAAGGCAATTGGACACGGTACACGGAACGGCTTGCATTGCGCATTCACCGTTGGTGTGTAAGAGAAGTAGTGACATGGATTTGAGATGGGCTTGCATAGGGCAATTGGACACGGTGCACGGAACGGCTTGCATTGCGCATTCACCGTTGGTGTGCAAGAGAAGTAATGAGGTGGGGGGCGTATGGGCATGCATAGGGCAATTGGACACCCCGCGCATTCACCGTTGGTGTGTAAGAAAAGTAATGAGATGGATTGGAGATGAGCTTGCATTGGGCAATTGGACATGGTACACGGAACGGTTTGCATTGCGCATGGATGGTTGGTGCGGGGGAGAAGTATTCAGATGGATGCGAGATGAGTTTGCATAATCATTTTGGTACCAATATTGGTTGCCCATGCTTTGTTCGTCATTGGTCGTGATGAGGCATGATCTGTCATTCATCCATCATTCATCATCTCCATTCATGACACGGATGACCCCAAAATTGACTATCATGCCACTGTCTCACATTGGAAAATGACGTGTACCATCATCTTCATAGATGGCAACAGTGGGGGTCGTTATGCGATGTGCCTCATGAATCATTGCCATTTTCAGCCGGAATCGGATATCCACATACTGATCGAAGATCCATCATGTCATCATGCATGATGCACCCCATTGCCCCCATTCATGTCATGAATGAGCGATTACACATGCAGCGCGCGCCAATCTTAACTGGTTATCAATTTGATCGATTTCCATCAATTTCCCCCATTTTGTCATCAGATTAGGGGAATATGGTCAATTCTTGGTTAAATGACCTCAATTCCTGTGATTCAATGACCAATGATGTGGTTCATGGGGTGTCCCATCCCAGCATTTCACTCTAGGCCCTCTGTTAGACTCTTTTGGCTGTTGATGTCCCTTGTGCTTGCTCTACGTGGTTGACGTTGGCAGGTCAAATGGACACGGTGCACGGAATGGCTTGCGCATTCTCCGTTGGTGTGTAAGAGAAGTAGTGAGATGGATTGGAGATGGGCTTGCATAGGGCAATTGGACATTGTGCACGGAACCGCTTGCATTGCGCATTCACCGTTGCTGTGCAAGAGAAGGAATGAGATGGGGTGGAAATGGGCTTGCATTGGCTAATTGGACATGGTGCACGGAACGGCTTGCATTGCGCATTCACCGTTGGAGTGCAAGAGAAGTAATGAGATGGATTGGAGATGACCTTGCATTGGGCAAATGGACATGGTACACAGAACAGTTTGCATTGCACATTGACGGTTGGTGTGCGAGAGAAGTATTGAGATGGATGGGAGATGAGTTTGCATAATCATTTTGGTACCAATATTGGTTGCCCATGCTTTGTTCATCATTGGTCATGATCAGGCATGCTCTGTCATTCATCCATCATTCATCATCTCCATTCATGACATGGATGACCCCAAAATTGACCATCATGCCACTGTCTCACATTGGAAATTGACGTGTACCATCATCTTCATAGATGGCAACAGTGGGGTTGTTATGTGATCAGCCTTGTGAATCATTGCCATTTTCAACCGGAACCGGATTTCCACCTGTTGATGGAAGATTCATCATCGCATGATGCATGATGCCCCCCATTGCCCCTTTTCATGTCATGAATGAGCAATTACACATGCTGCGCGCTCATCTCACCTCGTTATGAATTAGATCGATTTCCATCAATTTCCCCCATTTCGTCATCGGATTATGCCAATTTGGTCAATTCTTGGTTAAATGAGCTCAATAGATCACCCTTCCTGTCCACGGTTGACCCCCCCCCCCCTCCAGAGGATCACCTTTGCCTCCTCCTTGGAGGCGCCCCATTGGACGAGCCCCCTGTCGATGATGTCTTGAATCACCTAAACACGAGCTATGGGGGCTGGTTTTTTTCCTTCTAGTCTAGTCTAGCCTACCTTCCAGCGAGCGGTGTCTGGGGCTAACTAGATCAAAACTGAAACGAGTGAAAGGCACTAGGTAAGAGGAGTACCTCCCAATTGCTCTTCCACAACGTCCCAAGGGTGTCCATGGACTTGCCATCACAATTCGCCATGCTCAACACCCAAAGGCCTGCGGGGGAGCGGGCCAAGCGGTCGAAGTTGGCCAAGGAGATGGTGAGGTGGGTCCCATTGCCCCCGGCACCGGGGCAGGCATCCCCGCGGACGATGAACGTCAATGGGAAGGAGCGGTTGATTGCCTGCACCAAGCCCGGCCAGGACAGAATGTATGTGACCCATGAGGCGAAGGGCCACGGGATCCCGGCGGCCTTGGGCAACACGGTTGCAACGGGGGATTCCAATTCCACGGGGGCGACCAACTCCTTCCAACGGGCTTTGAAGTCCCGCTGGGTACAAGTTGGACGGGAATAGGGGGCACTGAAAATGGTGCGGTGGTACTCCAACTTACGGAGCGTGTAGAGCTCCCAAAGGGTCCTCCACGAGGACTTGGGGGCCCTTATGTTGAGCACAAGTTCACACATGGCGGTGAGGGGGGGTAGGAAGGCGGCGTATGCCACAACGGCGGCCTTGCATGCCTCACCCGTGGTTTGGGTAGAAGTGGCAGTGTTCACACATTGGACGGCGTTGTTGAATTGCCGCCGTAGTAGGGGGCATGATAGCGCACACGTGGTAGAGTAATGGCCCACCCGCTCATCCTTGATGTTCGAAGCCCCACTCAAGTCCCGTAGTACCGTAGACAGGAGGGAAGTATTTTTCCCGGTTGAGGAGGGAGCAAGGGGCGAAGTGGCGGGGCGTTTCATTGCAAAGCAATATATAATCTCTAAGCGCGAGAGAAGGAACCGTGGAACAATGCACTACGGACAATAGCAAGCATGCACAGCGGAACAACGAAAAAATTGGCACATCTGGGTAGACGTTATATCGTTCTAGTATTGATCTAATCTAGGCTAGATCATCTAGGCTAGACTGTTCTAGGCTAGAACAAGATTGGGTCTTCTAGCGTGTACCAAGGGAGATGGGCTTGCACATGGCAATTGGACACGGTGCACGGACCAGCTGCAGTGCGCATTCACCGTCGGTGTGCAAGAGAAATAGTGAGATGGATTGGAAATGGGCTTGCGAAGGGCAATTGGACACGGTGCATGGAACGGCTTGCATTGCGCATTCACGGTTGGAGTGCAACCAAAGTAATGTGATGGAACGGAGATGAGCTTGCGTTGGGCAATTGGACATGGTACATGGAACGGTTTGCATTGCACATTGACGGTTGGTATGCGAGACAAGGAATGAGATGGATGGGAGATGGGCTTGCATAAATCACATGTGAGACATTTCACTGATTTTGGTACTAGTATTGCTTGCCCATCATTTGTTCATCATTGGTCGTGATCAGGCATGATCTGTCATTCATCCATCATTCAGCATCTCCATTCATGACATGGATGACCCCAAAATTGACCATCATGCCACTGTCTCACATTGGAAAATTGACCTGTACCATCATCTTCATAGATGGCAACAGTGGGGTCGGTATGTGATCAGCCTTGTGAATCATTACCATTTTCAGCCGGAATCGGATTTCCACATGATGATAGAAGATCCATCATGTCATCATGCATGATGCCCCCCATTGCCCCCATTCATGTCATGAATGAGCAATTACACATGCTGCACGCTGATCTCAATCTGTTCTGAATTTGATCGATTTCCATCAATTTTCCCCATTTTGTCATCAGATTAGGGGAATATGGTCATTTCTTGGTTAAATGACCTCAATTCTACGATTGAATGCCCAATTATGTGGTTAACGAGGTGTTGCATCACATCATTTCACTCTCATGCCCTCTATTGGACTCTTTTGGCTGTTCATGTCCCTCGTGTTTGCTCTGTGTGGTTGACGTTGGCAGGGGAATTGGACACGGTGCACGGAGCGTCTTGCGTTGCGCATTGAGCGTTGGCTTATAAGAGAAGTATTGAGGTGGTTTTGAGAGGGGCTTGCATAGGACAGTTGGAAATGGTGCAAGGAAGGATTGCATTGAGCATTCACCGTTGGTGTGCAAGAGAAGTAATGAGGTGGGTTGGAGATGGGCTTGCATAGGGCGATTGGATACGGTGCACGGACCGTTTTGCATTGCGCATTCCCCGTTGGTGTGCAAGAGAAGTAGTGAGATGGGTTGCAAATGGGGTTGCATAGGGCAATCGGAGACGGTGCACGGAACGGCTTGCATGGCGCATTCACCGTTGGTGTGCAAGAGAAGTAATCAGACGGGTTGGAGATTTGCTTGCATAGGGCAATTGGACACGGTGCATGGAACGGCTTGCATTGCGCATACCGTTGGTGTGCAAGAGAAGTAGTGACATGGTTGGAATTGGGCTCGCATAGGGCAATCAACACGGTACACGGATTGGCTTGCATTGCGCATTCACCGTTGGAGTGCAAGAAAAGTATGCACCATGTGCTCATTCATGACATGAATGGGGGTAATGGGCGCCTTCATGCGTGATGGATCTTCCATCGGCATGTGAAAATCCGATTCCGGTGGAAAATGGCAATGATTCACAAGGCTGATCACATAACGACCCCACAAGAAATGCACAACCGGCACTTGTCCATCGTGCAACAAGTTACGCTGGGCATGTGAATTCAACAAGGGCGGCTAGTGCGGACAATGCACAACCCGCGCCTGTTCATCGTGCAATAGCTCCCGTTTCGCATTTGAATTCGGCAAGTATGGCAAATGCGAGAAATGCACAACCCGCACTTGTCCGTCGTGCAACAAGTTACGCTTGGCTTGCGAATTTAGAAAGGATGGTAAGTGCGGATAATGCACAACTCGCACATGTCCATCGTGCAGCGAGTCGGGGTTGGCATGTGAGTTCGGCAAGGACGGCAAATGTAAGAAATGCACGACCCGCACTTGTCCATCGTGCAACATGTCACGTATGGCTTTTGATTTCAGCAAGAATGGAACCTGGCAGTGTTGCAATGGTACGAACAATCCTTGTTTGTTTCGTTGCGCACAATGTGATACACAATTCCCTAACACACAATTTAGTGCAACGCAATTCCGGAATGGATTGCATCGCCGTTGTAAAAAGTGCATGGTTGGTGATTGTCCAAAGAGGCCTCAACAATTGCCTCTAAAGTGTTCATCATGTGATGTCGTTGGGCCACCACATTGGTTTTCAAAGCAGCAGCGGGACAAGGGAAGATCCAATCGCTGCAAGCTCTGTGTGACACCATCTAAGGTGCTTACACAACAATCACCTTCTTGCATCCCAAAACCTCCCGCTACTCCTGCAACTTTGGCCACCACACTTTCTGCCACAGCAACACGGTTGGACAAGGAAGGTGTTTCCTCTACTCACAAGCAACATAGTGCAGAGCGGTCCCTTGACCGCGGGCTGGAGTGTAGCAACAACGGCAAAACACCTTCCGAAGATCATCCCTCCAAGAAGCAACGAGCAAGTACACATGTGGAGGCACACCATGCAATGGAAGACGTGATAGTTACAAGGGCACAATTGCAGTCTCATTAACATGGACGGCAGACACCTAGGCGCAGAGGCAAAAGAAATGAGACATCACAAGCACCACCACGCCCCTATTCAACAAACTAGTCACCACAATTTTCTAACTTTGCAAGAGGCAAATCGATTTCACCCGAGATGACTAGACACAAGCAACAAATGGCATTGGCTTGAGTTTCGCAGCCGATGGCGCCAGCAGCTATTCAGTCTTCTGCCAGTGCTTGCAAAAGGCTGAAGGGTGATTCAAATATTTTGGGCAAAGTTTGCCGTTTTTCGCTTTTGGCCACGACAATCTCAAATCCATGTCATTGCTTCTCTTGCACACCAACGGCCAATGCGCAATGTAAGCCGTTCCGTGCACGCTGTCCAATCGCCCTATGCAAGCCCATCTCGAACCCATCTCATTACTTGTCTTGCACACCAACGGTGAATGCGCAATGCAAGCCGTTCCGTGCACCGTGTCCAATTGCCCTATGCAACCCCATCTCCAACCATTCTCATTTCTTCTCTTGCGCACCAACGGTGAATGCGCAATGCAAGCTGTTCCGTGCACTGTGTCCAATTCCCCTAAGCAAGCCCATCTCCAACCCACCTCATTACTTCTCTTGCACACCAACGGTGAATGCGCAATGCAAGCCGTTCCGTGCAAGCTGTCCAATTGCTCGTTGCAATCCCACATTACTTCTGTTGCACAGCAACCGTGAACGCGCAATGCAAGCCGTACCGCGTGCCGTGTCCAAGTGCGCGATGTAGTCCCTTGTCTAATGCATCTCATTACTTCTTCTTGCACACCAACGGTGAATGCGCAATGCAAGCCGTTCAGTGCACCCTATCAATGTGCAATGTCCTTGTCCAATCCATTGCATTGCTTCTTCTTGCACATGAACGGTAAATGCGCAATGCAAGCGTTTCGTTGCACATTGTCCAATTGCCCTATGCAAGCCCAGCCCCAACCCATCTCATTACTTGTCTTGCACTCAAACGGTGAATGCGCAATGCAAGCCGTACCGTGCACACTTTCCAAGTGTGCAATGCATGCCCTTGTGCAATCCATCTCATTACTTCTTCTTGCACTCTAACGGTGAATGCGCAATGCAAGCCGTTCCGTGCAAGGTGTCCAATTGCTCTTTGCAATCCCACATTACTTCTGTTGCACAGCAACCGTGAACGCGCAATGCAAGCCGTACTGTGCGCCGTGTCCAAGTGCGCAATGTATGCCCTTGTCTAATGCATCTCATTACTTCTTCTTGCACACCAACGGTGAATGCGCAATGCAAGCCGTTCAATGCACCCTGTCAATGTGCAATGTCCTTGTCCAATCCATCGCATTGCTTCTTCTTGCACTGTAACGGTAAATGCGCAATGCAAGCCTTTCGTTGCACCGTGTCCAATTGCCCTATGCAAGCCCAGCCCCAACCCATCTCATTACTTGTCTTGCACTCCAACGGTGAATGCGCAATGCAAGCCATTCCGTGCACACTTTCCAAGTGTGCAATGCATGCCCTTGTCCAATCCATCTCATTACTTCTTCTTGCACTCTAACGGTGAATGCGCAATGCAAGCCGTTCCGTGTACCGTGTCCAATTGCCCTATGCAAGCAAATCGCCAGCCCATCTCATTCGTTCTCTTGCACACCAACGGTGAATGCGCAATGCAAGCCGTTCCCTGCACACTTTCCAAATGTGCAATGCATGCCCTTGTCCAATCCATCCCATTACTTCTTCTTGCGCACCAACGGTGAATGCGCAATGCAAGCCGTTCCGTGTACCGTGTCCAACTGCCCTATGCAAGCAAATCTCCAGCCCATCTCATTACTTCTCTTGCACTCCAACTGTGGATGCGCAATGCAAGCCATTCCGTGCACCGTTTCCGATTGCCCTATGCGAGCCCATCTCCTACCGATTCCATTTCTTCTCTAGCACACCAACGGTCAATGCGCAATGCAAGCCGTTCCACCGTATCCAATTGCCCTATGCAAGCCCATCTCGAACCCATCTCATTACTTCTCTTGCACTCCAACGGTAAATGCGCAATGCAAGCCGTTCCGTGCACCGTGTCCAATGGCCCTATGCAAGCACATCCCCAACCGATCTCATTACTTCTCTTGCACTCCAACGGTGAATGCGCAATGCAAGCCGTTCCGTGCACACTTTCCAAGTGTGCAACTCATGCCCTTGTCCAATCCATCTCATTACTTCTTCTTGCGCACCAACGGTGAATGCGCAATGCAAGCCATTCCGTGCTCACTTTCCAAGTGTGCAATGCATGCCCTTGTCCAATCTATCTCATTACTTCTTCTTGCGCACCAACGGTGAATGCGCAATGCAAGCCGTTCCGTGTACCGTGTCCAATTGCCCTATGCAAGCAAATCACCAGCCCATCTCATTAATTCTCTTGCACACCAACGAGGAATGCGCAATGCAAGCCGTTCCGTGCACGGTGTGCAATTGCCCTATGCAACCCCATCTCGAACCCATCTCATTACGTATCTTGCACTCCAACCGTGGATGCGCAATGCAAGCCGTTCCGTGCACAGTTTCCAATTGCCCTATGTGAGCCCATCTCCTACCGGTCTCATTCCTTCTCTTGCACTCCAACGGTAAATGCGCAATGCAAGCCGTTCCGTGCACCGTGTTAAATTCCCCTATGCAAGCCCATCTCGAACCCATCTCATTAGTTCTCTTGCACACCAGCGGTGAATGCGCAATGCAAGCCGTTCCGTGCACGGTGTCCAATTGCCCTATGCAACCCCATCCCCAACCCATCTGATTACGTATCTTGCACTCCAACCGTGGATGCGCAATGCAAGCCGTTCCGTGCACAATTTCCAATTGCCCTATGTGAGCCCATCTCCTACCGGTCTCATTCCTTCTCTTGCACTCCAACGGTAAATGCGCAATGCAAGCCGTTCCGTGTACCGTGTCCAATCGCCCTATGCAAGCAAATCTCCAGCCCATCTCATTAGTTCTCTTGCACACCAACGGTGAATGCGCAATGCAACCCCTTCCGTGCACGGTGTCCAATTGCCCTATGCAACCCCATCTCCAACCCATCTCATTACTTCTCTTGCACTCCAACGGTGGATGCGCAATGCAAGCCGTTCCGTGCACCGTTTCCGATTGCCCTATGCGAGGCCATCTCCTACCGATCTCATTTCTTCTCTAGCACACTAACGGTCAATGCGCAATGCAAGCCGTTCCACCGTATCCAATTGCCCTATGCAAGCCCATCTCAAACCCATCTCATTACTTCTCTTGCACTCCAACGGTAAATGCGCAATGCAAGCCGTTCCGTGCACCGTGTCCAATTGCCCTATTGAAACCCATCCCCAACCCGTCTCATTACTTCTACTGCACTCTAACGGTGAATGCGCAATGCAAGCCGTTCCGTGCACACTTTCCAAGTGTGCAATGCATGCCCTTGTCCAATCCATCTCATTGTTTCTTCTTGCGCACCAACGGTGAATGCGCAATGCAAGCCGTTCTGTGCACCGTGTCCAATTGCCCTATGCAACCCCATCTCCAACCCATCTCATTACGTATCTTGCACTCCAACCGTGGATGCGCAATGCAAGCCGTTCCGTGCACCGTTTTCAATTGCCCTATGCGAGCCCATCTCGTACCGATCTCATTTCTTCTCTAGCCCACCAACGGTGAATGCGCAATGCAAGCCGTTCCAACGTATCCAATTGCCCTATGCAAGCCCATCTCGAACCCATGTCATTACTTCTCTTGCACTCCGACGGTAAATGCGCAATGCGAGCCGTTCCGTGCACCGTGTCCAATTGCCCTCTGGAAACCCATCCCCAACCCATCTCATTACTTCTCTTGCACTCCAACGGTGAATGCGCAATGCAAGCCGTTCCGTGCACACTCTCCAAGTGTGCAATGCATACCCTTGTCCAATCCATCTCATTACTTCTTCTTGCGCACCTACGGTGAATGCGCAATGCAAGCGGTTCCGTGCACGGTGTCCAATTGCCCTATGCAACCCCATCTCCAACCCATCTCATTACGTAACTTGCACTCCAACCCCGGATGCGCAATGCAAGCCATTCCGTGCACCGTTTCCGGTTGCCCTATGCGAGCCCATCTCCTACCGATCTCATTTCTTCTCTAGCACACCAACGGTCAATGCGCAATGCAAGCCGTTCCACCGTATCCAATTGCCCTATGCAAGCCCATCTCGAACCCATGTCATTACTTCTCTTGCACTCCAACGGTAAATGCGCAATGCAAGCCGTTCCGTGCATTGTGTCCAATTGCCCTATGCAAACCCATCCCCAATCCATCTCACTACTTCTTCTTGCGCACCAACGGTGAATGCGCAATGCAAGCCGTTCCGTGTACCGTGTCCAATCGCCCTATACAAGCAAATCTCCAGCCCATCTCATTAGTTCTCTTGCACACCAACGGTGAATGCGCAATGCAAGCCGTTCTATGCACCGTGTCCAATTGCCCTATGCAACCCCATCTCCAACCCATCTCATTACCTATCTTGCACTCCAACCGTGGATGCGCAATGCAAGCCGTTCCGTGCACCGTTTCCGATTGCCCTATGTGAGCCCATCTCCTACCGATCTCATTTCTTCTCTAGCACGCCAACGGTCAATGCGCAACGCAAGCCGTTCCACCGTATCCAATTGCCCTATGCAAGCCCATCTCGAACCCATCTCATTACTTCTCTTGCACTTCAACGGTAAATGCGCAATGCAAGCCGTTCCGTGCACCGTGTCCAATTGCCCTATGGAAACCCATCTTCAACCCATCTCATTACTTCTCTTGCACTCTTACGGTGAATGCGCAATGCAAGCCGTTCCGTGCACACTTTCCAAGTGTGCAATGCATGCCCTTGTCCAATCCATCTCATTACTTCTTCTGGTGCACCAACGGTGAATGCGCAATGCAAGCCGTTCCGTGCACACTTTCCAAGTGTGCAATGCATGCCCTTGTCCAATCCATTTCATTACTTCTTCTTGCGCACCAACGGTGAATGCGCAATGCAAGTTGTTCCACTGTATCCAATTGCCCTATGCAAGCCCATCTCGAACCCATGTCATTACTTCTTTTGCACTCCAACGGTAAATGCGCAATGCAAGCCGTTCTGTGCACCGTGCACGGTGTCCAATTGCCCTATGCAAGCAAATCTCCAACCCATCTGGTTTAGTAACTTGCACTCCAACCGTGGATGCGCAATGCAAGCCGTTCCGTGCACGGTGTCCAATTGCCCTATGCGAGCCCATCTCCTACCGATCTCATTTCTTCTCTTGCACTCCAACGGTAAATGCGCAATGCAAGCCGTTGTGTGCACCGTGTCCAATTGCCCTATGGAAACCCATCCCCAACCCATCTCATTACTTCTCTTGCACTCCAACGGTGAATGCGCAATGCAAGCCGTTCCGTGCACACTTTCCAAGTGTGCAATGCATGCCCTTGTCCAATCCATCTCATTACTTCTTCTTGCGCACCAACGGTGAATGCGCAATGCAAGCCGTTCCGTGTACCGTGTCCAATTGCCCTATGCAAGCAAATCTCCAGCCCATCTCATTAGTTCTCTTGCACACCAACGGTGAATGCGCAATGCAAGCTGTTCTGTGCACCGTGTCCAATTGCCCTATGCAACCCCATCTCCAACCCATCTCATTACGTATCTTGCGGTTCAACTGTGGATGCGCAATGCAAGCCGTTCCGTGCACCGTTTCCGATTCCCCTATGTGAGCCCATCTCCTACCGATCTCATTTCTTCTCTAGCACACCAACGGTCAATGCGCGATGCAAGCCGTTCCACCGTATCCAATTGCCCTATGCAAGCCCATCTCGAACCCATCTCATTACTTCTCTTGCACCCCGACGGTAAATGCGCAATGCAAGCCGTTCCGTGCACGGTGTCCAATTGCCCTATGGAAACCCGTCCCCAACCCATCTCATTACTTCTCTTGCACTCCAACGGTGAATGCGCAATGCAAGCCGTTCCGTGCACACTTTCCAAGTGTGCAATGCATGCCCTTGTCCAATCCATCTCATTACTTCTTCTTTCGCACCAACGGTGAATGCGCAATGCAAGCCGTTCCGTGTACCGTGTCCAATTGCCCTATGCAAGCAAACCTCCAGCCCATCTCATTAGGCCTCTTGCACACCAACGGTGAATGCGCAATGCAAGCCGTTATGTGCACCGTGTCCAATTGCCCTATGCAAGCAAATCTCCAACCCATCTCATTACGTATCTTGCACTCCAACCGTGGATGCGCAATGCAAGCCGTTCCGTGCACCGTTTCCGGTTGCCCTATGCGAGCCCATCTTCTACCGATCTCATTTCTTCTCTAGCACACCAACGGTCAATGCGCGATGCAAGCCGTTCCACCGTATCCAATTGCCCTATGCAAGCCCATCTCGAACCCATGTCATTACGTAACTTGCACTCCAACCCCGGATGTGCAATGCAAGCCATTCCGTGGACCGTTTCCGGTTGCCCTATGCGAGCCCATCTCCTACCGATCTCATTTCTTCTCTAGCACACCAACGGTCAATGCGCAATGCAAGCCGTTCCACCGTATCCAATTGCCCTATGCAAGCCCATCTCGAACCCATGTCATTACTTCTCTTGCACTCCAACGGTAAATGCGCAATGCAAGCCGTTCCGTGCATTGTGTCCAATTGCCCTGTGCAAACCCATCCCCGATCCATCTCACTACTTCTTCTTGCGCACCAACGGTGAAAGCGCAATGCAAGCCGTTCCGTGTACCGTGTCCAATCGCCCTATGCAAGCAAATCTCCAGCCCATCTCATTAGTTCTCTTGCACACCAACGGTGAATGCGCAATGCAAGCCGTTCTATGCACCGTGTCCAATTGCCCTATGCAACCCCATCTCCAACCCATCTCATTACGTATCTTGCACTCCAACCGTGGATGCGCAATGCAAGCCGTTCCGTGCACCGTTTCCGATTGCCCTATGTGAGCCCATCTCCTACCGATCTCATTTCTTCTCTAGCACACCAACGGTCAATGCGCGATTGAAGCCGTTCCACCGTATCCAATTGCCCTATGCAAGCCCATCTCGAACCCATCTCATTACTTCTCTTGCACTCCGACGGTAAATGCGCTATGCAAGCCGTTCCGTGCACCGTTTCCGGTTGCCCTATGCAAGCCCATCCCCAACCCATCTCATTACTTCTCTTGCACTCCAACGGTGAATGCGCAATGCAAGCTGTTCCGTGCCCCGTGTCCAATTGCCCTACGGAAGCCCATTTTGAACCCATCTCATTACTTCTCTTGCACACCAACAGTGAATCCGCAATGCAAGCCGTTCTGTGCGCCGTCTCCAATCGCCCTATGCAAGCCGATCTTCGACTCATCTCATTACTTTTCTTGCACACCACCCTTGCATTACGCATTCACCGTTGCAGTGCTAGAAAAGTAATGTGATGCATTGGAGATGATCTTGCATTGGGCAATTGGACACGGTACACGGAACGCTTTGCATTGCGCATTGACGGTTGGTATGCGAGACAAGTAATGAGATGGATGGGAGATGGGCTTGCATAACTCAGATGTGAGACATTTCACTCATTTTGGTACCAGTGTTGGTTGCCGATCATTTGTCCATCATTCGTCATGATCAGGCATGATCTTTCATTCATCCATCATTCATCATCTTCATTCATGACATGGATGACCCCAAAATTGACCATCATGCCACTGTTTCAGATTGGAAAATGACCTGTACCATCATCTTCATAGATGGCAAGGGCACGTGCCCTTCTTGCCGAATTCAGATGCCAAACGGGAGCTGTTGCACGATGGACAGGTGCAGGTTGTGCATCGTCTGCACTTACCGCCCTTGTTGAATTCGCATGCTAGGCGTGACTGGTTGCACGATGGATAGATGCGAATTGTGCACCTCCCACACTTTCCCTCTTCGCCGAATTCGCATGCCAAACGTAATTGCTTGCATGATGTACAAGTGTGTTTGGTGCATTGTTGGCAAGTGTCCGCCTTTCCGATGCCAAGCGCAGCTGCTTGCAGTGCTTGCACCTCTTGGTGGTGGCGGAAGCTCGGCACAACTTACATTGGCAGAGGTCATAACCAGCGCGCCAAGTCGCGTCAGAGTAAGCAACAAGGGGCTCATAAATGCCACAAGATCGGCAGCACTTGGAGGTATAATTCTATTGCCTTCGGCAAGGCACCCTGAAGAGTGGAGAGGGACGACCGAGGCTGGAAAGCTGCATAAGCAGGTTGTGCCCAGCCCCCTTGGTAGCCCCCCCCCCCCCCAGCCAAATAGGGTGAACAACACACAACGATGGGCTAAAACATGCTTTACATAGGATATTTGATCATTTTGGATGGTCACAATATCAGAAAAATCAGTTTCCGAAATTTCCATTTTTGAGCTGCCGAGGCTGGAAAACTGCATTAAGCAGGTTGTGCCCTAGCCCCCTTGGGAGCCCCCCCCCCCCCAACACCCAAATGGGGTGAAAAACACATAAAAAGGGCATTCGTCTTTTAGCGTCCACTAGAATATGTACAGACGTCGAGGGGCGCGGAGGTGGGCCGAGTCGAGTTCAGGCGCCCGTGTCCTCCCCTACAAGCCCCCTGCCTGAGTGTGCACGGCAGCCACGAGGGACAAGCTGGGCGGGACTAAGTCGCTTCGGGGCTCGCCCTCCCGTGCGCTCTGACGGGCGCCCTCCAACCCTCATTGCCCAGCCCTGCTGGCTTGCTGACACATGGTGTCGTGTTCCCTCTTCTCCAAGGCTGCCAACCTCGATTTGCCACAACAAGCAACACTACCACCACCACCACCACCACTACCATCACCGCCACCAACAAGGAATGATAAACAACAAACAAGAACCAACAACCAACCAACAACCAGCAACCATTCACAACATCCAACAACCCACCACCACTCACAACAACCAACAGCATTAAAACAACCACAATCTCCTCCCCGCCCTCCCTCCTAAGAGCCCCCCGATTAAGACCCCCCCACCCCCGCCCATGGCCTGCAAGTTGGCGCCAAAGAGTCACACCCTGCACTCCCGATAGGGAGGGTGATAGGGACTGTCAACCTTTCAACGTTGCAGGGTTTTGTGTGGGAGTTCAGAGGGAGGCCTTGTCCTTGAGATCACGTGTGATTTCAATCGCGACCGGGCCTCAGACCACCCGTCGGCGCGGGTGTTGTGCCGCCGCTCTGCCCCGTCCACAGATCAGATCCGCCCTCAAACACCGCGCGCAACACGCGCGGCGGCACTCCCGTGTGCATGTCCGTGCACCACGGCCCCCTTGTGATCCGCCGCGATCCCATCCGACAGCAGTTCCACTTCTTCGGGGATGCCGCGTGCGCAGCTGTGGGGCTTGCGGGCCTGGCACACACCGGGGAGGTCCTGTGCACGTCCCCGCTTTTGGAGCAGGTGTGCGGGGACCTCACGCTGCGGCAACGCGTGCAGTGGCATCACGTGGGGCAGGTGCGGCTCACGCTCGCTAACAGCGCACCCACAGGGCTGTCGCTGATGGTTCCGACAGGTATGGTCTGCGCCCTGTGCGGGAGGGCCGGCGGGAGTACATGCGGTGGGCGCAACACCCCCTCCACCCGCAGACCCCCAGACCTACGCCTTTGGGGAATAGCGGGTGTTTCACCTGCACAGTTTTTCTGTGTATGTTGTAATTCGTGTAATATTTTTTGGCCGTAAATGCGTGTAACAAAAAAATCGTCACGTTGTGTAATTTTTTTTTGCGGTAAGTCGTATAAATATAATGCATGTGACCCGGCACACGCATTACCGCAAAAAAAAATTCACCGCTTGACAATTTTTCTGTGCACGCATTTGCCGCAAAAAAGATTACACCACGTGACAATTTTTTTTACCCGTGTTTACTGCAAAAAAAAATCACACCACGTTACTGCAAAGAAAGAAATTACCAATTGTACTGAAAATGCATGCATGTAGGCGATGTGCCCTTATGTGGGCCACTTCTGATTCGCTTCCCCGCTCTGAAGCGCCGGGGACCCGCCAGGCAGCAGGGGTTATGTAGCCACCCGGCGGCCACTTCTGATTTTGTTCCCCGCTCTGATGCATTGTCCCCCCCCCCCAGGCGGCAGGGGTTATGTAGCTGACCACCCCACTTGTGGGGCACTGTTGATTCTGTTCCCTGGCTCACAAGCGTTGGGGATCCCCCAAGGCGGGGGTTATGTAGCCACCCGGCCCACTTGTGGGCCACTTCTGATTCTGTTCGCTGCTGTGAAGCTTTGGGAACACCCCGGGCGGCAGGGGCTATGGAGCCACGCGGCCCACTTGTGGGTCACTTTTGATTCTCTTCCCCGCTCTGAAGCGTTGGGGACCCCCAAGGCGGGGGTTATGTAGCCACCCGGCCCACTTGTGGGTCACTTCTGATTCTGTCCCGTGCTTCGAAGCTTTTGGGACCCCCAAGGCGGCCGGGGTTATGTAGCCACGCGGCCCACTTGTGGGTCACTTTTGATTCTCTTCCCCGCTCTGAAGCATTGGGGACCCCCCAGGCGGTAAGGGTTATGTAGCCACCCGGGCCACTTGTGGACCACTTCTTATTCTGTCCCCCGCTCTGGAGCGTTGAGGACCCCTCAGGCGGCAGGGGTTATGTAGCCACGCGGCCCGCCTGCGGGCCACTTCTGATTTTGTTCCCCGCCGTGACGCATTGAAGCCCCCCGGGCGGCACGGGGTATGTCGCCGGCCACCCCACTTGTGTGTCATTTCTGATTCTCTCCCCCGCTCTGAAGTGTTGGGCACCCCCCAGGTGGCACGGAGTATGTAGCCACCCGGCCCACTTGTGGGTCACTTCTGATTCGGGCCCCCCCAGGCGGCAGGGGTTATGTAGCTGAGCACCCCACATGTGGGCCAGTGTTGATTGTGCCTCCAGCCTTGAAGCGTTGAGGACTCCCTAGGCGGCCGGGGTTATGTACCCACCCGGTCCACTTCCAGGTCACCTCTGATTCTGTCCCCCACTATGAAGCATTGGGGACCCCCTGGGTGGCAGGGGTTATGTAGCCACCCGGGCCATGTGTGGGCCACCTCTGATTTTGTCCCCCGTTCTGAAGCGTTGGGGACCCCCCAGGCAGCGGGGGTATGCAGCCACCCGCCCCATTTCTGGGCCACTGCTGATTCTGTACCCCGGCACTGAAGCATTGGGGACCCCCCAGGCGGCAGGGGTTATGTAGCCACCCGGCCCACTTGTGGGTCACTTGTGATTTTGTCGCCCGCTATGAAGCGTTGGGGACCCCTCAGGCGGCCGGGGTTATGTCCCCACCCGGCCCACTTCTGGGTCACCTCTGATTTTGTTCCCTGCTGTGACGCATTGGGGCCCCTAGGCAGCAGAGGTTATGTAGCCACTTGGCCCACTTTCGGGTCACCTGTGATTCTGTTCCCCGCTCTAAAGTGTTTGGGACCCCCTGGGCGGCAGGGGTTATGTAGCCACCCGGCCCACTTGTAGGTCACTTCTGATTTTGTCCCCCGGCTGTGAAGTTTTGGTAAACCCCTAGGCGGCAGGGGTTATGTAGCCACCTGGCCCACTTTCCGGCCCACTTGTGCGTCATTTCTGATTTTGTACCCCGCTCTGAAGCGTTGGGGACCCCCCAGGCGGCAAGGTCTGTGTACCCACCCGGCCCACTTGTGGGCCACTTCTCATTCTGTTCGCCGCTCTGAAACGTTGGGCACCCCAAGTTGAAGGTGCACTTTTGGGCATAAAGGAGAGTGTTCAAGCCACCCCCACCTCACTCGTTGGCAAGGAGGCCCTTGCTGCCCAAAGAGTGGAAGGCCCGCAGGCTAAGGCCCAACCTTCCATTGCCACCCCCACAGAGGAGGACACCTGTCCCAGACTCCTGGTCCGTGGAGAGTGGCACAAGGTGCCGGATGGCTACCCAAGAGATGCATCTGGCCAGTTCCTTGACCAGGTTTTCATCAATGACCTGGCCAAGCAGCTAGTAGTGGAGTTGCGCGCCGCTTGTCAGCTTAACCCCAATTCTGGTGCAAAGCCCAAGTCCCGCCACACAAAAGCTGACTTGATCCACAACATGCATTCCAATCACTTCTAGCGGGTGCATTTTTTGTGGGCTATATTTTCCTTCGCCAGTTTGGGGTACCAATGGTGGAGCGTATAAGAATGCCATTATATTGGCCCCATCCCAGTGCCTTGGTGGCCTATAATGGTGGCACTAACGTTGGGGATGGCCCTGCCACGACTCTTTTCTTGAGCCTGATTTTATTCCCCGTGCAGGCACACTGGATGTTGGCCATGGCCCTGTCTAGAATCTTTTCTTGGGCTTGATTTTGTGTTTAGTGCCAATGACACCATGTGAAACTATGTTATATTGGCCGAGTCCCAACTAATTGGTGGCCACACAGAGTACTATGTGCTTTGTGGACTCGGCGTCCCATCGTTAAGGTCGCTATGGGGTGCCGTACGGAACCGGCAGTTGTACATATTGCGCATGTATTGCAAAAGTTGCATTTTTTCCTTTAATTTTTCAATGTTTTTAAAAATTTACACGACTTACAGCAAAAAAAAAATTACACGTGTTTACCGCAAAAAGATTCAATTTTTTAAATAATTTACACATTTTACCGCCCAAAAAAAATTGCACGCATTTACAGCAAAAAAAGTTACACTACTTGACAATTATTTTGTACACGAGCTACATTTTCACAGTTTCCCCCCCTGAAATCAAATTTTTTTAAACTAAAATCAGTTGATTTTGGTGAAAAAGATTTTGACAATAATTTTGATACACCGATGTGGCGATAGCCCCACTGTCGCCTGCCAAAATGACGTTTTCCCACCGCCTGTGAACACACACTGCTCCTCAAAACGCAAACCAGTGCGGACACCTGGAAGTATCCACGGGCACACTGACTGACTGAGCATGCCCCCACCCCCCCACCCCACGTGTTCAGCGTAGGACCACTGCCGGGGTGATGGGCAGAACGCTCTCCTGACAAGTGCTGCCTCACAGACACCAGTTGTCATTGATCCTGCAAATGACAAGGGCAGGGGCCAGTTTCAGTACACAGAGTGGGGCACTGTGCAGATGTAATTGAAAGCTCCCCTCTGCCCCCGCCCCGCTGGAGTGATTGCCAGGTCCAGCCCATACGCTGCCATCCCGCCCCAACTGCCCAGCAACCAACTTACACGGCAGACTGTGTCACCTACACCGCGTGTTCAACCACCAGGTCGCCCATCGATCAATGGTTGATGACATCCCCAGCCTGCCCTCGTCGATTGACCGCTGACCACTCTCCCTTCCCTGATCCAGAGCCATACTTCTGCAGGAATCCGGGACCTTCAATCCCCCCTCCCCCAGGAACTGGCACAGGACACCCAATTTTGCCGCAGTGCTATGCACAGGTGCAAGCTGGTTCTGCAGGTGTAAGAGTTATCTGCTTCATGTTGATCTTTGATGGCACGTTTTTGAGACCGGCTGCTTTTTTGTGCGCCTCCCATCGGGTTGGGTTCCTCCCACTCCCCCTCTGCCCGAGGAGATGCTATCCCCACGCCCCTTTGAACAGTCGCCCCACAATGCGTGAAACTGGGGGGCGGGGGGACTGTCACCATAGGACGGTACCAGCCCCAATCAAGGAGACTATGCACCTGCACCGTGCTTTCTTGCCAGGAGTCCGTGGAGGCTTCTTGGGGCTCTCCGAGTCTTCCACCCTCAGCTCCATCCCAGCACTCTGGATGCTAATCATTTCTCACTGCCATTTCTGCGTTCCTCAGGGGAGTTCATCGACCGCCCCTGCTTCAGCATCGGCATTCACAGGTTGGGCATTGTGATGGCGCCTCCGACCACCGCCATGCGGCGCATCCTCGTGCATTGCCTCTTCCCCAGTATGGCATCCCCACGGCAGCCCGCCTTCGCAGATCTGCAACAGATCTGCGGCGCACACCAGGGTGCCACGGCCCTGCAACACGACAATCAAATATTCTTCGCCTTCCCCTGTGGTATGCTCTAGGGAACGCTCAGCATTGCGTGCACTGAGTGCAGGCCAACCATGAGCACGTCCCGCCCTCAACAGGCCTCCTCCCCTCTGCCCATTTCGAGGGCGCTGCTTTTAGCGTGTTAGGGAGCGCCCAACCGTTGTCAGTTGCCCTCCAACTGCCGTCGGTTACCCTTCGATTCTCCTCCAGTTGCCATCGGCTGCCGCTCAACCGCCGTTGGTTGCCACCCAAGTACACTTAGTTTTCGTATCAGGGCGCCTGAGGGTAATCCCGCCCTAAACAAGCCCACCAGCTTCCCCCCCTTGGTGCCCATCCCCGCCCAGCAGGCCTGCTGCCTTCCGTCCCTCATCCCTTCAACAGCCTGCCTCACCCCAGAACCCTGTCTATTCGACCTGCTCTCATATTGTGTTGCTGTTCCACAGTCGCAGGGGCAATGCAGTCGACTGTGCTCATTCAGAAGCGCCGAGACATCGACGTCCGCATCGCTGTGCACGAGGCCGTGCCGGAGGATGTCTTGACAGACGCATGGGGTCAGCTACGGTATATAGGCAGCAGCGTGCAAGAGGTTTCTCACTTGGCGGCAGCAGCGACGATGGGGGAGGTGCTGCTCACCCACAAGGTGTCCCTTGCACACTGCTGGTGAGGCACATCTACACCATTTGATTTCCCTCCTTCTCCCTCTTGCTGCAGCTTTCTCTCCTGTCCTCGTAGTGCAACCCCCCCATTTCCCCCCCTCTCATCCTTGACACAGCCTCCCCTCTCTCTCTTCCCCAGTACGACCCCTCAGTACATGTGTGGACACGGCTGTCTGAGGTACCACCACACCACACCACACCACACCACACCACACCACACCACACCACACCACACCACACCACACCACACCACACCACACCACACCACACCACACCACACCACACCACACCACACCACACCACACCACACCACACCACACCACACCACACTACACCACACTACACCACACTACACCACACCACACCACACCACACCACATTGCAGGAGATCCACTGCCCACTGCCCCCAGGCAGTGAGGCAGTGTATTGCAGGAGATCCACTGCCCACTGCCCCCGGGCATTGGGGCAAGGCATAAAAGGAGTTGCACTGCTCACTGCCCCCAGGCATTGGGGCAGTGTATTGCAGGAGGTCCACTGCCCACTGCCCCCAGGCAGTGAGGCGGTGTATTGCAGGAGGCCCACTGCCCACTGCCCCCAGGCAGTGAGGCAGTGTGTAACAGGAGGCCCGCTGCCCACTGCCCCCAGGAGTGGCGAATAGGCAGACGAATCTAATATTCCGACACGCTGGTGACAGTGTCGGGTGCGTGCACGTCCCAGTGCCAAGCACCATTCCCAGGGACCCCGCGGCCCCTAGTACCGGCCGCTACGGCCCAGGGAACGGTCAGCGACCCCTAGCGAGGACGGCTGGCCTAGCCTCCCCCTCCTCTCCCCCCTACGCGCCCGCCCACACACCGGGCCCTCAAAGGAGCCCAGGCATGCGCCCCCCCCGCGCTCTGCCTCTACCCCCCCCGACCGCCCCCCCTGCGCGCACCCCGGTGCCCCCCCCATGCGCTGCCTCCCCTGATCGCTCCCAGCCACCTCCCCTGCCCCATGACCCCTCCCTGTCTCTGCCCTTTGCCCCCCCCCCCCCCCTCACAAACAGCCCACACCCCTCTCGCAAGCTGGCAGCGCCCGTGCGGCGCGCCTCCAGGGCCCCGCGTCGGCGGCCGGTCGCGTGAACGCAGGAGCCCGGGCGCGAAACCGAGGAGACTCCAGTGCGGGGTCTCCATGGCAGGCGTCCAGGTGTGCGGGTAAAGAGGGCCCCGAAGGGAAGACATGACGGATGTGAGGGGCCCCCGCCCTAGCAGAGGCGCGGTGCATGGCGACAGGTCTGGGGGTTCCAGGGCAGGGGACCCTGCGCAACATGGTAGCCCGGTAACGCCTCCCCATGGGCCTTGAAGGAGGCTCCGACCACCCCTTGGGCTGGACTCCCCGTCCCCCCCAGGCCGGTGGGCCCGGTTCTCCGAAGGTGACGCCTCCCCATGGGCCTAGAAGGAGGCTCCGACCACCCCCTGGGCTGGACTCCCCGTCCCCCCCAGGCCGGTGTGCCCGGTTCTCCGAAGATGACGCCTCCCCATGGGCCCGGAAGGAGGCTCCGACCACCCCCTGGGCTGGACTCCCCGCCCCCCCCAGGCCGGTGGGCCCGGTTCTCCGAAGATGATGCCTCCCCATGGGCCTTGCTGGAGGCTCCGACCACCCCCTGGGCTGGACCCCCCGTCCCCCCCAGGCCGGTGGGCCCGGTTCTCCGAAGAAGACGCCTCCCCATGGGCCTTGAAGGAGGCTCCGACCACCCCCTGGGCTGGACTCTCCGTCCCCCCCAGGCCGGTTGGCCCGGTTCTCCGAAGATGACGCCTCCCCATGGGCCTTGAAGGAGGCTCCGACCACCCCCTGGGCTGGACTCCCCGTCCCCCCCAGGCCGGTGGGCCCGGTTCTCCGAAGATGACGCCTCCCCATGGGCCTTGAAGGAGGCTCCGACCACCCCCTGGGCTGGACCCCCCGTCCCCCCCAGGCCGGTGGGCCCGGTTCTCCGAAGAAGACGCCTCCCCATGGGCCTTGAAGGAGGCTCCGAGCACCCCCTAGGCAGGACTCTCCGTCCCCCCCAGGCCGGTTGGCCCGGTTCTCCGAAGATGACGCCTCCCCATGGGCCTTGAAGGAGGCTCCGACCACCCCCTGGGCAGGACTCCCCGTCCCCCCCAGGCCGGTGGGCCCGGTTCTCCGAAGATGACGCCTCCCCATGGGCCTAGAAGGAGGCTCCGACCACCCCCTGGGCTGGACTCCCCGTCCCCCCCAGGCCGGTGTGCCCGGTTCTCTGAGGATGACGCCTTCCCATGGGCCTTGAAGGAGGCTCCGAGCACCCCCTAGGCAGGACTCCCCGTCCCCCGAGGCCGGTGTGCCCGGTACTACCTCCCCACCGGCCCTGCAGGACACTCCGACCACTGCCCGCTGCCCACTGCCCCCAGGCAGTGAGGCAGTGCATTTCAGGAGTTCCACTGCCCACTGCCCCCAGGCAGTGAGGCAGTGCGTTGCAGGAGTTGCACTGCCCACTGCCCCCAGGCAGTGAGGCAGTGCATTGCAGGAGTTCCACTGTCCACTGCCCCCAGGCAGTGAGGCAGTGCATTGCAGGAGTTCCACTGCCCACTGCCCCAGGGCAGTGGGGCAGTGCATTGCAGGAGTTGCACTGCCTACTGCCCCAGGGCAGTGAGGCAGTGCATTGCAGGAGTTGCACTGCCCACTGCCCCAGGGCAGTGAGGCAATGCATTGCAGGTGTCCCACTGCCCCCTGCCCCCAGGCAGTGAGGCAGTGCATTGCAGGGGTTGCACTGTCCACTGCCCCCAGGCAGTGAGGCAGTGCACTGCAGGAGTGGCACTGCCCACTACCCCCAGGGCAGTAAGGCAGTGCATTGCAGGAGTTGCACTGCCTACTGCCCCAGGGCAGTGAGGCAGTGCACCGCAGGAGTTGCACTGCCCACTGCCCCTAGGCAGTGAGGCAGTGCATTGCAGGAGTTGCACTGCCCACTGCCCCCAGGCAGTGGGTCAGTGCATTGCAGGAGTTGCACTGTCCGCTGCCCCCGGGCAGTGAGGCAGTGCATTGCAGGAGTTGCACTGCCCGCTGCCCCTAGGCAGTGAGGCAGTGCATTGCAGGAGTTGCACTGCCCACTGCCCCCAGGCAGTGGGTCAGTGCATTGCAGGAGTTGCACTGTCCGCTGCCCCCAGGCAGTGAGGCAGTGCATTGCAGGAATTGCACTGCCCACTGCCCCAGGGCAGTGAGGCAGTGCATTGTAGGAGTTGCACTGCCCACTGCCCCCAGGGCAGTGAGGCAGTGCATTGCAGGAGTTGCACTGTCCACTACCCCCAGGGCAGTGAGGCAGTGCATTGCAGTAGTTCCACTGTCCACTGCCCCCAGGCAGTGAGGCAGTGCGTTGCAGGAGTTGCACTGCCCACTGCCCCCAGGCAGTGGGGCAGTGCATTGCAGGAGGTCCACTGCCCGCTGCCCCCAGGCAGTGAGGCAGTGCATTGCAGGAGTTGCACTGCCTGCTGCCCCCAGGCAGTGGGCAGTGCATTGCAGGAGTTGCACTGCCCACTGCCCCCAGGCAGTGAGGCAGTGCATTGCAGGAGTTGCACTGCCCACTGCCCTCAGGCAGTGAGGCAGTGCATTGCAGGAGTTGCACTTCCCGCTGCCCCCAGGCAGTGAGGCAGTGCATTGCAGGAGTTGCACTGCTTGCTGCCCCAGGGCGGTGAGGCAGTGCATTGCAGGAGTTGCACTGCCCACTGCCCCCAAGCAATGAGGCAGTGCATTGCAGGAGTTGCACTGCCTACCGCCCCAGGGCGGTGAGGCAGTGCATTGCAGGAGTTGCACTGTCCGCTGCCCCCAGGCAGTGAGGCAGTGCATTGCAGAAGTTGCACTGCCCACTGCCCCAGGGCAGTAAGGCAGTGCATTGCAGGACTTGCACTGTCCACTGCCCCCAGGCAGTGAGGCAGTGCATTGCAGGAGTTGCACTGCCTACTGCCCCAGGGCAGTGAGGCAGTGCATTGCAGGAGTAGCACCGCCTACTGCCCCAGGGCAGTAAGGCGGTGCATTGCAGGAGTTGCACTGCCCACTGCTCCCGGGCAGTGAGGCAGTGCATTGCAGGAGTTCCACTGCCCACTGCCCCCAAGCAGTGAGGCAGTGCATTGCAGGAGTTGCACTGTCCGCTGCCCCCAGGCAGTGAGGCAGTGCATTGCAGGAGTTCCACTGCCCACTGTTCCAGGGCAGTAAGGCAGTGCATTGCAGGAGTTTCACTGTCCACTGCCCCCAGGCAGTGAGGCAGTGCATTGCAGGAGTAGCACTGCCTACTGCCCCCAGGCAGTGAGGCAGTGAATTGCAGGAGTTGCACTGCTTGCTGCCCCCAAGCAGTGGGTCCGTGCATTGCAGGAGTTGCACTGCCCACTGCCCCCAGGCAATGAGGCAGTGCATTGCAGGAGTTGCACTGCCTACCGCCCCAGGGCGGTGAGGCAGTGCATTGCAGGAGTTGCACTGTCCGCTGCCCCCAGGCAGTGAGGCAGTGCATTGCAGGAGTTGCACTGCCCACTGCCCCAGGGCAGTGAGGCAGTGCATTGCAGGACTTGCACTGTCCACTGCCCCCAGGCAGTGAGGCAGTGCATTGCAGGAGTTGCACTGCCTACTGCCCCAGGGCAGTGAGGCAGTGCATTGCAGGAGTAGCACCGCCTACTGCCCCAGGGCAGTAAGGCGGTTCATTGCAGGAGTTGCACTGCCCACTGCTCCCGGGCAGTGAGGCAGTGCATTGCAGGAGTTCCACTGCCCACTGCCCCCTAGCAGTGAGGCAGTGCATTGCAGGAGTTGCACTGTCCGCTGCCCCCAGGCAGTGAGGCAGTGCATTGCAGGAGTTGCACTGCCCACTGCCCCAGGGCAGTAAGGCAGCGCATTGCAGGAGTTTCACTGTCCACTGCCCCCAGGCAGTGAGGCAGTGCATTGCAGGAGTTGCACTGTCCACTGCCCCCAGGCAGTGAGGCAGTGCACTGCAGTAGTTACACTGCCCACTGCCCCCAGGCAGTGAGGCAGTGCATGGCAGGTGTTGCACTGCCTACTGCCCCGGGGCACTGAGGCAGTACATTGCGGGAGTTGCACTGCCCACTCCCTCAGGCACTGAGGCAGTGCATTGCAGGAGTTCCACTGCCCACTGCCCCCAGGCAGTAAGGCAGTGCATTGCAGGAGGTCCACTGCCCACTCCCCCAGGCAATGAGGCAGTGCATTGCGGGAGTTGCACTGCCTACTGCCCCCAGGCAGTGAGGCAGTGCATTGCAGGAGTTCCACTGCCCACTGCCCTAGGGCACTGAGGCAGTGCATTGCAGGAATTGCACTGTCCACTACCCCCAGGGCAGTGAGGCAGTGCATTGCAGGAGTTCCACTGTCCACTCCCCCAGGCAGTGAGGCAGTGCGTTGCAGGAGTTGCACTGCCCACTGCCCCCAGGCAGTGGGGCAGGGCATTGCAGGAAGTCAACTGCCCGTTGCCCCCAGGCAGTGAGGCAGTGCATTGCAGGAGTTGCACTGCCTGCTGCCCCCAGGCAGTCGGCAGTGCATTGCAGGAGTTGCACTGCCCACTGCCCCCAGGCAGTGAGGCAGTGCATTGCAGGAGTTGCACTGCCCACTGCCCTCAGGCAGTGAGGCAGTGCATTGCAGGAGTTGCACTTCCCGCTGCCCCCAGGCAGTGAGGCAGTGCATTGCAGGAGTTGCACTGCTTGCTGCCCCAGGGCGGTGAGGCAGTGCATTGCAGGAGTTGCACTGCCCACTGCCCCCAGGCAATGAGGCAGTGCATTGCAGGAGTTGCACTGCCTACCGCCCCAGGGCGGTGAGGCAGTGCATTGCAGGAGTTGCACTGTCCGCTGCCCCCAGGCAGTGAGGCAGTGCATTGCAGGAGTTGCACTGCCCACTGCCCCAGGGCAGTAAGGCAGTGCATTGCAGGACTTGCACTGTCCACTGCCCCCAGGCAGTGAGGCAGTGCATTGCAGGAGTTGCACTGCCTACTGCCCCAGGGCAGTGAGGCAGTGCATTGCAGGAGTAGCACCGCCTACTGCCCCAGGGCAGTAAGGCGGTGCATTGCAGGAGTTGCACTGCCCACTGCTCCCGGGCAGTGAGGCAGTGCATTGCAGGAGTTCCACTGCCCACTGCCCCCAAGCAGTGAGGCAGTGCATTGCAGGAGTTGCACTGTCCGCTGCCCCCAGGCAGTGAGGCAGTGCATTGCAGGAGTTCCACTGCCCACTGCTCCAGGGCAGTAAGGCAGTGCATTGCAGGAGTTTCACTGTCCACTGCCCCCAGGCAGTGAGGCAGTGCATTGCAGGAGTTGCACTGTCCACTGCCCCCAGGTAGTGAGGCAGTGCAATGCAGTAGTTACACTGCCCACTGCCCCCAGGCAGTGGGGCAGTGCATTGCAGGAGTTGCACTGCCCACTGCTTCCGGGCACTGAGGCAGTGCATTGCAGGAGTTCCACTGCCCACTGCCCCCAGGCAGTGAGGCAGTGTATTGCAGGTGTTGCACTGCCTACTGCCCCGGGGCAGTGAGGCAGTACATTGCAGGAGTTCCACTGCCCACTGCCCCAGGGCACTGAGGCAGTGCATTGCAGGAATTGCACTGTCCACTACCCCCAGGGCAGTGAGGCAGTGCATTGCAGGAGTTCCACTGTCCACTGCCCCCAGGCAGTGAGGCAGTGCGTTGCAGGAGTTGCACTGCCCACTGCCCCCAGGCAGTGGGGCAGGGCATTGCAGGAGGTCCACTGCCCGCTGCCCCCAGGCAGTGAGGCAGTGCATTGCAGGAGTTGCACTGCCTGCTGCCCCCAGGCAGTCGGCAGTGCATTGCAGGAGTTGCACTGCCCACTGCCCCCAGGCAGTGAGGCAGTGCATTGCAGGAGTTGCACTGCCCACTGCCCTCAGGCAGTGAGGCAGTGCATTGCAGGAGTTGCACTTCCCGCTGCCCCCAGGCAGTGAGGCAGTGCATTGCAGGAGTTGCACTGCTTGCTGCCCCAGGGCGGTGAGGCAGTGCATTGCAGGAGTTGCACTGCCCACTGCCCCCAGGCAATGAGGCAGTGCATTGCAGGAGTTGCACTGCCTACCGCCCCAGGGCGGTGAGGCAGTGCATTGCAGGAGTTGCACTGTCCGCTGCCCCCAGGCAGTGAGGCAGTGCATTGCAGGAGTTGCACTGCCCACTGCCCCAGGGCAGTAAGGCAGTGCATTGCAGGAGTTGCACTGTCCACTGCCCCCAGGCAGTGAGGCAGTGCATTGCAGGAGTTGCACTGCCTACTGCCCTAGGGCAGTGAGGCAGTGCATTGCAGGAGTAGCACCGCCTACTGCCCCAGGGCAGTAAGGCGGTGCATTGCAGGAGTTGCATTGCCCACTGCTCCCGGGCAGTGAGGCAGTGCAATGCAGGAGTTGCACTGTCCGCTGCCCCCAGGCAGTGAGGCAGTGCATTGCAGGAGTTCCACTGCCCACTGCTCCAGGGCAGCAAGGCAGTGCATTGCAGGAGTTTCACTGTCCACTGCCCCCAGGCAGCGAGGCAGTGCATTGCAGGAGTTGCACTGTCCACTGCCCCCAGGCAGTGAGGCAGTGCACTGCAGTAGTTACACTGCCCACTGCCCCCAGGCAGTGGGGCAGTGCATTGCAGGAGTTGCACTGCCCACTGCTTCCGGGCACTGAGGCAGTGCATTGCACGAGTTCCACTGCCCACTGCCCCCAGGCAGTGAGGCAGTGTATTGCAGGTGTTGCACTGCCTACTGCCCCGGGGCAGTGAGGCAGTACATTGCAGGAGTTGCACTGCCCACTCCCCCAGGCAGTGAGGCAGTGCATTGCAGGAGTTCCACTGCCCACTGCCCCCAGGCAGTAAGGCAGTGCATTGCAGGAGGTCCACTGCCCACTCCCCCAGGCAATGAGGCAGTGCATTGCAGGAGTTGCACTGCCTACTGCCCACAAGCAGTGAGGCAGTGCATTGCAGGAGTTCCACTGCCCACTGCCCCCAGGGCAGTGGGGCAGTGCATTGCAGGAGTAGCACCGCCTACTGCCCCAGGGCAGTGAGGCAGTGCATTGCGGGAGTTGCACTGCCCACTGCCCCCAGGGCAGTGAGGCAGTGCATTGCAAGAGTTGCACTGCCCACTCCCCCAGGCAGTGAGGCAGTGCATTGCAGGAGTTGCACTGTCCGCTGCCCCTAGGCAGTGAGGCAGTGCATTGCAGGAGTAGCACTGCCTACTGCCCCAGGGCAGTAAGGCACTGCATTGCAGGAGTTGCACTGTCCACTGCCCCCAGGCAGTGAGGCAGTGCACTGCAGTAGTTGCACTGCCCACTGCCCCCAGGCAGTGGGGCAGTGCATTGCAGGAGTTGCACTGCCCACTGCCCCCAGGCAGTGAGGCAGTGCATTGCAGGGGTTCCACTGCCCACTGCTCCCAGCTGGTGGTGACCTGGCACCAGTCCAAAAACCCTCAGGATGGTAGCTGTAGGACGGATTGCCTACACGCACTGCCACGCTCGACACCAGTCGTGAATCGTCGTGATAGTCGTGCCACCACGTGACTCAGCTCTACCATCGTGGCCCCCTCTCCGCTCAACTTCACCCGTATGGTGCACTCTCTCTCTCCCTCTTCATCCCGTGTCTCCAAGGGCTGAGTGCCGCACCTCAAGTGCGTCCCTCCCCCTTGCAAGCCGTTTCCTGCTCACAGTGGGCACGTCGTTCTAAGTTCGGCTCTGGCAAGACGTCGACCTCGCCGTGGCAATCTTCCAGGCCGCTACGCGGGGAGCCGCGACGGGGACTGCATTCGACGTATCCGCCGCTCAAGCGTGACGCCTTGTGCAGGGGTATCATCAGTCGTCCGATTCGTCGTCCCAACGTGGGGCTCCTCCTCCCCGTGCGCCACTAGGGTTGCAGCACCACGCGCCAGCGCGGTGCTCCCCTCGCACCCCCGCCCTGTGTGTCCTGGGACCCCCGCTCACCGACCCGGTCCGCCAGGCGGCCCCATGTTACTCCGCGCCATCGCGCCATGCTCTTTGTTTTGTCACACTATGGCCACGCTCGTGGTACCCCTTGTTTCTCTCCTGCGCGCCCCATCCGATTGGGGCTGCCTATGATGTCAGTGCGCCTCCGTTTACCAACACCTCGATTTGCTCCCCCCCCCCGACATATTGCGGCCACAGGCCACCCGCTCTTTCCTTGCCACAGCCTACCATGTCGGACCGCTCAACACCGTCCCAGGACACCCCCTCTCCCGCCCCCGACACCGGTCGAGGCGGCGCCATTCGTCGGGGGCCGTTCCCCATGTTTCTGATGGACATCGCCCAGTCCGAAGATGCTGACCGTCTCCTGCGAGAGCTGGACATGCTGAAGGATGACGCACTGGAAGCAGCAGATACGGCTATCCAGGCCACCGACCCCGCCCTGTGACGGGGGTGTGGACGCCGCGGGGGCTCCTGCTCACAGCCACCGTAACCGTCGCCGCAGGCCCGTCTGACACGAAGGTCATCGAACACGTCCCCCTGTCGCTGGTACAAGGAGGCCCACTGCTCGATTATGTTTCCAAGGACCCTGAGGCCCTCGCAGCGGCACTCGTCGCGCGGTGGAGCCCAAGCCATGCTCCAATCTCAGCGTCACGCCTCCGCGGCCAAGTCTTCAAGGGCCTGTACACAGCCCGCGAACAGCCGCCGCCCGTCGACACTGCCGTCCCTCCAGACATCCAAAGCCAGAAGGTCTCCCACAAGATCCACAAACCCATCAGCCAGTTCCTTGCCCCCCACCTCAGACCGTCATGGGACCGCCTCCGCACCCGAGAGGTAGTTGCGGCCTTTTGGGCGCTGCCCAACGACGTGCATGCGGTCCTGCAGGCAGCCCATATCCCGACGGCAGACCTCGTCCCGCTGAAGTTCGGACTCCTGGCGTGGGCCTCCTCCGTCTGCCTCACAGGGCAGTACACGCCAGCCCCGGTTCCCACGCCCCCCGCCCTCGCCAACAAGGGCATGTGGACCCCCAAGAGCTGCGGCCGCTGCTCGAATGCTCAGTCCTGCCGATCCGCAGCGTGGAGCTGCTGCATCAGATCGAGCAGGCTGGCGAGCACTCCTGGGCCACAGCCCCCACTTTCGCCCTGCTGCAGGCCGGCATCGCCGACACCGCCAACCCGCCCCCGCTCACACCGCCCAGCCACGCACCTTACCTCACCAAAGGGCAAGCAGCGCCCAGCCCCGCCGGCACTCTGTTCGCCACGGCGGCGTTCACCCCAGCGTCAGCCCTTTACAAGGCCCAAGGCAAGCCCACCCCTTCGGGGTCCGAACCATCGCCTTCATCACTGTTGCCCGAACAGACAAGGCTTTCTTTCAATCTCCCAGAGCCTGCCTCCCAGGTACCACCGGCTGCCGCAGACCCCACGCCTCCGGAGTCACCGGCCCCGGCCGTCGGGTCAGCCCCCCCCAGTCCCTCCCAGGTGGGGGAGCCTTTTGTCCCGGACCTGGATGTCACGGCCTACTCCACCGACTACGCTCAATTGCATGACGAGTATGAGGCCCAACGGCGGGAGCTGGCCGTGGCACGGAGCGACCTGGAGTCCCTCACGCGGGATCTGGACACGGTGCGCACCGAACGAGATAATGCCCAGCAGCAGGCCCAGCGTTGCGCCGCGGCACAGCGGCAGGCCGAAGCCGTTAGGCTCAACAACTTCATCAGGTCGGTACCCCCCCCTCCTGTCCATCGCCACCAGACTCCACGGCCTCCATTCCACGCCGCCAACGTTCGCCAACGCCGTGTGCAGTACCGTTCCGGCTTCATTCGAGCTGCCTCCCCCCGGCTCTCAGCAGTTCCTGGTCCTCGTGCCGGTCATACTCGCCGCAGCAGTTCTCACCTCGCCCCAGGCACCCAACCTCGAGGAGTTGGCCGACGTCCTCCGTAGGGCTATGGCCGCGCCAAGCGCCGTGCCGGTCCCGGAGACCCCTGCGCGTGCACCCGAATTGTCGTTCGCTGTCCCGGACCCGATCCCTAAGCCGGGGGCGGTCTCTGCCTTTCGGGCACCGGGCGCAACTGCCCAGCCGCCGCCGTCTCTGCCGTCGCCTGCTGATGCCGCCCTGACCTCCCTGCTGGAGTGGATCTCGGAGATCCCCAAGGGCTGTGAGGACGAGGTTGCGCACGCGCTCCACCTCCAGCTCTTCCGCCACTACGGCGCGAAAGTCAACACCCTCCCGCAGTCGCCGATTCGGGAACAGTGGGCCTGGGTCCACAGCCACGCGCCCAGCCTGCCCGGCATCGCGGAGGTCCTGCGCTCCTTCCTCTCCAACCCTGCAGTCCAACGGGTTTCTGACAGCCCAGCCACCTCCCCAGCAGAAGCTGCAGCCGCCAACCAGGCACAGGGCGCAGCGAAAAAGAAGGGGTATACGCCCCAAAAAATTGATCCGCAGGTTTTCTCGAAAGCCCTGTGGGTCGGCTGGCAAGAAGTCGACGATCCGCCGTCCGGTGAAGTTGATGCAGGACTCCTCGGTGGTATCCTTCGGGATAAATTTGGTGCAGGCCTTTCCTCCATTACTGAAGAACAATTGAACCATACATCCAAGTTCACGATCGTCGGAATCCGACCAGCAGAGTACGAGCGAGGTATGCGACTGACCAGGCAGCACACGGCTCGTGGCTGGCGAGTGACATGGGCCGAATCGAAGAAACAACCGTTCACGCCCTGGGTGGCTGACCCTGACCGAGACCATCCGCCCCGGAAGACTCATCAGGGAAGCCGCGGGAAGCAGCGCCGTCCACGGGACCCTGACGATCAGGTGCACCTTACGGCAACGTCGGGATCGGACGGAGAACCAGACTCCAAATATCAGCGCAGGTACAGCCCCCGCCGCTCGGACCGGTCCCCGTCCCGCCGCCGCAGCCCAGGCCATCGCCGCGACAGCCCGCCGCCGAGGCGTCGTAGCGCGTACCGCGATGAACCCCAAGCGCATTCCAGCCGCCACGACTACCATGCAGCAGTCCCGCTCCAGCCCTACCCGTACTCGGGGGACCCCCACGACCCCCGGGTGGCCATGGCCCACAACCCCTACGCTCCCCCGCCCTGGAGCCCCCCGGCCGACCCCCACCGCTACCAGCCGTACTTCGGTCGGCATCCGCGAGACCGGTAACCCGGGACATGGCGGGGCGCAACGAGGACATCCCTGACGCCGTGTCTCAGCTCCGCCACTCCCACCTCGACGGCGTCCCCCATGTCCGGGACCTGCACCTGGGCGCATACACTCCCAGCTCCCCCCCCAGAGAGTGGGGCCTGGTACCGGTGCCGGCCCCGGGCACTGCCCAGTTCATCACGCCTCCCTACGCCCTCGAAATGTGCCTGCACCTGCCGGTGGGTGTGCACTACTACCGGGCGTGCAGCGGGGCAGACCCCTGGCCCCGTGACGTTCTGTCGTTAGTGGGCGCCGTGCACTGTGTGCAGGTGGCGGGCTCCCATCAGTTGCAGCTCTGCCGCAAGGGCCTGCCACCCACCTCTTTCATCTTGCCCGAGCACCACCACGTGGTCCTCCCACAATCCCTACACAGCCGCGTCTCCATCACAGCCACAGGCCTCACCCGGGCCAGTGTCTTGGCGATAGCGGCCACGTACCACCACCGGCACCTCCGCAAGTGGGTGCGAGGCCTGCCTTGCGCCCTCCCCGCAGCCGTGGACCGCAAGCTAACCCAGCACTCCACCGCCGCCGGCTCCTGCCCTGGTCCCCCCCCCACCGGCCACGTGTCGCCCCGCCCGGACGTGATGACCCTCAACGTGCAGATGTCCCTGCGACCTAAGCTCCGCGCCCTGGACGTCCTGGTGCGCGAGTGCCAATACCCGCTAGCCCTGCATGTTCAAGAAGCGGGACCCCTGATCATCCAACGGGTGCACCCCCTGTACCACACCATCCAGGCACCAGCAAGAGTGGCTGGGGGATGTGCCACTCTCCTCTACAGGACCCCGGACCTGGTCGTGACCAGCCACAGCGCCCACCCGTCGGGACGAGCCCTCGTCACACACTTCACCATGGCTGGCGTGACCCACTGCCACGCCAACGTGTATCTCCCCGCCGACGGGAACCTCAACACCCTCCAAGAAATCCTGGATCGGGTGTACCCGTACCTCCTCCTCACCCCGGCTAGAGTGGTTGTCCTGACAGGGGACCTGAACGCCAATTGCCGCTGGGTCTCGCACCTCCCTGTCTCCCCTGCCTCCCTCTGTGACCTCGTCCTCCCCACGCTCACGCGCCTTGGGATGCGCCGTCTGCGCCCCCTTGCGGAGGCCCCCACGTGGGTGAGCCCGCAAGGTTTCGCCGGTGCCCTGGACCACATCTTCATCCGCGCCCCTTCGGAAGCAGCCCACACCACGGAGGTGCGCTCCGACTCCAGTTTCCCATGTGACCACCTACCCGTGACTGCCACCCTCCATGACCTCCCGCCAGCGCCCCAATTGGTGTGCCCTTCGAAAAAGGGCCGCTTCCCCATCCCGCGGGAGCCCCTCGCCAGCCAGCTCCGCACCCTCAACGACACTTTTCGGGCCGAACTCACTACGCCGCCCCCACGCGCGCCCCAAACGCAGCCACGCTATACCGAGGTGACCTCAGCGCTATACGCCGCAGCTACGGCTGCCTACGGGCCCCCCGTCCCCAGCCAGCCGGTACCATCGACGATACGTGTCCACGTCACCAACCTTCAACGCTACACCCTCGCCTACCCGGATTGGGCATCCCAATCGTCGCACCTCGTGGAGGTCGCCCGCCTCAAAGAACGCATCCGAGCGGCCTGGGACGTTCTCCTTCTGGAGAAGGATGTACGGTTGGCGCCCCTACCCGCTGCCCCTGGCCAGCCCACCAAAGTGGACTACCGCCGCACGTTAGGGGCGCGCTATGTACCCCCGGCGGATCCGGTCTACGTGGTAGGCGTCCCGGTACCTCTCCATCAACAAGCCGCCGTTGCGTTGGACCAGCTGCGCCAAAGGCACCTTGCCCCTCTTGAGGCACTCTCACTCGCGCACGTCCGGACCATCACGGGATGGGAGGGCAGGCCGCTCGGCCCACCACCCAACGCCACCACCGCAAACCTGCGAGCCATCATCCGCCGGGCGGCGGCCACTGTGCCGTACCACGATTTACTGGAGTACCGGCTGTTCGGACAATTGGAGGATGCCCAATTTGCGACGATCGTGGACCTGATCAACAGTATTCTCCGTGGGGTACCCGTGCCCCAGGCACACTCTGCAGATTTCATCAACCTTCCGAAAAAGACGCCGCACGGCCCCATTGCAAACGGCAGGCCGCTGACCAATCTGGCCACGATATGGAAACTCACGGCCGCCCTCATCAAAGACCACTACCAGCCCCGCCTGGTTCAGGGCGGCATCCTGCCGCCCTACGAGTTCGGGATGTCCCCGCACTGCTCCTCCGTGGAGCTACTCCGCGTCCTACACGATGTATGGTGGGACCGCTGGCGCAGGCGCCTCGAAGCGTGGGTCCTGTCGGACGATGTCCGCCACACGTATGGCTCCATCAACCACACCACCGAGTACGCCGTCCTCACCGCCGCAGGGATCTCCCCAGCCGACGCCGCGACCCTTCAGCACCATGACCGCGCCCTTGAGGTGCACATGGGGGGGGCTGACGGTCGCTCTCCGTCCTCCACCCGGTTGGGGGCCGGCACTGGGCAAGGGTGCCCCGTGTCCGGCATGAAGTACTGCATATATGGCGAAGTTCGGGGGCACGAGGCCTGCCGTTCCGTCCCCCCCACCGACACCCCCGCGGGCCCGCTGAACCGGGTTCTCCTGATGGATGATACCCAGTGGCTGCCCGGCGACCGTTGCCACTTGCTCGCCCTCGCCAGCGGCATTGAGAGGGCGGGCCGCCTCACCAACCTCCACTCTGACCCGACCAAAACAGTCTTGGTCGGCACCGACATGCGCGATGGTCAGGTCTATTTCCTCAACGACACGGTATACCTCAATGGTCACCCCGTGCGCTGTGCCACGAGCCAGGACTCCGTCCGCGTCCTTGGCCGCCATGCCCTTCCCCACCTCTTCCATCCCGTCGACTCAAGGCGCCTGTTCTCGGGCACCCGCGCTGCGTGCCGGGCGCTCCGCGCCCCGCGACTCCCCGCCCACTACCCCCTCGCCATGTATACCGCCAAGTGTCATGGGACGGTCAACTGGTTTACCAGTGTCCGCCCCCCCTCCTACGGGGCCCTGCACGTGCTGGACGCCATGACCGCCTCGGCCATGCGCGCCACCGCTGGGTGGGCCCTCTCCGCCTGTGCTCACTTCCTCCGCGAGGTCCCCGAAGGGGGAGTCGGTATCCCCCCGGCGCCGGTCGTTGTGTTTACTAACTTCTTCGGCGTCTACATCCGGCACCTGAACCACCCCAACCCCCTGGTCTGCCGGTCCACGCGCCACGGGCTCCTGACTGCCCTCTGGCGGTTCCATCCTTCCCAGCCCTGCCTCACCCCAGAGCTCGGGCTCCGGTGCACCGCACACCCCACGGACCACGATCTGTTTGTCGCCCTGTGCCACCGGTGCGACATCGCCATCCACTTGCCCCCTGACAGCCATCTGCCACACCACACCCCCCATGTGCTGGCCCTGTCGTCACCCGGACTCGAGGTCCAGGACACCCACGCGTGGATGCTTGCAGGCCATCGCAGTACAGAGGACGCGCGACGGAAGGGGTGGCCCCGGGCCTCGCCCCGCCCCACTCCGCCGGTCGGCACCGTCCCCCCGGTTAGACGCTGCCAAGCGGTGACTGCGACAGTCCCCACGTTCTCCTGGCTCCCTGAGAACTATGGGCTCCTCCACGACGCGTCGTGGTGCCCGAAGACCCGGCGCTGCGGCGGGGCAGTGGCGGTGTTCTGCCCCGTCACCCTCCGGTACCAGGTGTACCCCGTCCCCATCCCCCTGAGGCTGGACAACGCCTACACGGCGGAGCTGTACACGGCATGGGTGGCCCTCACCGCCAGGGGGCCTTCAGCCGACCCTGCCATCGGCTTCCGGTCCGGTGCGTGGCACTTTGCGGACTGCAAAGGGTACATCACAGCGCAGGAAGGGCGCCGCGAGCCGGAGGACTCGCTACAAGGAGATCTCATAAGATCGTGTCGCGACATGGCCCACGGTCACGCCCCTCCCCGTCACCTCTATTCCCATATCGCCGGCACCTGGCTCGATGCCCTGCTGGACCCGGTGGACGAGGCGGCAGGGCGAGCTGCGGGCACCTGCCCAGACGCCGTGGGATGGCTCGGCCCCCTACAGCAACCCCGCGTCTGCTTCTCTCACGCGGGCCTCCGGGTCCACGACGCCGTGCCCCACGCGCGCCGCGCCTTGCTCGCCTCCCACCACGCCTACTCTGCGTCCCCCCCGCCTCAGCGCCGCCCCGCCCTCAACGAGTACGCCAACGTCGTCAGCCACGGCCTCATCACATGGGGGGACCACCTCACGGTCACCGGCATCCGCCTCTCCCTGTTCCCCCCGAGGGACACGTCCTGCCCCCTCTGCAACATGCCCGCCTCCGGGGACCACATCCTCTCATGCCCGCTAGACCCGCTCATCCGCGCCCACTACCATCGGTGGCTTGCGGCCCGACTCTCTCAGAGGTGCCATGCCTGGCGCCACTGTACGCCCACTGCTTGGGGCACCCTCGTCCTTTGGGGGGACGAGCCCTTCATACTGGCTGTGGATGGCTCCCCGGCCCACCACACCATCGCAACCTACACTATTGGTCGTCTCGGAGCCATCTCCACGCCACACAGGGATGCCCTGCTGCACAGAGGTCTGCGTCCTGCGCGTCTCCGTCGCCTGCTCTGCGACGTCGTTCTCACTACCGTCCTCCTACATAAGCGGCACGCGGTGCCCGTCCTACCTCTTGCCGACCACTTCTCCCCCCTGCCGCGGGTCCCCGTGAACCAGTCCCTCGCCAACAACCCACCGCCAGAGTGGTATCACGTTGCCAACTGGGCCCCAACGCCCGGTTCGGGCAGGTGGCCGGCCTGGGACGTCCTCCTAGGACTCTGGCTATCAGGGGACCTCCTCCTGGCCCCTAAGGTGAAGTCCGCCATCTCCACCCGGAACAAGCACAGTCCGTACCGCGTCCTGTATGTGTACAACGAGACGAACCAGATTCCGCCGGCCGTGCGGCAGGAGATTGAGCTGAATGCCCATGACGTGATCATCTTGGACAGCCTCGGACGGCACGGGCTTGCCCCCCATCTCCCGGATCGACGCCGCCTCTGGGCCATCCATTACGGTGGCAATGGACGGAGCCTGGAGGCCGGCCTCTGTGGAGATGTGATCCCCTCGTGGTGTGCCGCACTACATTCCGCGTTCTCGGCCATCCTCACTGCGGCTTCCCAAGGACCCCGCACGGTCTTCAAGGACATGTAGGTGGCCCTGGGACGGCCCGCCCCGTGGCCTGGTCCCCGGCCGTGACCCGTCCTCGGCCTCACGCGCCCGGACCGCTCCGGTGCAGCGCGCAGTCGTGCCGGACCGCACTCCTTGTCTGGCGGCGTTCTAAGTCGGAGGTGATGCCCCGGGAGACCCACATCTTCCGTGCCCGTTGATCTTGGAACGCTGACTCGGGTGGATCAAGGACAGGTCGGAGCGGTTGGTGGCCGGGACCGGAGAGCAGATCGAACCGTAGCGTTGTCGTACACCGACGTTGTGACCCAGACGGCCTGCTGGGAGGAGCGTTCTCAGGTGTGCGACGAGATTCGTCTTGCTCTAGCGGAGGTAAGACGGAGGACTCCCTCGGCAGAGCCTGCGTGGGGCCCCCGAGGGACGACGCCAAGGCTCACCGTACGTGGGACCGCGGCAGGCGCTCCTCCTCCTCCTCCTCCTCCTGCTCCCAGGCAGTGAGGCAGTGCATTGCAGGAGTTCCAGTGCCCACTGCCCCCACGCAGTGAGGCAGTGCATTGCAGGAGTTCCACTGCACACTGCCCCAGGGCAGTAAGGCAGTGCATTGCAGGAGTTGCACTGTCCACTGCCCCCAGGCAGTGAGGCAGTGCATTGCAGGAGTAGCACTTCCTACTGCCCCAGGGCAGTAAGGCAGTGCATTGCAGGAGTTGCACTGTCCACTGCCCCCAGGCAGTGAGGCGGTGCACTGCAGGAGCTGCACTGTTCACTGCCCCCAAGCAGTGAGGCAGTGCATTTCAGGAGTTGCACTGCCTACTGCCCCAGGGCAGTGAGGCAGTGCATTGCAGGAGTTCCACTGCCCACTGCCCCCAGGCAGTGGGGTAGTCTATTACAGGTGTAGCACTGTCCACTGCCCCCAGGCAGTGAGGCAGTGCATTGCAGCAGTTGCACTGCCTCCTTCCTAGGGCGGTGAGGTAGTGCATTGCAGGAGGTCCAGTCCCCACTGCCCCAGGCACCGAGGCAGTGCGTTGCGGGGGTTCGACTGCCCGCTGCCCCCAGGGCAGCGGGGCAGTGCATTGCAGGAGGTCCACTGCCAACTGCCCCCAGGGCAGTGAGGCAGTGCATTGCAGGTGCCCCACTGCCCACTGCCCCCAGGGCAGAGGGGCAGTGCATTGCAGGAGTTGCACTGCCCACTGCCCCCAGGGCAGTGAGGCAGTGCATTGCAGGGGCTGCACTGTCCACTGCTCCCAAGCAGTGGGGCACTGCATTGCAGGAGTTGCACTGCCTACTGCCCCAGGGCAGTGAGGCAGTGCATTGCAGGAGTTGCACTGCCCGCTGCCTCCAGGCAGTGGGGCAGTGCATTGTTGGAGTAGCACTGTCCACTGCCCCCAGGCAGTGAGGCAGTGCCTTGCAGGAGTTGCACTGCCTACTGCCCCCAGGCAGTGAGGCAGTGCATTGCAGGATTTCCACTGCCTGCTGCCCCCAGGCAGTGAGGCAGTGCGTTCCAGGAGTTGCACTGCCTACTGCCCCTAGGCAGTGAGGCAGTGCATTGCAGGAGTTGCACTGCCCACTGCCCCCAAGCAGTGAGGCGGTGTATTGCAGGAGTTGCACTGCCCACTGCCCCCAGGCAGTGAGGCAGTGCATTGCAGGAGGTCCACTGCCCACTGCCCCAGGCTGTGCTGCAGTGCATTGCGGGGGTTCGACTGCCCGCTGCCCCCAGGGCAGTGGGGCAGTGCATTGCAGGAGTTCCACTGCCCACTGCCCCCAGGGCAGAGGGGCAGTGCATTGCAGGAGGTCCACTGCCCACTGCCCCCAGGGCAGCGAGGCAGTGCATTGCGGGGGTTCGACTGCCCACTGCCCCCAGGCAGTGACGCCGTGCATTGCAGGAGTTGCATTGCCCACTGCCCCAGGCAGTGGGTCAGTGCATTGCAGGAGTTGCACTGCCCACAGCCCCCAGGCAGTGAGGCAGTGCATTGCACGAGTTGCACTGTCCGCTGCCCCCAGGCAGTGAGGCAGTGCACTGCAGTAGTTGCACTGCCCACTGCCCCCAGGCAGTGGGGCAGTGCATTGCAGGAGTTGCACTGCCCACTGCCCCCAGGCAGTGAGGCAGTGCATTGCAGGAGTTCCACTGCCCACTGCCCCGGGGCAGTAAGGCAGTGCATTGCAGGAGTTGCACTGTCCACTGCCCCAGGCAGTGAGGCAGTGCATTGCAGGAGTAGCACTTCCTACTGCCCCAGGGCAGTACGGCAGTGCATTGCAGGAGTTGCACTGTCCACTGCCCCCAGGCAGTGAGGCGGTGCACTGCAGGAGCTGCACTGTTCACTGCCCCCAAGCAGTGAGGCAGTGCATTGCAGGAGTTGCACTGCCTACTGCCCCAGGGCAGTGAGGCAGTGCATTGCAGGAGTTCCACTGCCCACTGCCCCCAGGCAGTGAGGCAGTGCATTGCAGGTGTAGCACTGTCCACTGCCCCCAGGCAGTGAGGCAGTGCATTGCAGCAGGTGCACTGCCTCCTTCCTAGGGCGGTGAGGTAGTGCATTGCAGGAGGTCCACTCCCCACTGCCCCAGGCACTGAGGCAGTGCATTGCGGGGGTTCGACTGCCCGCTGCCCCCAGGGCAGCGGGGCAGTGCATTGCAGGAGGTCCACTGCCAACTGCCCCCAAGGCAGTGAGGCAGTGCATTGCAGGTGCCCCACTGCCCACTGCCCCCAGGGCAGAGGGGCAGTGCATTGCAGGAGTTGCACTGCCCACTGCCCCCAGGGCAGTGAGGCAGTGCATTGCAGGAGCTGCACTGTCCACTGCCCCCAAGCAGTGGGGCAGTGCATTGCAGGAGTTGCACTGCCTACTGCCCCAGGGCAGTGAGGCAGTGCATTGCAGGAGTTGCACTGCCCGCTGCCTCCAGGGCAGTGGGGCAGTGCATTGCAGGATTTCCACTGCCCATTGCCCCCAGGCAGTGAGGCAGCGCGTTCCAGGAGTTGCACTGCCTACTGCCCCCAGGCAGTGAGGCAGTGCATTGCAGGAGTTGCACTGCCCACTGCCCCCAAGCAGTGAGGCGGTGTATTGCAGGAGTTGCACTGCCCACTGCCCCGAGGCAGTGAGGCAGTGCATTGCAGGAGGTCCACTGCCCACTGCCCCAGGCAGTGAGGCAGTGCATTGCGGGGGTTCGACTGCCCGCTGCCCCCAGGGCAGTGGGGCAGTGCATTGCAGGAGTTCCACTGCCCACTGCCCCCAGGGCAGAGGGGCAGTGCATTGCAGGAGGTCCACTGCCCACTGCCCCCAGGGCAGTGAGGCAGTGCATTGCGGGGGTTCGATTGCCCACTGCCCCCAGGCAGTGACGCAGTGCATTGCAGGAGTTGCATTGCCCACTGCCCCAGGCAGTGGGTCAGTGCATTGCAGGAGTTGCACTGCCCACTGCCCCCAGGCAGTGAGGCAGTGCATTGCACAAGCTGCACTGCCTACTGCCCCAGGGCAGTGAGGCAGTGCATTGCAGGAGTTGCACTGCCGACCGCCCCCAGGCAGTGAGGCAGTGCATTGCAGGAGTTGCACTGTCCACTGCCCCCAGGCAGTGAGGCAGTGCATTGCAGGAGTTGCACTGCCTACTGCCCCCAGGCAGTGAGGCAGTGCATTGCAGGAGGTCCACTGCCCACTGCCCCAGGCAGTGAGGCAGTGCATTGCGGGGGTTCGACTGCCCGCTGCCCCCCGGGCAGTGGGGCAGTGCATTGCAGGAGTTCCACTGCCCACTGCCCCCAGGGCAGAGGGGCAGTGCATTGCAGGAGGTCCACTGCCCACTGCCCCCAGGGCAGTGAGGCAGTGCATTGCGGGGGTTCGGCTGCCCACTGCCCCCAGGCAGTGACGCAGTGCAATGCAGGAGTTGCATTGCCCACTGCCCCAGGCAGTGGGGCAGTGCATTGCAGGAGTTGCACTGCCCACTGCCCCCAGGCAGTGAGGCAGTGCATTGCACGAGTTGCACTGCCTACTGCCCCAGGGTAGTGAGGCAGTGCAATGCAAGAGTTGCACTGCCCACTGCCCCCAGGCAGTGAGGCAGTGCATTGCAGGAGTTGCATTGCCCACTGCCCCCAGGCAGTGAGGCGGTGCATTGCAGGAGTTGCAGTGCCCACTTCCCCCAGGGCAGTGAGGCAGTGCATTACAAGAGCTGCACTGTCCACTGCCCCCAGGCAGTGAGGCAGTGCATTGCAGGAGATGCACTCCCTACTGCCCCAGGGCAGTGAGGCAGTGCATTGCAGGAGTTGCACTGTCCACTGCCCTCAGGCAGTGAGGCAGTGCATTGCAGGAGTTGCACTGCCTACTGCCCCAGGGCAGTGAGGCAGTGCATTGCAGGACTAGCACTGTCCACTGCCCCAAGGCAGTGAGGCAGTGCATTGCAGGAGTTGCACTGCCTACTGCCCCCAGGCAGTGGGGCCGTGCATTGCAGGAGTAGCACTGCCTACTGCCCCCAGGCAGTGAGGCAGCGCATTGCAGGAGGTCCACTGCCCACTGCCCCAGGCAGTGAGGCAGTGCATTGCGGGGGTTCGACTGCCCGCTGCCCCCAGCGCAGTGGGGCAGTCCATTGCACGAGTTCCACTGCCCACTGCCCCCAGTGCAGAGGGGCAGTGCATTGCAGGAAGTCCACTGCCCACTGCCCCCAGGGCAGTGAGGCAGTGCATTGCGGGGGTTCGACTGCCCACTGCCCCCAGGCAGTGAGGCAGTGCATTGCAGGAGTCGCACTGCCCACTACCCCCAGGCAGTGAGGCAGTGCATTGCAGGAGTTGCACTGCCCACTGCCCCCAGGCAGTGAGGCAGTGCATTGCAGGAGTTGCACTGTCCACTGCCCCCAGGCAGTGAGGCAGTGCATTGCAGGAGTTCCGCTGCCCACTGCCCCCAGGGCAGTGAGGCAGTGCATTGCAGGAGCTGCACTGTCCACTGCCCCCAGGGCAGTGATGCAGTGCATTGCAGGAGTTGCACTGCCCACTGCCCCCAGGCAGTGGGGCAGTGCATTGAAGGAGTTGCACGGCCTACTGCCCCAGGGCAGTGAGGCAGTGCATGGCGGGAGTTCCACTGCCCACTGCCCCCAGGCAGTGAGGCAGTGCATTGCAGGAGTTGCACTGCCCACTGTCCCCAGGCAGTGAGGCAGTGCATTGGAGGAGTTGCACTGCCTACTGCCCCAGGGCAGTGAGGCAGTGCATAGCGGGAGTTGCACTGCCCACTGCCCCCAGGCAGTGAGGCAGTGCATTGCAGGAGTTGCACTGCCCACTGCCCCCAGGGCAGTGAGGCAGTGCATTGCAGGAGATGCACTGCCTACTGCCCCAGGGCAGTGAGGCAGTGCATTGCAGGAGTTGCACTGCCCACTGCCCCCAGGCAGTGGGGCAGTGCATTGCAGGAGTAGCACTGTCCACTGCTCACTGTCTTTGGGTGGTGGGGAGCGGCACTTCTTCTATTCACTGCCTCACTTCCTTGGGGCAGGGGGCATTGGAAGTCTTTCTATACACAACTGCATTACCTTGGCACAGTGAGTAGCGGAACTGATGTTGTACACTAACTACCTCACCACCTTGGGTTAGTGGAAATTGGACTTAATTGTGTGCACTGCTGCATTGCCTTGGGGTTGTGGGTGGTGGCACTGCTTGCTTTCACGACCTCCCTTCGACGGAGTAGTGGGCATTGAAAAGCTTTCTATACACATCCGCACTAGCCTGCGACAGTGGGCAGCGAAACTTCTTTTGTACAGTGCCTCAGTGCCTTGGGCCCGTGGTCAGCAGAACCCCTTTTGTTTTGCATCACTACCGTGGGGTAATGTCTGGTTCCTAAAGGGACTTCTGCAGTATTTTGCCTCCCTACATTGCGGCACTGGGCAGTGGAACTCCTGTGTACACTGCCTCACGGCCTTGAGGCAGTGGGCAGTGAAACTCCTTCTTTGCGGCACCTCCCTACCTTGGGGCATTGGGTAGTGAAAATCCTTCTGTGCGCTGCCTCACTCCCTTGCGGCAGCGGGGAGTGACACTCCTTCTGTACGCCATGTCACTGCATTTTGTTCATTGCATCACTACGCGAGGGCAATGGGCAGTGGAAGGCCTGCAGTATACTGCGTCACTACTCTGAGGCTGTGGGCAGTGGAACTCCGTGTGGTACACCTCCCCCATACCCTGGGCAAGTGGGTAGTGAAACTCCTCTATTACGCTGCCTCATGGCCTTGGGGTAGTGCGTTGGAAGTCGTTATGGTACAACTCCTCCTTGCCTTGGGGTAGTGGGCATTGGAACTCCGTCTATACATTGCCTCACTGCCGGGGGGGATTAGGCAGCGGACCTCCTTTGGTTCGATGCCTCAAGGCAGTGGGCAGTGGAAGTTATTTTTGGCGCTGCCTCTCTTCCTTGGGGTCATGGGTAGTGGAACTCCTTTTCTGCACTGCCTCTCTTCCTTGGGGCAGTGGGCAATGGGACTCTTCCAGTACACTAGGTTTTTGCCTTGGGGCAGTGGGCAGTGGAACTCCTTTTGTTCTCTGCCTCAATCCATTGGGGCATTGGGCAGTGGAAACAATTCCTTACGTTGCTGCATTGCCTGAGGGCAGAGGACACTAGAACTCCTTTCCTACAAAGCCTCGCTACTCCGGGGCTAGTGGGCGGCGGGACTCCTTCTATGCGCCAACCCCGGGCTTTGGGGCAGCGGGCAGTTGAACTGCTTTTGTGCACCAACTCATCGTCTTGGAATACCGGGCAGTGGAACCCCTTCTTGTACACGGGCTCCCTATCTTGGGGTAGTGGGCATTGCCACTCCTTCTGTGCACCGCCTCTTTGCCTTGGGGCAGTGAGCAACGGAAATGCTTGTGTACACTACCTTATTTCCATGGGGCAGTGGATGTTGCAAGTCCCTCCGTACACTGCCTCACTGCTTTGAGCCCGTACACAACCGCGATGCTTTGAGGAAGTGGCCACTGGAACTCCTTTTGAATAGTCCCTCACTACGTTGGGGTAGTGGGCAATGGAACTCCTTGTGCACAGTGCCTCATTCCTTTTGGGCAATGGGCAGTGGACCTCTTGCAGCACACCGCCTCACCGCCTTGGGGTGGTGGCCGTACCCTTGTTTTATTGTTGCTCTTTGACCTTTCCTTGACTATGCCCCCAAGCAGTGAGGCAGTGCATTGCAGGAATTGCACTGCCTACTGCCCCAGGGCAGTGAGGCAGTGCATTGCAGCAGTTGCACTGCCCGCTGCCCCCAGGCAGTGGGGCAGTGCATTGCAGGAGTAGCACTGTCCACTGCCCCCAGGCAGTGAGGCAGTGTATTGCAGGGGTTGCACTGCCTACTGCCCCAGGGCAGTGAGGCAGTGCATTGCAGGAGTTGCACTGCCTACTGCCCCAGGGCAGTGAGGCAGTGCATTGCAGGAGTTGCACTGCCTACTGCCCCAGGGCAGTGAGGCAGTGCATTGCAGGAGTTGCACTGCCCGCTGCCACCAGGCAGTGAGGCAGTGCATTGCAGGAGATGCACTGCCCACTGCCCCCAGGCAGTGAGGCACTGCCTTTCAGGAGTTGCACTGCCCGCTGCCCCCAGGCAGTGGGGCAGTGCATTGCAGGAGTACCACTGTCCACCGCCCCCAGGCAGTGAGGCAGTGCATTGCAGGAGTTGCACTGCCTACTGCCCCAGGGCAGTGAGGCAGTGCATTGCAGGAGTTGCACTGCCCGCTGCCACCAGGGCAGTGAGGCAGTGCATTGCAGGAGTTCCACTGCCCACTGCCCCCAGGCAGTGAGGCAGTGCATTGCAGGAGTAGCACTGCCTACTGCCCCCAGGCAGTGAGGCAGTGCATTGCAGGAGATGCACTGCCCACTGCCCTAGGGCAGTGAGGCACTGCCTTTCAGGAGTTGCACTGCCCGCTGCCCCCAGGCAGTGGGGCAGTGCATTGCAGGAGTAGCACTGTCCACCGCCCCCAGGCAGTGAGGCAGTGCATTGCAGGAGTTGCACTGCCTACTGCCCCAGGGCAGTGAGGCAGTGCATTGCAGGAGTTGCACTGCCCGCTGCCACCAGGGCAGTGAGGCAGTGCATTGCAGGAGTTGCACTGCCTACTGCCCCCAGGCAGTGAGGCAGTGCGTTCCAGGAGTTTCAGTGCCTACTGCCCGAGGGCAGTGAAGCAGTGCATTGCAGGAGTTGCACTGCCCACTGCCCCCAAGCAGTGCGGCAGTGTATTGCAGGAGTTGCACTGCCCACCGCCCCCAGGCAGTGAGGCTGTGCATTGCAGGAGGTACACTGCCCACTGCCCCCAAGCAGTGCGGCAGTGTATTGCAGGAGTTCCACTGCCCACTGCCCCCAGGCAGTGAGGCAGTGCATTTCGGGGCTTCGACTGCCCACAGCCCCCAGGCAGTGCGGCAGTGTATTGCAGGGTTTCCGCTGCCTACTGCCCCCAGGCAGTGAGGCAGTGTATGGCAGAAGTTCCACTGCCGGCTGCCCCCACGGCAGTGGGGCAGTGCATTGCAGAAGTTGCACTGCCCACGGTCCCCAAGCAATGAGGCAATGTATTGCGGGAGTTCCACTGCCCACTGCGTGAGGCAGTGTATTGCAGGAGTTGCACTGCCCACTGCCCCCAGGCAGTGGGGCAGTACATTGCGGGGGTTGCACTGCCCACTGCCCCCAGGCAGTGAGGCAGTGGATTGCAGGAGTTGCACTGCCCACTGCCCCCAGGCAGTGGGGCAGTCTATTGCAGGAGTTGCACTGCCCACTGCCCTCAGGCAGTGGGGCAGTGCATTGCAGGAGTTGCACTGCCCACTGCCCCCAGGCAGTGGGGCAGTCTATTGCAGGAGGTCCACTGCCCACTGCCCCCAGGCAGTGCGGCAGTGCATTGCAGAAGCTGCACTGTCCACTCCCCCCAGGCAGTAAGGCAGTGCATGGCAGGAGGTCCACTGCCCACTGCCCCCAGGTAGTGAGGCAGTGCATTGCAGGGGCTCCACTGCCCACTGCCCCCAGGCAGTGAGGCAGTGCATTGCAGGGGTTCCACTGCCCACTGCCCCCAGGCAGTGGGGCAGTGCATTGAAGGAGGTCCACTGCCCACTGCCCCCAGGCAGCGAGGCAGTGTGTTGCAGGAGGTCCACTGCCCACTGCCCCCAGGCAGTGAGGCAGTGCATTGCAGGAGGTCCACTGCCCACTGCCCCCAGGCAGTTGGGCAGTGCATTGAAGGAGGTCCACTGCCCACTGCCCCCAGGCAGTGAGGCAGTGTGTTGCAGGAGGTCCACAATAAGCGCAGTCGCCAGAGGCGAACTCACCAGGTCTCCCCGACTCCCCCTCCCCCTGCCGAGGCTTACACACTTACGCACAGCGCGCACACAACACACACAGCCCAGCCCGTTTACCTTTACCCGTGGGTAGACATCCCGGCCTTTTGCCTTTTGGTAACAGCGCCTTCGGCACACCACACCACACCACACCACACTACACCACACCACACCACACCACACCACACCACACCACACCCCCAGGCCGATGCGCCCGGTTCTCTGAAGAAGGTGGCCCCCCGTAGGCCTGGCAGGAGGCTCCGAACACCCCCTGGGCAGGACTCCCCGTCCCCCCCAGGCCAGTGCGCCCGGTTCTCCGAAGATAATGGCCCCCCATTGGCCTTGCAGGGGGCTCCGAACACCCCCTGGGCTGGACTCCCCGTCCCCCCCAGGCCAGTGCGCCCGGTTCTCTGAAGGAAATGGCCCCCCATAGGCCTTGCAGGAGGCTCCGACCACCCCCTGGGCTGGACTCCCCGTCCCCCCTAGGCCGGTGCGCCCGGTTATTGGAAGATGATGGCTCCCCATGGGCCTTGCAGGAGGTTCCGACCACCCCCTGGGCTGGGCTCCCCGTCCCCCCCAGGCCGGTGCGCCCCGTTATTGGCAGATGACGCCTCCCCATGGGCCCTGCAGGAGGCTCCGAACACCCCCTGGCCTGGACTCCCCGTCCCCCCCAGGCCGATGCGCCCGGTTCTCCGAAGATGATGGCCCCCCATAGGCCCTGAAGGATGCCCCGACCACCCCCTGGGTTGGACTCCCCATCCCCCCAGGCAGGTGCGCCCAGTAGTACATCCCCACAGGCCCGGCACTACACTCCGACCACCCATTGCAGGAGTTGCACTGCCCACTGCCCCCAGGCAGGAGTTGCACTGCCCACTGCTCCCAGGCAGTGAGGCAGTGCATTGCAGGAGTTCCACTGCCCACTGCCCCCAGGCAGTGAGGCAGTGCATTGCAGGAGTTCCGCTGCCCACTGCTCCCAGGCAGTGGGGCAGTGCATTGCAGGACTTGCACTGTCCACTGCCCCCAGGGCAGTGCGGCAGTGTATTACCGGAGGTCCACTGCCCACTGCCCCCAAGCCAGTGAGGCAGTGCATTGCAGGAGTTGCACTGCCCACTGCCCCCAGGGCAGTGAGGCGGTGCATTGCAGGAGTTGCACTGCCTACTGCCCCGGGGCAGTGAGGCAGTGCATTGCAGGAGTTGCACTGTCCACTGCCCCCAGGCAGTGAGGCAGTGCATTGCAGGAGTTGCACTGCCCACTGCCCCCAGGCAGTGAGGCAGTGCATTGCAGGAGTTCCACTGCCCACTGCCCCAGGGCAGTGAGGCAGTGCATTGCAGGAGTTGCACTGCCCACTGCCCCCAGGCAGTGGGGCAGTGCATTGCAGGAGTTCCACTGTCCACTGCCCCGAGGCGGCGAGGCGGTGCATTGCAGGAGTTCCACTGCCCACTGCCCCGAGGCGGCGAGGCGGTGCATTGCAGGAGTTGCACTGTCCACTGCCCCCAGGGCAGTGAGGCAGTGCATTGCAGGAGTTGCACTGCCCACTGCCCCCAGGCAGTGAGGCGGTGCATTGCAGGAGTTCCGCTGCCCACTGCCCCCAGGCAGTGAGGCAGTGCATTGCAGGAGTTCCACTGCCCACTGCCCCAAGGCAGTGCGGCAGTGCATTGCGGGAGTTTCACTGCCCACTGCCCCAGGGCAGTGAGGCGGTGCATTGCAGGAGTTGCACTGTCCACTGCCCCCAAGGCAGTGAGGCAGTGCATTGCAGGAGTTGCACTGCCCACTGCCCCCAGGCAGTGAGGCAGTGCATTGCAGGAGTTCCACTGCCCACTGCCCCCAGGCAGTGCGGCAGTGCATTGCAGGAGTTGCACTGCCCACTGCCCCAGGGCAGTGAGGCGGTGCATTGCAGGAGTTCCACTGCCCACTGCCCCCAGGCAGTGAGGCGGTGCATTGCAGGAGTTCCACTGCCCACTGCCCCCAGGCAGTGCGGCAGTGCATTGCAGGAGTTCCACTGCCCACTGCCCCAGGGCAGTGAGGCGGTGCATTGCAGGAGTTCCACTGCCCACTGCCCCCAGGCAGTGAGGCAGTGCATTGCAGGAGTTCCACTGCCCACTGCCCCCAGGCAGTGCGGCAGTGCATTGCACGAGTTCCACTGCCCACTGCCCCAGGGCAGTGAGGCGGTGCATTGCAGGAGTTCCACTGCCCACTGCCCCCAGGCAGTGAGGCGGTGCATTGCAGGAGTTCCACTGCCCACTGCCCCCAGGCAGTGCGGCAGTGTATTGCAGGAGTTGCACTGCCCACTGCCCCCAGGCAGTGAGGCAGTGCATTGCAGGAGTTGCACTGCCCACTGCCCCCAGGCAGTGCGGCAGTGCATTGCAGGAGTTCCGCTGCCCACTGCCCCAGGGCAGTGAGACAGTACATTGCAGGAGTTGCACTGCCCACTGCCCCCAGGCAGTGGGGCAGTGCATTGCAGGAGTTCCACTGCCCACTGCCCCCAGGCAGCGAGGCGGTGCATTGCAGGAGTTGCACTGTCCACTGTCCCCAGGGCAGTGCGGCAGTGCATTGCAGGAGTTGCACTGCTCACTGCCCCCAGGCAGTGAGGCAGTGCATTGCAGGAGTTGCACTGCCCACTGCCCCCAGGGCAGTGAGGCACTGCATTGCAGGAGTTGCACTGCCCACTGCCCCCAGGCAGTGAGGCCGTGCATTGTAGAAGTTGCACCGCCCACTGCCCCCAGGCAGTGGGGCAGTGCATTGCAGGAGTTGGAGTTGCACTGCCCACTGCCCCCAGGCAGTGAGGCAGTGCATTGCAGGAGTTGGAGTTGCACTGCCCACTGCCCCCAGGCAGTGCGACAGTGTATTGCAGGAGTTGCACTGCCCACTGACCCAGGGCAGTGGGGCAGTGCATTGCAGAGGTTGCACTGTCCGCTGCCCTCAGGCAGTGAGGCAGTGCATTGCAAGAGTTCCACTGCCCACTGCCCCAGGGCAGAGAGGTAGTGCATTGCAGGAGTTCCACTGCCCACTACTCTGTGACAGTGAGGCAGTGCATTGCAGGAGTTGCACTGTCCACTGCCCCCAGGCAGTGGGGCAGTGCATTGCAGGAGTTCCACTGCCCACTGCCCCCAGGCAGTGAGGCAGTGCATTGCAGGAGGTCGACTGCCCATTGCCCCAGGGCAGTGAGGCAGTGCATTGCAAGAGTTGCACTGCCCGCTGACCCGAGGCAGTGGGGCAGTGCATTGCAGGAGTTCCACTGCCCACTGCCCCCAGGCGGTAAGGCAGTGCATTGCAGGAGTTGGAGTTGCACTGCCCACTGCCCCCAGGCAGTGCGGCAGTGCATTGCGGGAGTTTCGCTGCCCACTGCCCCAGGGCAGTGAGGCGGTGCATTGCAGGAGTTGCACTGTCCACTGCCCCCAGGCAGTGAGGCAGTGCATTGCAGGAGTTGCACTGCCCACTGCCCCCAGGCAGTGAGGCAGTGCATTGCAGGAGTCCCGCTGCCCACTGCCCCAGGGCAGTGAGGCAGTGCATTGCAGGAGTTGCACTGCCCACTGCCCCCAGGCAGTCGGGCAGTGCATTGCAGGAGTTCCACTGCCCACTGCCCCCAGGCAGCGATCCGTGCATTGCAGGAGTTGCACTGTCCACTGCCCCCAGGGCAGTGAGGCAGTGCAGTGCAGGAGTTGCACTGCCCGCTGCCCCCAGGCAGTGAGGCGGTGCATTGCAGGAGTTCCACGTCCCACTGCCCCCAGGCAGTGAGGCAGTGCATTGCAGGAGTTGCACTGCCCACTGCCCCCAGGCAGTGAGGCAGTGCATTGCAGGAGTTCCACTGCCCACTGCCCCCAGAGCAGTGAGGCAGTGTATTGCGGGAGTTGCACTGCCCACTGCCCCCAGGCAGTGAGGCCGTGCATAGAAGAAGTTGCACTGCCCACTGCCCGCAGACAGTGAGGCAGTGCATTGCAGGAGTTGCACTGCCCACTGCCCCCAGGCAGTGAGGCAGTGCATTGCAGGAGTTCCACTGCCCACTGCCCCCAGGCAGTGCGGCAGTGCATTGCAGGAGTTGCACCGCCCACTGCCCCAGAGCAGTGAGGCGGTGCATTGCAGGAGTTCCACTGCCCACTGCCCCCAGGCAGTGAGGCGGTGCATTGCAGGAGTTCCACTGCCCACTGCTGGTGACCTGGCACCAGTCTAAAAACCCTCAGGATGGTAGCTGTAGGACGGATTGCCTACACGCACTGCCACGCTCGACACCAATCGTGAATCGTCGTGATAGTCGTGCCACCACGTGACTCAGCTCTGCCATCGTGGCCCCCTCTCCGCTCAACTCCACCCGTATGGTGCACTCTCTCTCTCCCTCTTCATCCCGTGTCTCCAAGGGCTGAGTGCCGCACCTCAAGTGCGTCCCTCCCCCTTGCAAGCCGTTTCCTGCTCACAGTGGGCACGTCGTTATACGTTCGGCTCTGGCAAGACGTCGACCTCGCCGTGGCAATCTTCCAGGCCGCTACGCGGGGAGCCGCGACGGGGACTGCATTCGACGTATCCGCCGCTCAAGCGTGACGCCTTGTGCAGGGGTATCATCAGTCGTCCGATTCGTCGTCCCAACGTGGGGCCCCTCGCTCCCGTGCGCCACTAGGGTTGCAGCACCACGCGCCAGCGCGGTGCTCCCCTCGCACCCCCGCCCTATGTGTCCTGGGACCCCCGCTCACCGACCCGGTCCGCCAGGCGGCCCCATGTTACTCCGCGCCATCGCGCCATGCTCTTTGTTTTGTCACACTATGGCCACGCTCGTGGTACCCCTTGTTTCTCTCCTGCGCGCCCCATCCGACTCGGGCTGCCTATGATGTCAGTGCACCTCCGTTTGCCGACACCTCGATCTGCTCCCCCCCCCCAACATATTGCGGCCACAGGCCACCCGCTCTTTTCTCGCCACAGCTACCATGTCAGACCGCTCAACACCGTCCCAGGACACCCCCTCTCCCGCCCCCGACACCGGTCGAGGCGGCGCCATTCGTCAGGGGCCGTTCCCCATGTTTCTGATGGACATCGCCCAGTCCGACGATGCTGACCGTCTGCTGCGGGAACTGGACATGCTGAAGGATGACGCACTGGAAGCGGCAGATACGGCTATCCAGGCCACCGACCCCGCCCTGGCTGACTTGTGTGATGCCCTGCGATGGACGGCTGCCAACGGCGACATCCAGGCTATTACAGCGGTGACGGGGGTGTGGACACCGCGGGGGCTCCTGCTCACAGCCACCGTAACGGTCGCCGCAGGCCCGTCTGACACGAAGGTCATCGAACACGTCCCCCTGTCGCTGGTACAAGGAGGCCCACTGCTGGAGTATATCTCCAAGGACCCTGAGGCCCTCACAGCGGCTCTCGTCACGCGGTGGAGCCCAAGCCATGCCCCAATTTCGGCGTCACGCCTCCGCAACCAAGTCTTCAAGGGCCTGTACACAGCCCGCGAACAGCCACCGCCCGTCGACACTGCCGGCCCTCCGGACATCCAAAGCCAGAAGGTCTCCCACAAGATCCACAAGCCCATCAGCCAGTTCCTTGCCCCCCACCTCAGACCGTCATGGGACCGCCTCCGCACCCGAGAGGTAGTTGCGGCCTTTTGGGCGCTACCCAACGACGTGCATGCGGTCCTGCAGGCAGCCCACATCCCGACAGCAGACCTCGTCCCGCTGAAGTTCGGGCTCCTAGCGTGGGCCTCCTCCGTCTGCCTCACAGGACAGTACACGCCAGCCCCCGTTCCCACACCCCCCGCCCTCGCCAACAAGGGCATGTGGACCCCCGAGCAGCTGCGGCCGCTGCTCGAGTGCTCGATCTTGCCGATCCGCAGCGTGGAGCTGCTGCATCAGATCGAGCAGGCTGGCGAGCACTCCTGGGCCACAGCCCCCACTTTCGCCCTGCTGCAGGCCGGCATCGCCGACACCGCCAACCCGCCCCCGCTCACGCCGCCCAGCCACGCACCTTACCTCACCAAAGGGCAAGCAGCGCCCAGCCCCGCCGGCACTCTGTTCGCCACGGCGGCGTTCACCCCAGCGTCAGCCCTGTACAAGGCCCAGGGCAAGCCCACCCCCTCAGGGTCCGAACCATCGCCTTCATCACTGTTGCCCGAACAGACAAGGCTTTCTTTCAATCTCCCAGAGCCTGCCTCCCAGGTACCACCGGCTGCCGCAGACCCCACGCCTCCGGAGTCACCGGCCCCGGCCGTCGGGTCGGCCCCCCCCAGCCCCTCCCAGGTGGGGGAGCCTTTCGTCCCGGACCTGGATGTCACGGCCTACTCCACCGACTACGCTCAATTGCATGACGAGTATGAGGCCCAACGACGGGAGCTGGCCGTGGCACGGGGCGACCTGGAGTCCCTCACGCGGGATCTGGACGCGGTGCGCACCGAACGGGATAATGCCCAGCAGCAGGCCCAGCGTTGCGCCGCGGCACAGCGGCAGACCGAAGCCGTTAGGCTCAACAACTTCATCAGGTCGGTACCCCCCCTCCTGTCCATCGCCACCAGACTCCACGGCCTCCAGTCCACGCCGCCGGCATTCGCCAACGCCGTGCGCAGTACCGTTCCGGCTTCATTCGAGCTGCCCCCCCCCGGCTCTCAGCAGTTCCTGGTCCTCGTGCCGGTCATCCTCGCCGCAGCAGTTCTCACCTCGCCCCAGGCACCCAACCTCGAGGAATTGGCCGACGTCCTCCGTAGGGCTATGGCCGCGCCAGGCGCCGTGCCGGTCCCGGAGGCCCCTGCGCGTGCGCCCGAACTGTCGTTCGCAGTCCCGGAACCGATCCCTAAGCCGAGGGCGGTCTCTGCCTTTCGGGCACCGGGCGCGACCGCCCAGCCGCCGCCGTCTCTGCCGTCGCCTGCCGATGCCGCCCTGACCGACCTGCTGGAGTGGATCCCGGAGATCCCCAAGGGCTGTGAGGACGAGGTTGCGCACGCGCTCCACCTCCAGCTCTTCCGCCAGTACGGCGCGAAGGTCAACACCCTCCCGCAGTCGCCGATCCGGGAGCAGTGGGCCTGGGTCCACAGCCACGCGCCCAGCCTGCCCGGCATCGCGGAAGTCCTGCGCTCCTTCCTCTCCAACCCCCCTGCAGTCCAGCAGGTTTCCGCCAGCCCAGCCACCTCCCCATCAGAAGCTGCAGCCGCCAACCAGGCACAGGGCGCAGCGAAAAAGAAGGGGTATACACCCCAAAAAATCGATCCGCAAGTTTGCTCGAAAGCCCTGTGGGTCGGCTGGCAAGAAGTCGACGATCCGCCGTCCGGTGAAGTTGATGCAGGACTCCTCGGTGGTATCCTTCGGGATAAATTTGGTGCAGGCCTTTCCTCCATTACTGAAGAACAATTGAACCATACATCCAAGTTCACAATCGTCGGAATCCGACCAGCAGAGTACGAGCGCGGCATGCGACTGACGAGGCAACACACGGCTCGTGGCTGGCGAGTGACGTGGGCCGAATCGAAGAAACAACCGTTCACGCCCTGGGTGCCTGACCCTGACCGAGACCGTCCGCCCCGGAAGACTCATCGGGGAAGCCGCGGGAAGCAGCGCCGTCCACGGGACCCTGACGATCAGGTGGACCTTACGGCAACGTCGGGATCGGACGGAGAACCAGACTCCAAATATCAGCGCAGGTACAGCCCCCGCCGCTCGGACCGGTCCCCGTCCCGCCGCCGCAGCCCAGGCCATCGCCGCGACAGCCCGCCGCCGAGGCGTCGCAGCGCGTACCGCGATGAGCCACAAGCGCTTTCCAGCCGCCACGACCACCATGCAGCAGCCCCCCTCCTGCCCTACCCGTACTCGGGGGACCCCCACGACCCCCGAGTGGCCATGGCCCACAACCCCTACGCTCCCCCGCCCTGGAGCCCCCCAGCCGACCCCCACCGCTACCAGCCGTACTTCGGTCGGCGTCCGCGGGACCGGTAACCCGGGACATGGCGGGGCGCAACGAGGACATCCCTGCCGCCGTGTCTCAGCTCCGCCACTCCCACCTCGACGGCGTCCCCCATGTCCGGAACCTGCACCTGGGCGCATACACTCCCAGCTCCCCCCCCAGAGAGTGGGGCCTGGTACCGGTACCGGCCTCGGGCACTGCCCAGTTCATCACGCCCCCCTATGCCCTCGAAATGTGCCTGCACCTGCCGGTGGGTGTGCACTACTACCGGGCGTGCAGCGGGGCGGACCCCTGGCCCCGTAACGTTCTGTCGTTAGTGGGCGCCGTGCACTGTGTGCAGGTGACGGGCTCCCATCAGTTGCAGCTCTGCCGCAAGGGCCTGCCACCCACCTCCTTCATCTTGCCCGAGCATCACCACGTGGTCCTCCCACAATCCCTACACAGCCGCGTCTCCATCACAGCCACAGGCCTCACCCGGGCCAGTGTCTTGGCGATGGCCGCCACGTACCACCACCGGCACCTCCGCAAGTGGGTGCGAGGCCTACCTTGCGCCCTCCCCGCAGCCGTGGACCGCAAGCTAACCCAGCACTCCACCGCCGCCGGCTCCTGCCCTGGTCCCCCCCCCACCGGCCACGTGTCGCCCCGCCCAGACGTGATGACCCTCAACGTGCAGATGTCCCTGCGACCCAAGCTCCGCGCCCTGGACGTCCTGGTGCGCGAGTGCCAGTACCCGCTAACCCTGCATGTTCAAGAAGCGGGGCCCCTGATCATCCAACGGGTGCACCCCCTGTACCACACCATCCAGGCACCTGCAAGAATAGCTGGGGGATGTGCCACCCTCCTCTACAGGACCCCGGACCTGGTCGTGACCGGCCACAGCGCCCACCCGTCGGGACGAGCCCTCGTCACGCACTTCACCATGGCTTGCGTGCCCCATTGCCACGCCAACGTGTATTTCCACGCCGACGGGAACCTCGACACCCTCCAAGAAATCCTGGATTGGGTGTACCCGTACCTCCTCCTCACCCCGGCTAGAGTGGTTGTCCTGACAGGGGACCTGAACGCCAACTGCCGCTGGGTCTCGCACCTCCCTGTCTCCCCTGCCTCCCTCTGTGACCTCGTCCTCCCCACGCTCACGCGCCTTGGGATGCGCCGTCTACGCCCCCTTGCGGAGGCCCCCACGTGGGTGAGCCCGCAAGGTTTCGCCGGTGCCCTGGACCACATCTTCCTCCGCACCCCTTCGGAAGCAGCCCACACCACGGAGGTGCGCTCCGATTCCAGTTTCCCATCTGACCACCTACCCGTGACTGCCACCCTCCATGACCTCCCGCCAGCGCCCCAATTGGTATGCCCTTCGAAAAAGGGCCGCTTCCCCATCCCGCGGGAGCCCCTCGCCAGCCAGCTCCGCACCCTCAACGACACCTTTCGGGCCGAACTCGCTACGCCGCCCCCGGGCGCGCCCGAAGCGCAGCCACGCTATACCGAGGTGACCTCAGCGCTATACACCGCGGCTACGGCTGCCTACGGGCCCCCCGTCCCCAGCCAGCCGGTACCGTCGACGGTACGTGTCCACGTCACCAACCTTCAACGCTACACGCTCGCCTACCCGGATTGGGCGTCCCAATCGTCACACCTCGTGGAGGTCGCCCGCCTCAAAGAACGCATCCGAGCGGCCTGGGACGTTCTCCTTCTGGAGAAGGATGTAGGGCTGGCGCCCCTACCCGCTACCCCTGGCCAACCCACCAAAGTGGACTACCGCCGCACGTTGGGGGCGCGCTACGTACCCCCAGCGGATCCGGTCTACGTGGTGGGCGTCCCAGTACCTCTTCATCAACAAGCCGCCGTTGCGTTGGACCAGCTGCGCCAAAGGCACCTTGCCCCTCTTGAGGCGCTCTCACTCGCGCGCGTCCGGACCATCACGGGATGGGAGGAAAGGCCGCTCGGCCCACCACCCAACGCCACCACCGCAAACCTGCGGGCCATCATCCGCCGGGCGGCGGCCACTGTGCCGTACCACGACTTACTGGAGTACCGGCTGTTCGGACAATTGGAGGATGCCCAGTTTGCGGCGATCGTGAGCCTGATCAACAGTATTCTCCGTGGGGTGCCCGTGCCCCAGGCACACTCTGCAGACTTCATCAACCTTCCGAAAAAGACGCCGCACGGCCCCATTGCAAACGGCAGGCCGCTGACCAATCTGGCCACGATATGGAAACTCACGGCTGCCCTCATCAAAGACCACTACCAGCCCCGCCTGGTTCAGAACGGCATCCTGCCGCCCTACCAGTTCGGGATGTCCCCGCACTGCTCCTCCGTGGAGCTACTCCGCGTCCTACACGATGTATGGTGGGACCGCTGGCGCAGACGCCTCGAGGCGTGGGTCCTGTCGGACGATGTCCGCCACGCGTATGGCTCCATCAACCACACCACCGAGTACGCCGTCCTCACCGCCGCAGGGATCTCCCCAGCCGACGCCGCGACCCTTCAGCACCATGACCGCGCCCTTGAGGTGCACATGGGGGGAGCTGACGGACGCTCTCCGTCCTCCACCCGGCTGGGGGCCGGCACGGGGCAAGGATGCCCCGTGTCCGGCATGAAGTACTGCATATATGGCGAAGTTCGGGGGCACGAAGCCTGCCGTTCCGTCCCCCCCACCGACACCCCCGCGGGCCCGCTGAACCGGGTTCTCCTGATGGATGACACCCAGTGGCTGCCCGGCGACCGTTGCCATTTGCCCGCCCTCGCCAGCGGCATTGAGAGAGCGGGCCGCCTCACCAACCTCCACTCAGACCCAACAAAAACGGTCTTGATCGGCACCGACATGCGCGATGGTCAGGTCTATTTCCTCAACGACACGGTATACCTCAATGGTCACCCCGTGCGATGTGCCACGAGCCAGGACTACGTCCGCGTCCTTGGCCGCCATGCCCTTCCCCACCTCTTCCATCCCGTCGACTCCCGGCGCCTGTTCTCGGGCGCCCGCGCTGCGTGCCGGGCGCTCCGCGCCCCGCGACTCCCCGCCCACTACCCCCTCGCCATGTATACTGCCAAGTGTCATGGGACGGTCAACTGGTTTACCAGTGTCCGCCCCCCCTCCTACGGGGCCCTGCGCGTGCTGGACGCCATGACCGCCTCGGCCATGCGCGCCACCGCTGGGTGGACCCTCTCCGCCTCTGCTCACTTCCTCCGTGAGGTCCCCGAAGGGGGAGTCGGTATACCCCCGGCACCGGTCGTTGGGTTTACTAACTTCTTCGGCGTCTACATCCGACACCTGAACCACCCCAACTCCCTGGTCTGCCGGTCCACGCGCCACGGGCTCCTCACTGCCCTCTGGCGGTTCCATCCTTCCCAGCCCTGCCTCACCCCGGAGCTCGGACTCCGGTGCACCGCACACCCCACGGACCACGATCTATTTGTTGCCCTGTGCCACCGGTGCGACATCGCCATCCACTTACCCCCTGACAGCCATCTGCCACACCACACCCCCCATGTGCTGGCCCTGTCGTCACCCGGACTCGAGGTCCAGGACACCCACGCGTGGATGCTTGCGGGCCATCGCAGTACAGAGGACGCGCGACGCAAGGGGTGGCCCCGGGCCTCGCCCCGCCCCACTCCGCCGGTCGGCACCGTCCCCCCGGTTAGACGTTGCCAAGCGGTGACTGCGACCGTCCCCACGTTCTCCTGGCTCCCTGAGAACTATGGGATCCTCCACGACGCGTCGTGGTGCCCGAAGACCCGGCGCTGCGGCGGGGCAGTGGCGGTGTTCTGCCCCGTCACCCTCCGGTACCAGGTGTACCCCGTCCCCATCCCCTTGAGGCTGGACAACGCCTACACGGCGGAGCTGTACACGGCATGGGTGGCCCTCACCGCCAAGGGGCCCTCAGCCGACCCTGCCATCGGCTTCCGATCCGGTGCGTGGCACTTCGCGGACTGCAAAGGGTACATCACGGCGCAGGAAGGGCGCCGCGAGCCGGAAGACTCGCTGCAGGGAGATCTCATAAGATCGTGTCGCGACATGGCCCACGGTCATGCCCCTCCCCATCACCTCTATTCCCATATCGCCGGCACCTGGCTCGATACCCTGCTGGACCGGGTGGACGAAGCGGCAGGGCAAGCTGCGGACAATTGCCCGGACGCCGTGGGATGGCTCGGCCCCCTACAGAAACCCCGCGTCTGCTTCTCCCACGCGGGCATCCAGGTCCACGACGCCGTGCCCCACGCGCGCCGCGCCTTGCTCGCCTCCCACCACACCTTCTCTGCGTCCCCCCCGCCACAACGCCTCCCCGACCTCAACGAGTACGCCAACATCGTCAGCCACGGTCTCGTCACATGGGGGGACCACCTCACGGTCACCGGCATCCGCCTCTCCCTGTTCCCCCCAAGAGATACGTCCTGCCCCCTCTGCACCATGCCCGCCTCCGGGGACCATATCCTCTCGTGCCCGCTAGACCCGCTCATCCGCGCCCACTACCATCGGTGGCTTGCGGCCCGACTCTCTCAGAGGTGCCATGCCTGGCGCCACTGTACGCCCACTGCTTGGGGCACCCTCGTCCTTTGGGGGGACGAGCCGTTCATACTGGCTGTGGATGGCTCCCCGGCCCACCACACCATCGCAACCTACACTGTTGGTCGTCTCGGAGCCATCTCCACGCCACACAGGGATGCCCTGCTGCACAGAGGTCTGCGTCCTGCGCGTCTCCGTCGCCTACTCTGCGATGTCGTTCTCACTACCGTTCTCCTACATAAGCGGCACGCGGTGCCCGTTCTACCTCTTGCCGACCACCTCTCTCCCCTACCGCGGGCCCCCGTTAACCAGTCCCTCGCCAACGACCCACCGCCAGAGTGGTATCACGTAGCCAACTGGGCCCCAACGCCCGGCTCGGGCAGGTGGCCGGCCTGGGACGTCCTCCTAGGACTCTGGCTGTCAGGGGACCTCCTCCTGGCCCCTAAGGTGAAGTCCGTCATCTCCACCCGGAGCAAGCACAGTCCGTACCGCGTCCTGTATGTGTACAACGGGTCGAACCAGATTCCGCCGACCATGTGGCAGGAGATTGAGCAGAATCCCCATGACGTGATCATCTTGGACAGTCTCGGACGGCACGGGCTTGCCCCTCATCTCCCAGGTCGACGCCGCCTCTGGGCCATCCATTACGGTGGCAATGGACGGAGCCTGGAAGCCGGCCTCTGTGGAGATGTGATCCCCTCGTGGTGTGCCGCACTACATTCTGCGTTCTCGGCCATCCTCACTGCGGCTTCCCAAGGACCCCGCACGGTCTTTAAGGACATGCAGGTGGCCATGGGTCGGCCCGCCCCGTGGCCCTGTCCCCGCCCGTGACCCGTCCTCGACCTCACGCGCCCGGACCGCTCCGGTGCTGCGCGCAGTCGTGCCGGACCGCGCTCCTTGTCTGGCGGCGTTCTAAGTCGGAGGTGATGCCCCGGGAGACCCACATCTTCCGTGCACGTTGATCTTGGAACGCTTACTCGGGTGGATCCAGGACAGTTCGGAGCGGTTGGTGGCCGGGACCGGAGAGCAGATCGAGCCGTAGCGTTGTCGTACACTGACGTTGTGACCCAGACGGCCTGCTGGGAGGAGCGTTCTCAGGTGTGCGACGAGATTCGTCTTGCTCTAGCGGAGGTAAGACGGAGGACTCCCTCGGCAGAGCCTGCGTGGGGCCCCCGAGGGACGACGCCAAGGCTCACCGTACGTGGGACCGCGGCAGGCGCTCCTCCTCCTCCTCCTCCTCCACTGCCCCCAGGCAGTGCGGCAGTGCATTGCAGGAGTTGCACTGCCCACTGCCCCAGGGCAGTGAGGCAGTGCATTGCAGGAGTTCCACTGCCCACTGCCCCCAGGCAGTGAGGCAGTGCATTGCAGGAGTTCCACTGCCCACTGCCCCCAGGCAGTGCGGCAGTGCATTGCACGAGTTCCACTGCCCACTGCCCCAGGGCAGTGAGGCGGTGCATTGCAGGAGTTCCACTGCCCACTGCCCCCAGGCAGTGCGGCAGTGTATTGCAGGAGTTGCACTGCCCACTGCCCCCAGGCAGTGAGGCAGTGCATTGCAGGAGTTGCACTGTCCACTGCCCCCAGGCAGTGAGGCAGTGCATTGCAGGAGTTGCACTGCCCACTGCCCCCAGGCAGTGAGGCAGTGCATTGCAGGAGTTCCGCTGCCCACTGCCCCAGGGCAGTGAGACAGTACATTGCAGGAGTTGCACTGCCCACTGCCCCCAGGCAGTGGGGCAGTGCATTGCAGGAGTTCCACTGCCCACTGCCCCCAGGCAGCGAGGCGGTGCATTGCAGGAGTTGCACTGTCCACTGTCCCCAGGGCAGTGAGGCAGTGCATTGCAGGAGTTGCACTGCCCACTGCCCCCAGGCAGTGAGGCAGTGCATTGCAGGAGTTGCACTGCCCACTGCCCCCAGGGCAGTGAGGCACTGCATTGCAGGAGTTGCACTGCCCACTGCCCCCAGGCAGTGAGGCCGTGCATTGTAGAAGTTGCACCGCCCACTGCCCCCAGGCAGTGGGGCAGTGCATTGCAGGAGTTGGAGTTGCACTGCCCACTGCCCCCAGGCAGTGAGGCAGTGCATTGCAGGAGTTGGAGTTGCACTGCCCACTGCCCCCAGGCAGTGCGACAGTGTATTGCAGGAGTTGCACTGCCCACTGACCCAGGGCAGTGGGGCAGTGCATTGCAGAGGTTGCACTGTCCGCTGCCCCCAGGCAGTGAGGCAGTGCATTGCAAGAGTTCCACTGCCCACTGCCCCAGGGCAGAGAGGTAGTGCATTGCAGGAGTTCCACTGCCCACTGCTCTGTGACAGTGAGGCAGTGCATTGCAGGAGTTGCACTGTCCACTGCCCCCAGGCAGTGGGGCAGTGCATTGCAGGAGTTCCACTGCGCACTGCCCCCAGGCAGTGAGGCAGTGCATTGCAGGAGGTCGACTGCCCATTGCCCCAGGGCAGTGAGGCAGTGCATTGCAAGAGTTGCACTGCCCGCTGACCCGAGGCAGTGGGGCAGTGCATTGCAGGAGTTCCACTGCCCACTGCCCCCAGGCGGTAAGGCAGTGCATTGCAGGAGTTGGAGTTGCACTGCCCACTGCCCCCAGGCAGTGCGGCAGTGCATTGCGGGAGTTTCGCTGCCCACTGCCCCAGGGCAGTGAGGCGGTGCATTGCAGGAGTTGCACTGTCCACTGCCCCCAGGCAGTGAGGCAGTGCATTGCAGGAGTTGCACTGCCCACTGCCCCCAGGCAGTGAGGCAGTGCATTGCAGGAGTCCCGCTGCCCACTGCCCCAGGGCAGTGAGGCAGTGCATTGCAGGAGTTGCACTGCCCACTGCCCCCATGCAGTCGGGCAGTGCATTGCAGGAGTTCCACTGCCCACTGCCCCCAGGCAGCGATCCGTGCATTGCAGGAGTTGCACTGTCCACTGCCCCCAGGGCAGTGAGGCAGTGCAGTGCAGGAGTTGCATTGCCCGCTGCCCCCAGGCAGTGAGGCGGTGCATTGCAGGAGTTCCACTGCCCACTGCCCCCAGGCAGTGAGGCAGTGCATTGCAGGAGTTCCACTGCCCACTGCCCCCAGAGCAGTGAGGCAGTGTATTGTGGGAGTTGCACTGCCCACTGCCCCCAGGCAGTGAGGCCGTGCATAGAAGAAGTTGCACTGCCCACTGCCCGCAGACAGTGAGGCAGTGCATTGCAGGAGTTGCACTGCCCACTGCCCCCAGGGAGTGCGGCAGTGTATTGCGGGAGTTGCACTGCCCACTGCCCCCAGGCAGTGAGGCAGTGCATTGCAGAGGTTGCACCGACTACTGCCCCAGGGCAGTGAGGCAGTGCATTGCAGGAGTTCCACTGCCCACTGCCCCCAGGCAGTGAGACAGTGCATTGGAGGAGTTGCACTGCCCACTGCCCCCAGGCAGTGAGGCAGTGCATTGCAGGAGTTCCGCTGCCCACTGCCCCAGGGCAGTGAGGCAGTGCATTGCAGAAGTTGCAATGCCCACTGCCCCCACGCAGCAAGGCAGTGCATTGCCGGAGTTGCACTGCCCACCGCCCCCCAGGCAGTGCGGCAGTGTATTGCAGGATTTGCACTGCCCACTGCCTCCAGGCAGTGAGGCAGTGCATTGCAGGAGTTCCACTGCCCACTGCCCCCAGGCAGTGAGGCGGTGCATTGCAGGAGTTCCACTGCCCACTACCCCCGGGCAGCGAGGCAGTGCATTGCAGGAGTTGCACTGCCCACTGCCCCCAGGCAGTGAGGCAGTGCAATGCAGGAGTTGCACTGCCCACTGCCCCCAGGCAGTGAGGCAGTGCGTTGCAGGAGTTGCACTGCCCACTGCCCCCAAGGCGGTGAGGCCGTGCATTGCAGGAGTTGCACTGCCCACTGCCCCTAGGCAGTGGGGCAGTGCATTGCAGGAGTTCCACTGCCCACTGCGCCCAGGCAGTGAGGTAGTGCATTGCAGGAGTTGCACTACCCACTGCCCCGGGGCAGTGAGACAGTACATTGCAGGAGTTGCACTGCCCACTGCCCCCAGGCAGTGGGGCAGTGCATTGCAGAAGTTCCACTGCCCACTGCCCCAGGGCAGTGAGACAGTGCATTGCGGGAGTTGGAGTTCCACTGCCCACTGCCCCAGGGCAGCGAGGCAGTGTATTGCAGGAGTTGCGCCGTCCACTGCCCCCAGGCAGTGAGGCGGTGCATTGCGAGAGTTGCGCCGTCCACTGCCCCAGGGCAGTGAGGCGGTGCATTGCAGGAGTTGCACAGCCCACTGCCCCAGGGCAGTGAGGCAGTGCATTGCAGGAGTTGCACTGCCCACTGCCCCCGGGCAGTGAGGCAGTGCATTGCAGGAGTTGCACTGCCCACCGCCCCCAAGCAGTGAGGCAGTGGATTGCAGGAGTTCCACCGCCCACTGCCCCAGGGCAGTGAGGCGGTGGATTGCAGGAGTTGCACTGCCCACCGCCCCCGGGCAGTGAGGCGGTGCATCCCAGGAGTTGCACTGTCCACTGCCCCAGGGCAGTGAGGCAGTGCATTGCAGGAGTTGCACTGCCCACTGCCCCCGGGCAGTGAGTCAGTGGATTGCAGGAGTTGCACTGCCCACCGCCCCCAGGCAGTGAGGCAGTGGATTGCAGGAGTTCCACTGCCCACTGCCCCAGGGCAGTGAGGCAGTGCATTGGAGAAGTTGCACCGCCCACTGCCCTCAGGCAGTGAGGCGGTGCATCCCAGGAGTTGCACTGTCCACTGCCCCAGGGCAGTGAGGCAGTGCATTGCAGGGGTTGCACTGCCCACTGCCCCCGGGCAGTGAGGCAGTGGATTGCAGGAGTTGCACTGCCCACCGCCCCCAGGCGGTGGGGCAGTGGATTGCAGGAGTTCCACTGCCCACTGCCCCAGGGCAGTGAGGCCGTGCATTATAAAAGTTGCACCGCCCACTGCCCCCAGGCAGTGAGGCAGTGCATTGCAGGAGTTGCACTGTCCACTGCCCCAGGGCAGTGAGGCAGTGCATTGCAGGAGTTGCACTGCCGACTGCCCCCGGGCAGTGAGGCAGTGGATTGCAGGAGTTGCACTGCCCAGCGCCCCCAGGCAGTGAGGCAGTGGATTGCAGGAGTTCCACTGCCCACTGCCCCAGGGCAGTGAGGCCGTGCATTGTAGAAGTTGCACCGCCCACTGCCCCCAGGCAGTGAGGCGGTGCATTGCAGGAGTTGCACTGCCCACTGCCCCAGGGCAGTGAGGCAGTGCATTGCAGGAGTTGCACTGCCCACTGCCCCCGGGCAGTGAGGCAGTGGATTGCGCGAGTTGCACTGCCCACCGCCCCCAGGCAGTGAGGCAGTGGATTGCAGGAGTTCCACTGCCCACTGCCCCAGGGCAGTGAGGCCGTGCATTGGAGAAGTTGCACCGCCCACTGCCCCCAGGCAGTGAGGCGGTGCGTTGCAGGATTTGCACTGTCCACTGCCCTCGGGCAGTGAGGCAGTGCATTGCAGGGGTTGCACTGCCCGCCGCTCCCAGGCAGTGCGGCAGTGCGTTGCAGGAGTTGCACTGTCTACAGCCCGAGACACAGCCCGAGACGGCGCCCCACCTGTGGGCCTGCTCGGCTCAATCGCACGAGTGGGGGCCAGCCCGCCGGCGCCTCGCAGCGTGGCTCGACCAGAAGGTGGGGCCACGGGCGGCCCCAGTGCGTCACCAGCTGTGGGAACCGACTGTGCTGGAGCAGTGGGCGGCAGCCCTGCGGACCCCCTCCATGCAGCTCGCCCACCTGGAATGTAGGGGGCCCCACTCGCTGGGCACGGAGTTCCTCCGCCACGTCGTGGAGGAGTCCATACGGATCTGGTACGCCCACGCCAAGGCGCGTGCCACACTGCTGAAGGCCCGCCTGGGCCCGGGCAGCACGATGGCATGGGCGTTGCAGGAGCTGCGCCTGCACCAGCAAGCAGAAAGGGAAGGGGTGCAGCGGGAGCTCCTGGAATAAGCGCGGTCGCCAGAGGCGAACTCACCAGGTCTCCCCGACTCCCCCTCCCCCTGCCGAGGCCTACACACTTACGCACGGCGCGCGCACAACACACACAGCCCAGCCCGTTTACCTTTACCCGTGGGTAGACATCCCGGCCTTTTGCCTTTTGGTAACAGCGCCTTCGGCACACCACACCACACCACACCACACCACACCACACCACACCACACCACACCACACCACACCACACCACACCACACCACACCCCACTGCCCACTGCCCCCAGGCAGTGGGGCAGTGCATTGCAGAAGTTCCACTGCCCACTGCCCCAGGGCAGTGAGGCAGTGCATTGCAGGCAGGAGTTGCGCTGCCCACTGCCCCCAGACAGTGCGGCAGTGTATTGCAGGAGTTGCACTGCCCACTGCCCCCAGGCAGTGGGGCAGTGCATTGCAGGAGTTCCGCTGCCCACTGCTCCCAGGCAGTGCGGCAGTGCATTGCAAGACTTGCACTGCCCACTGCCCCCAGGCAGTGCGGCAGTGTATTGCCGGAGGCCCACTGCCCACTGCCCCCAGGTAGTGGGGTAGTGCATTGCACAAGTTGCACTGTCCACTGCCCCCAGACGGTGAGGCAGTGTATTGCGGGAGTTGCACTGCCCACTGCCCCCAGGCAGTGAGGCAGTGCATTGCAGAAGCTGCACTGTCCACTGCCCCCAGGCAGTGAGGCAGTGCATTGCAGGAGTTGCACTGCCCACTGCCCCCAGGGCAGTGAGGCAGTGCATTGCAGGAGTTGCGCTGCCAACTGCCTCCAGGCAGTGAGGCAGTGCATTGCGGGAGTTCCACTGCCCACTGCCCCAGGGCAGTGAGGCAGTGCATTGCAGGAGTTGCTCTGCCCACTGCCCCAGGGCAGTGAGGCAGTGCATTGCAGGAGTTGCGCTGACGACTGCCTTCAGGCATTGAGGCAGTGCATTGCGGGAGTTCAACTGCCCACTGCCCCAGGGCAGTTAGGCAGTGCATTGCAGGAGTTGCGCTGCCCACTGCCCCCAGGCAGTGAGGCAGTGCATTGCAGGAGTTGCACTGCCCACTGCCCCCAGGCAGTGAGGCAGTGCATTGCAGGAGTTCCACTGTCCACTGCCCCCAGGCAGTGAGGCAGTGCGTTGCAGGAGTTGCACTGTCCACTGGCCCGAGGCAGTGAGGCAGTGCATTGCAGCAGTTGCACTGCCCGCTGCCCCAGGGCAGTGAGGCAGTGCATTGCAGAATTTGCACTGCCCACTGCCCCGAGGCAGTGGGGTAGTGCATTGTAGGAGTTGCACTGCCCACTGCCCCCAGGCAGTGAGGCAGTGCATTGCAGTGAGTTGCACTGTCCACTGCCCCCAGGCAGTGAGGCCGTGCATTGCAGGGGTTCCACTGCCCACTGCCCCCAGGCAGTGGGGCAGTGCATTGCAGAAGTTGCACTGCCCACTGCCCCCAGGCAGTGAGGCAGTGCGTTGCAGGAATTGCATTGTCCCGTGCCCCCAGGCAGTGAGGCAGTGCGTTGCCGGAGTTGCACTGCCCATTGCCCCCAGGCAGTGAGGCAGTGCATTGCAGGGGTTCCACTGCCCACTGCCCCCAGGCAGTGAGGCAGTGCATTGCAGGAGGTCCACTGCCCACTGCCCCCAGGCAATGGGGCAGTGCATTGAAGGAGGTCCACTGCCCACTGCCCCTAGGCAGTGAGGCAGTGTGTTGCAGGAGGTCCACTGCCCACTGCCCCCAGGCAGTGAGGCAGTGCATTGCAGGCGGTCCACTGCCCACTGCCCCCAGGCAGTGGGGCAGTGCATTGAAGGAGGTCCACTGCCCACTGCCCCCAGGCAGTGAGGCAGTGTGTTGCAGGAGGTCCACTGCCCACTGACCCCAGGCAGTGGGGCAGTGCATTGAAGGAGGTCCACTGCCCATTGCACCAAGGCAGTAAGGCAGTGTATTGCAGGAGTTGCACTGCCCACTGCCCCCGGGCAGTGAGGTAGTGCATTGCAGCAATTGCACTGCCCACTGCCCCAGGCAGTGAGGCAGTGGATTGCAGGTGGTCCTCTGCCCACTGCCCCCAGGCAGTGGGGCAGTGCATTGCAGGAGGTCGCCTGCCCACTGCCCCCAGGCAGTGCGGCAGTGCATTGCAGGAGTTCCACTGCCCACTGCCCCCAAGCGGTGAGGCAGTGCATTGCAGGAGGTCCACTGCCCACTGCCCCCAGGGCAGTGGGGCAGTGCATTGCAGGAGGTCCGCTGCCCGTTGCCCCCGGGCAGTGAGGTAGTGTATTGCAGGAGTTGCACTGCCCACTGCCCCCAGGCAGTGAGGCAGTGTATGAGCAGGAGTTCCACTGCCCGCTGCCCCCAGGCAGTCAGGCAGTGCATTGCAAAAGTTGCATTGCCCACTGCACCCAGGCAGTGGGGCAGTGCATTGCGGAAGGCCCACTGCCCACTGCCCCCAGGCAGTGGGGCAGTCTATTGCAGGAGTTCATCTGCCCACTGCCCCCAGGCAGTGAGGCAATGCATTGCAGGAGATCCACTGCCCCCTGCCCCCAGGCAGTGGAGCACCCACTGCCCACTGCCCCCAGGCAGTGAGGCAGTGCGTTGCAGGAGGTCCACCGCCCACTGCCCCCAGGCCGTGGCGCAGTGTGTTGCAGGAGTACCACTGCCCACTGCCCCAGGCAGGGCGGCAGTGTATTGCAGGAGTTGCCCGGCCCACTGCCCCAGGGGAGGGAGGCAGTGAGCGGCGGGAGTACCACTCCCCACTGCCCTCAGGCAATGCGGCAGTGCGAAGCACGATTTCCATTGCCCACAGCCCCCAGGCTGCCTGGCAGTGCGTTACACTGCCCACTGCCCCCTGCCCACAACAACAGTGCAGCAGGGCACACACAATGCAGTGTGGTGCAGAGCACGAAGTAGTGCGGCACCACACAGAAGGCACTGGTGGTGTAGCGCGGCACGCAGGGTGCAGTGGGCAAATGAGACCCTGTGTGACTGCGCGCAGGCGTCGGCAAGGCGGTGTCGGCCAAGTGCGAGAGTGCACTGGTCCGGCTATGCCACAACACACTTACACACAGCGCGCACACAACACACACACAGCCCAGCCCGTTTACCTGTACCCGTGGGTAGACATCCCGGCCTTTGCCTTTTGGTAACAGCGCCTTCGGCACACCACACCACACCACACCACACCACACCACACCACACCACACCACACCACCAGAGGTTGCCATTAGGACGCTCAGAGTTTTTGTTTTTTTTTTACTAAGGCAACCACTCTGTGATGTGTGAGGCGTGGCATAGCATAGTCAGTAGTAGCACTAGGCGCTGATTTCATAGGACCTGGGTTCAAACCCAGTTGCCTGCAATATTTTTGCCTTCGCTTTTTTGGTGTTTTTTGTGTCTTCATGTTTGCCCCCCGCTCTGAAGCGGTGGGGATCCCCGATACGGCAGGAGTGAGGTAGCCACTTTGCCCAGTTGTGGGTCACTTCTCATTTTATCCCCCCGCTCTGCAGCGGTGCGGATCCCCGATACGGCAGGGGTGAGGTAGCCACTTTGCCCACTTGTGGGCCACTTCTGATTTTATCCCCCCGCTCTGCAGCGGTGGGGATCCCCGATACGGCAGGGGTGAGGTAGCCAATTCGCCCACTTGTGGGCCACTTCTGATTTTATCCCCCCTCTCTGCAGCGGTGGGGATCTCCGATACCGCGTCCCTGTGCCAGTCCAGAGGGCAGTGATAAATTGTTATGGGGCTCTTCACTCAGAGAAAGGGTACATTTTTTACAAGTCTATCCGTTCTCTGGACCACATTAAGGGTAGGGACCGCACCCTTCGTTCATACTGTGGGCACTCCAGTTACCAACGCATTCGCAACATGATAGTAGAGGGTGCTAGGAAGCGCACCAAGCTGCTGACACTGCAGTTGAACAAGTTGGTAATTCTGCTGGATGCCGAAACACGGCGCGCTGCCAAGTCAGAGCCAATTTCCGTTTTTGTCCGGGGGGACAATGGAGGGGAGATTTTTGTTGGTTTGGAGGACATGGTGCCTAACGATGATGTGCAGGATTGCGATCCTAATGCATCAAATGCTGTTGCATATGATGTTGCCGCGCAGAAAATTTTCCGCCGTCTTGATATCCCCTGGCAGTGGATTTTGGACGGGTTGGTGGGTGTTGTGTCTGATGGAGCGACTGTCATGGGCTCCTATGTGGCAAAGTTGAATGCCGCGCGTCCCTCCAATGCCGACCCCATTGTTTGGATCCGAGATGCTGCGCATGGGCTGATGCGTAGTGTTGCCCATGGGAAGGCCGCAGTGAGAACGTGGTACAAGGCACTTGATTTGGCAATCTCCGTGATGTGCATTTTTTACCGCACCTCTTCGAAACGAATGTGTGGCCTAGGCCGGCATGGGGGCAGGCATTGCTTCCAGTCACGCACGGGAGTGTGATGGGTAGAAGCAACGGGCAGGGAGCTAACAATTGTTTTACAAAATTTGGATGCAGCCCTCAAACACCTACCCGAATACATTTCTGGTGAAGGAGACACACAACGGAAGGCGAAGGCCGCTGAGCTTCTGGCAGCCCTATCGAACAATCTTTTCCGGGTGTCAGCGGCCTTCTTTGCAGATGTTTTCACCATCGTGTGTGCAGGCAGCAAACTTGTGCAAGATAACCGGGGTGTAACCATCGATGCCGTGCGTGGTATGGTGCATGTGATGTGCACCCAACTTGCACATCTGCGCACACATGTTTTGGAGGACGGGTGGGAGAGCCGACTGTGTGTTGACCCAGCGATCAGCCCTGCTCGTGGTAGCCGGGCATGCTTTCTCAACGCCCTCATTTCTGATCTGCAATCGCGGTTCGCTGAGGGCAATTGGGTTAACCCTGACAGCCTGCCAGATTTCGCAGAGGCTAGCTCCTGTTCATGTGAGCGTGTGTTTAGTTACATGACTCAGGCAGATGCGGGCCAACCCACACACTTCATGAGTGATGATTTGCTTGTTCGGTGTAACGGTGAGGCTCCAGAGGACTGGTGTCCCGCAGCCGTGTTTAACGCATTGCGGGACGTTCCATTTCGACCCAGAAAGCGCAAAGTAGACGGAGAGGAAAAACAGGGTTGGATGACTGCCCACTCCTTCATTTTGAGGCGTTCAAGGATCTTGCAGTCCCAGTTGATAGCCCCACCCCTGAGGTGACGGATTAAATGCGTGCTCTGTGGATTGTCTCACAGAGCAATGACTCCAGCCCCAATTGCGATAAAATTTGGGAGACATATGGCGTCGTTGGGGATGCAGAAAGTGACGCCAGTGATGTTGATCAAGATGTAGATGCCCCCTCCCCTGCCTTGGAACCGATAGTGCAGCAAGATGTACACCCTGCCCCCCCCCCCCCCCCCCAGGTCCAGCGCCCTACCAGTGACGGCAGTGCCAAAGTGCAGTTTCAATATGATGTAGACAGAGAGGTGAGCAAAGCCATGAAGCAAGGGACAATGATTGAGTGGACAGTGGTTGAATTGAAGTCCATTTGCAGACTCCATAGTCTCTCAGTGCGCGGTACCAAGCCTGCATTGCTGGCCCGTGTGACCGCACACTTCTCGCAATTGTACCCTTGAACAACGGATGTGGGCGTTTAAGGAGCCGGCGCGGCGCGCACACTGTGTGGTGTGTGTCTCTTAGTGCAGGGCCTTTGGTGAGGTAGGGCGTATTGGACACTTTGAGTTTTTTTTTTCGCTTACGGCAACCCCTGCACACCACACCACACCACACCACATTGCAGGAGATCCACTGCCCACTGCCCCCAGGCAGTGAGGCAGTGTATTGCAAGAGATCCACTGCCCACTGCCCCCGGGGATTGGGGCAAGGCATAAAAGGAGTTGCACTGCCCACTGCCCCCAGGCATTGGGGCAGTGTATTGCAGGAGGTCCACTGCCCACTGCCCCCAGGCAGTGAGGCAGTGTGTAACAGGAGGCCCGCTGCCCACTGCCCCGAGGCAGGCAGTGTATTGCAGGAGATCCACTGCCCACCCCCCAGGCATGGGCGCAGTGCATTGAAGGAGTAGCGCTGCCCACTGCCCCCAGGCAGTGAGACAGTTTATGGCAGGAGATGTCCGGCCCACTGCCCCAAGGCACAGAGGCAGTGTAGGGCAGGAGTACCACTCCCCACTGCCCCCAGGCAATGCGGCAGTGTGAAGCAGGATTTCCACTGCCCACAACCCCCAGGCGGCGTGGCAGTGCGTTACACTGCCCACTGCCCTCTGCCCACAGCAGCAGTGCAGCAGGGCACACATAGTGCGGTGTAGTGCACAGCACCAAGCAGTGCGGCACCACACAGAAAGCACTGATGGTGCAGCGCGGCACGCAGAGTGCACTGGACCAATGAGACCCTGTGTGACTGCGCGCAAGCGTCGGCAGGGCAGTGTCGGCCAAGTGCGAGAGTGCACTGGTCCGGCTATGCACCAACACACTTACACACAGCGCGCGCGCAGCACACACACGGCCCAGCCCGTTTACCTTTGCCCTTGGGTAGACATCCCCGCCTTTTGCCATTTGGTAACAACGCCTTCGGCACACCACACCACACCACACCACACCACACCACACCACACCACACCACACCACACCACGCCACACCACACCACACCACACCACACCACACCACACCACACCACACCACACCACACCACACCACACCACACCACACCACACCACACCACAACACGGCTGCACTGCCCACTGCTCCCAGGCAGTGAGGCAGTGCATTGCAGGCAGTCCAATGCCCAGTGCCCCCAGGCAGTGAGGCAGTGTATTGCAGGAGTTCCACTGCCCACTTCCCCTAGGCGGTGTGGCAGTGCATTGCAAGAGTTGCACTGTCCACTGCCCCAGGCAGTGAGGTAGTGCGTTGCAGTAGCTACACCGCCCACTGCCCCCATGCAGCGAGGCGGTGCATTGCAAGAGTTGCACTGCCCGCTGCCCCCAGGCGGTGGGGCACTGTATTGCAGGAGTTCCACTGCCCACCGCCCCCAGGCGGTGTGGCAGTGTATTGCAGGAGTTCCACTCTGTAGGCAGCGACCGCCTCCGGGGGAGGACCCCCTGTCCCCCCAGTTGGTGGGCCCGCGCATTGCAGGAGTTCCACTGCCGTCCGCCCCCAGGTGGTGTGGCAGTGGTTTGCAGGAATTGCACTGCCCACTGGCCCCAGGAAGGGAGGAAGTGAGGCAGTGCAAAGCGGAAGTTCCACCGTTCAATTCCCCCAGGCAGTGAGGCAGTGCGTTGCAAGTGTTCCACTACCCACTGGCCCCAAGCAGTGTGGCAGTGCATTGAAGGAGCTGCACTGCCCGCTGCCCCCAGGAAGTGAGGTCGTGCGTAACGGAAGTTCCACCGTTCACTGCCCCCAGGCAGTGAGGCAGTGCGTTGCAGGAGTTCCACTGCCCACTACCGCCAAGCAGTTCGGCAGTGTATGGTAGGAGTTGCACTGCTCAGTGCCTCAGGCAGCGTGGCAGTGCATTGCAGGAATTCCGCTCTTTGGGCACCGACCTCACCCTTGGCACGACTCCCCGTCCCCCCCCAGCCGGTGTGGCCGGGTCATTGGGAACTGCTGCCCCCCACAAGTTCTCCTTGAGCACCGACCACCGCCTGGGCAGGGCTCCCCGTCCCCCAAGGCTGGTATGCCCGGGCTGTTGGGAACTGCTGCCCCCCATAGGCCCTCCTGGAGCACCCACCACCGCTTGGGCCCGACTCCCCGTCCCCCCACGCAGGTGTGCCCGGGCCGTTGGGAGCTGCTGCCCCTTGCAGGCCCTATTTTAGCACCGACCACCCCCTAAGCAGGACTGCCTGTCCCCCCATGCTGGTGTGCCCGTGCCTCGGGGGCTGCTGCCCCCCGCAAGCCCCTACTTGAGCACCGACCACCGCCTGGGTAGGACTCAGCGTCCCCCCAGGATGGTGTGCGCGGGCCGTTGGGAACTGCTACCCCCCGTAGGCCCTCGTTGAGCACTAACCACCGCCTGGGCAGGACTCCCCGTCCCCCCATGCTGGTGTGCCCGGGCCTCGGGAGCTGCTGCCCCCCGCAGGCCCTCCTTAAGCACCGACCACCGCCTGGGCAGGACCCCCCTGCCCCCCCAAGCTGGTATGCCTGGGCTGCTGGGAACTGCTGCCCCCCGCAGGCCCTCCTAGAGCACCGACCACCGCCTGGGTAGGACTCCCGGTTCCCCAGACTGCTCTGCCCGGGCCTTAGGGGCTGCTGCCCCCTGAAGGCCCTCCTTGAGCACCGACCACCGCCTGGGCAGGACTCCCCGTCCCCCCAGGCTGGTATGCCCGGGCTGTTGGGAACTGCTGCCCCCCGCAGGCACTCCTGGAGCACCGACCACCGCCTGGGCAGGACTCTCCGTCCTCCCAGACGGGTGTGCCCGGGCCTTGGGAGCTGCTGCCCCCCGCCGGCCCTCCTTGAGCACCGACCATCGCCTGTGCAGGACTCCCCGTCCCCCCAAGCTGGTATGCCCTCGCTGTTGGGAACTGTTGCCCCCCCGCAGGCCCTCCTTGAGCACCGACCACCGCTTGGGTAGGACTCCCCGTCCCCCCAGACTGGTGTGCCCGGGCCTTAGGGGTTGCTGCCCCCTGAAAGCCCTCCTTGAGCACCGACCACCGCCTGGGCAGGACTCCCCGTCCCCCCAGGCTGGTGTACCTCGAGCGGTACGGCGGGGACAGTAACGGCCCTGCCCTGCGAACCCACGTCCGAGAACACCATGGGGACCTAGCTCTTGTGGCGCCGCACGGCGTGGCTATCACCCCCCCGCAAGTTTTGGCCCCCGACGTCAAGCTAGGCATTTGGTTCCATGAACTGCCGGCGTTGGCAGCTCTTCGCGGCAGCAGTGCCGCAGTGGATGCGGGATCCACACAGGCAGGCATGGCTATGGCAGGGGTCGCCTAGAGCGGCCCAAAGGCCTACCGGACCCCTCGTGGCCTCCGGGGTAGGCACCTCCCAAGAGGGGGAAGCCATGATACTCCTCTCTCAGATCCGTAGGCTGGCGCACCAGCCGGGGTATTTTGGCTGCTGCCAGACTCAGAGGCGGTGGAGAGGGCCCTCCGAACGTATCAAGAAGGAGACCACTGTGGAGATGCTATACACCACCTCTACGCCACTGTCCAAGGACGACAACGCCTCTCCCCAACGTCATCCATCAACGTGGTTACCACGCCGTCGCACTGGATTTTGGACATGAACGTCCGTGTTGATGCAGCAACACAGGAGCCACCAAAGCTGGACCTAACGTGCCTCCTCCGGCGCCCCTTCTGCTTCCTCCCCCTGGTAGCCTACCGGGACCGGTGCCAGCTCTCCCCAACGGAGCTGCGCAATTGGTTGCAAGATCGGGCCTCCATATAGGCGCGGGCCGGCTATGAGGCCCGATGGGGAGCGAACTACACGTCAAGGAGTGGACTCCCCCGCGATTGGGTCGATAGCGACCAACAGCGCCACGTTACGGCGCACCGAATGGACAACATCCCCACGATGACCGTCCTGGCGCACCGGTCCTCCCACCACGTGCCTTCGCTTTGGAGCGCAGCCCGAAACAACACCCCGGCGGCTCGCGGAGTGGCTCGACCATAAGGTGGGGAAACGGGCTGCCTCCGTGCGCCATCAGCTGTCGGAGCCGACTGTACTGCAGCAGTGGGCTGCAGCCTTGCGTACCCCCTTTGTGCAGCGAGCCCACATTAGTGCTCACGGCCCCACCCGCTGGGGACAGAGTTCATACGTCACGTCATCGAGGAGTCCATCAGAGTCTGGTACGCCCACGCCAAGGCACGTGCCATGTTGCTGAAAGCCCGCCCGGGCCCAGGCAGCACGATGGCGTGGGTGTTGCAGGATCTATGCCTGCATCAGCAGGCGGAGAGAGAGTGAGTACCGCGGGAACTTCTCTAATGACAACTGTCGCCAGGAGGGTGACATCCAGGTTTCTCCAGCTCCCCATTTGTACGCCTGTAACCACACCCTAACGCACGTCGCGCGCGCTACACACACGGCCCCTCCGTATACCTGTACCCGTGGATGGAGATCCCGGCCATTGCCTTCTTCTAACATCGCCTTCGGCACACCACACCACACCACACCACGCCTGCACCGCCCACTGCTCCCAGGCAGTGAGGCCGTGCATTGTAGGCGGCCCACTGCCCACTGCCCCCTGGCAAGGAGGCAGTGCATTGCAAGACGTCCGCTCTTTACGCAGCGACCGCCTGCTGGGCAGGACCCCCCGTATCCCTAGCTGGTGGGCCTAGGCATTGCAAGAGTTCCACTGCCCCGTGCCCACGGGCAGTGAGGCGGTGCATAGCAAGAGTTGCACTGCCCATGGCCCCTAGGCGGTGAGGCAGTGTATGGCAGGAGTTGCACTGCCCACTGCCCCGAGGCACTGAGGCAGTGCGTTGCAGGAGTTCCAATGGCCATTGCCCCTAGGCAGTGAGGCAGCGCTTTGCAGGAGCTCCATTGCCCCCTGCCCCCCGGCAGTGCGGCAGTGCGTTGCAGGAGTTTATATGCCCACTGCTGCCATGCAGTGAGGCAGTGCGTTGCAGGAGTTCCACTGCCCACTGCCGCCATGCCATGGGGCAGTGTATAGCAGGAATTGCACTACCCACTGCTAGAGGTAGTGTGGCTGTGCATTGCAGGAGTTTCGCTTTTTAGGCAGCAACCAGCTCCTGGGCAGGACTCCCTATTCCCCGAGCTAGTGGGCGCATTGCAAGAGTTCCAATGCCCGCCGCCCCTAGGCGGTGTGGCCATGCATTGGAGGAGTTCAGCTGGCCATTGCCCACAGGCAGTGAGGTAGTGCGTCGCGGGAGTTCCACTGCCCACTGCCGCCAGGCGGTACGGGGTTGTATTGCAGGAGTTCCACCGCCCACTGCCCCCGGGCAGTGAGGCGGTGCATTGCAGGAGTTGCACTGCCCGCTTCCCCCAGGAAGTCAAGCAGTGTATGGCAGGAATTGCACTTCCCAGTGCCCCACAAAGTGTGGCAGTGCATTGCAGGTGTTCCGCTCTTTAGGCAGCGAGCGCCTTCTGGGCACGACCCCTTGTCCCCCTAGTTGGTTGGCCTGTACATTGCAGGAGTTCCAGTGCCCGCCGCCACGAAGCGGTGTAGCAGTGCGATGCAGGAGTTGCACTGCCCACTGCCGTCACATAGTGAGGTAGTGCGTTGCAAGAGTTGCCTTGCCCACCGCCCCTAGGCGGTGCCTCACCTAGCGGCAGTGAGGCACTGTATTGCAGGAGTTGCATTGCGCACTGCCCCAGGCACTGTGGCAGTGCATTGCAGGAGTTCCGCTCTTTAGGCAGCAACTGCCTTCCGGGCAGGACCCCCTGGCCCCCCCAGCTGCTGGGCCCGCGCATTGCAGGATTTCCACTGCCCACTGCCCCCGGGGAGTGAGGCAGTGCATTGACCGTGTTCCACTCCATACGCTACGACCGCCTCGCGGGCAGGACTCCCCGTCCCCCCAGCTAGCGGGCCCACACTGCCCACCACCCCCAGGCAGTGAGGCGGTGCATTGCAAGAGTTGCACTGCCCGCTGCCCCCAGGCAGCGAGACAGTGTATTAGAGGAGTCGCACCGCCCACTGCCCCAGGCAGTTTGGCAGTGCATTGGGGGAGTCCCGCTCTTGATGCACCGACCGCCTCCTGGGCACGACTCCATGTCCCCCAGCTGGTGTGCCCGGGCATTGCAAGAGTCCGCTGCCTGCTGCCCCCAGGCACTGAAGCAGTCCGTTGCAGAAGTTGCACTGCCCACTGCCCCCAGGCAGTGGGGCAGTGTAGTGCAGGAGTTGCACCACCCACCGCCCCCAGGCACCAAGGTAGTGTATTGCACGAGTTGCTGTGCCCTCTGCCCCTGGCATTGTGGCAGTGCATTGCAAGAGTTCCACTGCACAGTGCCCCCAGGCAGTGAGGTAGTGCGTTGCAGGAGTTGCGTTGCCCCCAGGCAGTGAGGCAGTGAGGTAGTGATTTGTAGGAGATGCACCGCCCACTACCCCTAGGCAGTGTGGTGGTGCCTGGCACGAGTTCCGTTGCCCCCTACCCTCAAACAGTCAGGCGGTGTATTGCAAGAGTCGCACTCCGCACTGCCCCCGGGCAGTGGGGCACGTGCGTCGCAGGACTTCCACTGCCCCATGCCCCCAGGCAGTGAGGCACTGCGTTGCAGGAGTTGCATTGCCCACTGTCCCCAAGCAGTGTGGCAGTGCATGACAGGAGTTCCACAACCCACTGGCCCCGGACAGTGTGGCGGTGTAAAGTAGGAGCTCCAGTGCCCACAGCCCTTAGGCAATGAGGCAGTGCATTGCAGGCGTTCCCCTGCCCACTGCCCCCAGGCAGTGAGGCAGTGCATTGCAGGAGTTGCACATCCCACGGCCCCCGGCGGTGTGACAGTGCATAGCAGAAATTCCACGTCCCCATGTCCACTGCCCAAAAGTGTAGTGCGGCAATGCACACACAGTGCACTTCGGAGCACAGCCTCGGACAGTGCGGCACTGCACACAAAGTACAGATGGTGCAGCATAGCACACATGGGGCCCACTGGACCCTGTGTGACCGTGCAAAGGTGTGGGCAAAACAGTACCAGCCAAGTGCCACAGAGCTCCCGGCTGTAGAACAACACACTAGCACACAACGCGCACTAAGACACACAGCCCTCTCGTTTACCTATACCCGTGGGGAGACATCTCGGCCATTCCGTGATGGTAACAGCGCCTTCGGCACACCACACCACACCACACCACACCACACTACACCACACCACACCACACCACACTACATTACACCACACCACACCACACCACACCACACCACACCACACCACACTTGCACTGCCCATTGCTGCCAGGCAGTGAGGCATTGCATTGCAGGCGATCCACTGCCCACTGCCCCCTGGCGATGAAGCAGTGCATTGCAGGAGCTCCACTGCCCACTGCCCCCGGGCAGTGTGGAGTTGCATCCCAGGAGTTGCACTGCCCACTGCCCCCAGGCAGTGTGGCAGTGCATTGCAAGAGTTGCAGTGCCGACTGCCTCCATGGCAGTTCGGTAGTGCATTGCAGGAGGTCCACTGCCCATTGCCCCCTGCAAGATAGACCCATCAGACACTTACACCACCCGGGTTTGAAGCGGAGCCAAGTGTCTACATGATCCTCACCCCGTGAGCCATGGACGCCAAACCCGCCCTCTGTAGGTTTGTCAACGGGTGATCCGAGTTTGCCACCACGGAAGCACGCATCAACAGCATATTTCCGTGGCGGGGCGTGAAGCGCCAGCCCAAACTGGAAGACCAATCCCACTTGTGGGAGTATGCAATGCCAGGTGAACTAGCGGACTTATTCGAGACCTTCTTTAAGCCTGAAGATGTAGGAGCCCAATGGGTCGACCTTTCCAATCCTGCTACCATTTTCATCCTACTGCAGGCGAAGCAAGGGAAAGGTGGGGGAGGCACAACTAGCATCTAGGGACCAGAGCATCTTTCGTATGAGATCGCAGCGAGGAAATTGGTGATGGCATAGACCCCCCTAGAGGGCCCCGCCAAAAACACATATTCCCCACTGGAGTTCCACACCTCTGCCACCCGGCGCTTGGTCACCCTGCGTGGAGAAGACCACGTGACCGGGATTTCCTAGCACGTGTGGCAAGGCCGCCGGTTTGCCTTAAAGCGCCTGCTGACTGATTGCATGATGCGACTCTCCTCTTGGCATGACACCCAACAAGGGACAAGTGGTGAGCGCAACGCACTGCCGGCCCTTACCTCGGAGGGGTGTCAGACGGCAAGCGTTCCTTGGGTACCCGGGGGAGGTTGCCACGGGTGTTGATAGTGCCCTGTGGTGCCTTCAGTTGTGGTTGTCAGTGTTGTTCCGCGTACCCTGTGGCGTGTTGTGGGGTGTCTCCGCGCCTCTTACCACATGTTATGAGGCGTTCGAAAAAGCATGTTGGTACCGCGGTGAAATTCCCTTACCGATTCATAAAAATTGGCATTCGGACTCACACAAATTTCGCATAAATTTGACACGATTTTGGCACGATTCTCACATGCATGTCAGATGTGTTTCTCATATGTCACACATTGTTTCCCCGATGCAACAAAGTCTTGTGTCCAAGATGTCACAACACTTGTCTCAGCTAGGGTACGTGCCGGCCTCCGGTGATACCCCCCAGTACCAGTCACGCCGCATGCTCGCCCATGAGTTGGAGGAGGCACCCTACGACTCCGATGACCTCAAATTGGGGTCAATCGAGGAGTGGGCAGGCAAACAACGCTGCCGCCCCCCTTCGCGGTAATGCACATCCATATCCGATGTCCCGATTGCACTCAAGTGTGCCGCCGCAAGGGTTGGAGTACAAGGCTGTGGGTAGGGTTGAAGGGCGCGATTTTAGGGATTTTCTCCCCTCGGCTTATTCTAGGGGAGAGGACGGTGGAAAGTCTCCTGCGGATTCTGGGGGGGCACGGGCAGAGTAAGCCCATGGAGGGTGTGTGCAAGGTATACCCCATGGATACTCTTGTAACCCCCACTTTTGTGATGTGGCATGATTACCCTTCGAGTTTTTTACCTTCTTGAAATTGAAGAGCACTCCACCCTTATCCCCCTTCCGATGGTAGATCTCCCAATCCAAGCGGTGGGATAATCTTGTCATCACCCCCACCCACCCATGGGTTGCCCACGGACAGCCCCTTCTTGACCTCGCCACCTCCACCTTGTATACCACCACATCGCAAGCCTAGTATTGAGGCTAGGCCCTCTCCCAGCCCTTCATAACCGCAACCCCCCCCCCCGCCTCCTGCTCACAAGCCCGTTGTGCGAATCTCCCGTCAGCCCAGGGCCCATCCTTGCCACCCCCTGAGGGCGCCCCCCGAGGGTGACAGGCACCCTCCCCTGTCGCGCGCTCCCTACAGAATTGCTTCCTCGCTGCATGGCTGCACCCTTGCGCCTCTGTTGCATCCGTCACTCGCCGTCACTTTGGTTCACCAGTGTGTCTACCGTCATGGGGTTCCACTTGGTCATACGTGCATAACGTGAACCTCCAGATGCCGTGGCGTGCTGATTGGCTCTTTGCTGTCAACGGCGCTCTCGTGCGATGTGCCTGTGCGTGAGATAAAGGAGACGAAGACAATGGCAGGCTTGGCTGGCAGCCGATGCCTTGTGGTGCTTAGGAACGGGATGCGACCGCCGCATGGGCTAATCGAGGCGACTATGGTGGCACGTACCATGTGATGTGCTGAGCTGGCAGCCGGCTGGCTGAGGAATTGGACATGCTGTAATTGGCCACGCGGCCCGTGCGACCGTTGACCGCGTGTGGGCTCTGTCCCGGTGGCCGCGGCCTCAGTGCACCAGCCTTTTCGGCCCTGGTTTATCGCGTGTCTGTGCAGCTATTTGTTGTGGGATGCCTTCCAAGACCTTCGCCCACACGAGCCTTGACCAATAGCGTGCCCAGTTGAAGTCCTTTGAGCTGTGGGCCGTGACCAAAGCAATGGGGGACCGTGAGTACGACACGGTGGTACTGACTGCCGCGCATGGACCGTCCGGCAGTGAAGTATCTTGTTGGAGGATGGACCCAGACGCGGGGCAGCCGCTGGCTTTGTACCTCGGCAGCATCTTGGGCACGCTGGGTTAGGTGGATCGCATGATACTCGCCAGCAAGTGTCCCGGCGGGTCCTGGGATACTTTTGCTGAAGTGATGTACGAGGTGTCCACGTTCTTCGAGTCCTGCAGCCGCAAGGAAGAGATCTCCCTCATGACCGACGTAGTGACCGAGCACCGATGGCCCAAGGCTGAGAAGGACTTGCGCATCTCCTTCGAGAAGGACTCTTCGCATATCCATCAGCCGTTGAACTGGGCCTTCCACCCCGTCGCCGCCGGCAAAGTCATGATGCGCTGGCTGTGGTTCTGGCAAGCTGTGGCTGCCGCTAGGGCCCGATGAAAAGGACTCCGTGTCTCCTGGCGGCAAGCTACCGCGGACGCGGGCGGGATACCAACCGACAATCCAGTCTCCAACTCCAAGCTCTCCACAGCGATCAGGGCATGAGTGCCGGCCATGCTACCGCATCCGTGCCTCCCGGACCACCGCTCCGATGCTCCACCAGAGGCGCCGAGTCATCAGCCGGATCACCGACAGTCTAGGCCATGTCCGTTCTGCCCACCCTGGGGCCAACAGGGGACGGCATTGCCCGACTTGCGTGTGCGCTACAAGCAGCGTGGGATTTCAGTCAGGATTTCCCGCCTGAGCACGTGAGTGCGGTAGCAACCAATCTGTAGCTGCGCATGGCCCCCATCCCCTCTATGTCGTCTGCCTTGCGGACCATCGGGCAGGCCACCTGTGGCAAGCAGCGGGGCGCCATTCTCAATTCGGAAACAGGTCACTTCTGGGCGGATGCTGGTGGCGCGGCTACGGTCGTGGCACAGTGGCGAGAGTACCTGGTGGACAAGCGGCTACTTCATGTGACACCCTCTTCCAAGCAGGAACTGCTTGATGCCGCCGAGGACATCCTAGCCGCGCATATAGCGGAGTGGGACTGGAAGGCCATGGGTGCACATGTGGCTGTGGCGGGAGCCAGGCACCAAGTGCCTAGCCCTTCCATTGACTCCCTCATGAGGGCCCACTCGTTGGACACCTTCTGGCCCGCGTGCGTGCAGCTTGTGGTCCACGTCCCCGACATCACCGTCATCTAGGAGTGCAACGACCATCTTCGCGGCCAGTTGGAGGTCCATCTCATGGCCAGTAGGGGTGCCAAGTTTTACGACCGCGTCCCAACAGTCCATCAGAGCGACTGATGCGAAGGCCGCCGCGCATCCTTGATGTCTCGTTCCCCGGAAACCCCTCGTCGCCGGCGCAGCCTGGAGCCCCCCCGCAGCCGCAAGCGTACAAGCCCCAGTCCCGAGGAGCAGATGGCGGGGCTGCAGCTCGATGGCATTCTTGGCCTGCCGCGGGCGGAAGTGGCTGTGGCGGTGTCCGTGGTGCTGTGGCACCCCTCATCGTCCTAGCCTGGGCCACCAAGGAAGGCCCCTTCGGCGTGACGGTACCTTAGGAAGCATGGCGCCGGGCAGCACGTGGGGCCGACTGAGTCTCGGCGGCCAGCGCCTCATGGGCATACGTACTCTTGCGTAAGTCCCAAGAGCGCAGCTCCGGCAGGATGAGCGGTGTACCTCGGGTCGCTGCGGAACGCCTCGAGGCGAGACAGCTCCGGCTCCTCGAGCGGGGGTGGCTACCCGCCGTCGCTTTGTGGAGGATCCCCGGGTCGTGGTGGTGGTCGCCGTTCGTCGGGAGCCTGGGACAACTCGCGCGACGCTACATCAGGTCGGTTGTACTACACCTACCGCGGTCAAGACTACTCCTCCCCTTCAAGACGCCGCACCTCGCCGTTCCGTATCCCACCACCCCCGTCACAGGCCCCGTCAACGAGTCGGGGCCAACAGCAGAGCTGCACGCAACAGCTATCGCACGACACGATGAGCCCACACGACCGCTGTGTGTACAATCCACGCGGCCGCGATGACCCCCGTCCGACGTCTCGCCGCAATTCGGGCGACTCCGCATCAGCCCGCGATGCCCCAGCGGGCAACCTGTGGCCTGCGAGTTCCAACGGGCAATCAGCACACGCTGTGCAAGTGGAGAGGACGGCGGGCCGTAAGTCCAAGTCCCAATGACTCCCGCTGCGCATGCCGGCAACCCAAATGGTGCCGGAGGTGCCCGCTGTGGTGGTCCATGACCTAATGGGTCATTGTTCCCCGGGGCGTCAGTTGCAACAGGGTCTCCGCGACGAAGTGGCGATGACCAATGCCAGGCCCCAGGTGCTGGGTACCTCCCCCAGCGCGACCGATGCCCGACGCAGTCAATGAGGCCCTCGAAAGTGCCATCTACCCCTCCGATGGCAGCTCATCAGTACGAATGAGGTGTTGCGTCGTCGGCCCGTGCGCTTCCGAGTGCTTGGCCTGCCCGGGGCATCACATCCTCCCCCTCCCCGCCGTGCCGCGTGCCCAGGACCTCCTGGTTGCCCTTCGGGCCGCAATGGCCGTCAAGCTGCCCGACCTCACAGAGCTGGCGGCCCTGCTACGCGATGTCACGCTAGCGCAATCGTACTTCATCCTGAAACAGTGGGCAGCCACATTTCGGGGTCGCGGCCATTGCCTTAGTGCAGACCTTCGTGTCTCCCCACTTGTGTGGACGGGTGACGTCGTGCTGGTCCTCCTCACCTCCCAGGAATGGATCTAATTTGTGCGCGACTCAGGGGGTGGGGGTGGGGGAGGAGGGGGGGGGGTAGTCAATTGTGACATGTCACAAAAAATACCATGGGCCATAGCGGGAAAACAGCTTTTCCGAATATATATCGACACCCCAAAGGCTCTGTGGTAATTTCCAGGGGCAATGGTACTTTCCCAGGGCATGCGGGATTGTTGCTAGATTGCTCATCTTTGTGTTCCTGAGCTTCCCGTGTTTTTGTGACAATTCTGTTTTTGTGACATTCTGCTCGCATGCGACATAGAGAGATGAGACGCAATGTCAACCGACACTGTGTTCTCTGTAGGCTGTCAAGACTGACGACATTCGTAGCAGCTCATTTGTCTGCCGCATCTTTCCGACAGCCTTTGTCATAGTTCTGTCATGGGTCGAAAGAAGGTGGGTTTTTAGTGTGATCGGCCGTGTGTTTCAGCCGCGGCATGCCGAAAAAAAAAACGAGGCATGCAGCCCGTCGCGCCGCAGCAATGGCTCTGGCTGTGGGTGCTGTGGGTGGAGCTGTGGGTATTGGGTACTGATAGTGACAGTGACAGGGACGGTGAATGAGAACCTTGGTGCACCAGCAAAAAAGACAAAAAACGGTTTCCTAGAATATGCAATGGTTTGCATTGAATGCTTCAAGTGAAGGGGTGTGCTGCCTTCCTCATGGCACCCTGCGTGGCTCAATCTGTGACCGGGTTTTTTTGTGACGCATATCGTGACGCCTCGTCACAACAGGGTGGGGGGGTAGGGAGGGACACCCATCCCCCCCGTTAGATCCATCCCTGTCACCTCCCGACGCGACGCAGCCGTGCGTCCCTCCGGAGGAGTGGGCGCTCTCGTGCTTTCGCTTTGCTCGGGGCTACCCACCGCACACGGGCGCTTGCTGCAGGCCATCCAACGCTTGTGGGCACCGTCAGCGTGGCATTTCTTCAACTCGTTCCCCCGCTGCGACGCTCCTCGCCTGCAACATGCCGTACAGGTGCTCCCGGCCCTGGCTCCGGAGGAGATGAGGCCGCGCTTTCGCGTTTTTGGTACCCCGACCAAGGGAAGCACGGTTACGCGCCGAATAGCAGACTGCGGTCGACTCCACCTGCAGTCCCATTGAGTGGCCCAGTGCTGTCCCTTACCCCGGCGGCCCGCCGTCTCTGCATGCCAAACGTCGAGCCCCCCCCCCCCCCCTCGCCAATGTGGCACAATAAGGCCCCATGCGGCAGGCCAATTCTAGACAGTCCATCTGCAAATTCGATACAGAGCCCACTGGGGACACCTCTTTGTTGGCCTTAACGATAAATGCCGGGCGGCTAGCGGCCAAACTGCCCCAGCTCCTCGCTCTCCCGGTCTACTTCGAGCCGGACGTGGTGTGTATTTAGGAGGGTGGACCCGTGGTCTATGACACCAGCACTAAGGGTATGCCGTACCGGGTAGCATTGGCACCTCATGTACCTGCTGGCGCGCTGGCGATACTTTTACATGCACGCCCTTGGACCCGCAAGCAGCCTAAGATCGAGTGTATGGACCATGCCGTCAGCATTTTCTTGCCCGCGGCTGACAAGGTGCCCGTCGTCGTGACCAACGTCCATTTTCCGCCACGCATGCGTGCTTTGCAACGCCGCCTCAGCATACTTCAGGCGACGGCATTCCACGCTGGTCCCAGGGGGCATGAAGCTGGTGTTGGGGGTCGTGTTTGTGGTGCCGTGCCCAAAGGCCGCAAGGTCACACGCCGCATGGCAGAGTACGGTCGAGTCCGCCTACAGCCCGGATGGCGTGGCCTAGTGGTCTCCTTTCCCGTTGCGGCCTGCGGTCTCTGCATTTCGGACGTCGAGCGGCTACCCCCACCCCTCGCCGATGTGGCACAATACCGCCCCATGCAGTGGGCCCGTTCTGGAGAGTCCATGTGCCATTTCCATGATGAGCCTAGTGGGCTCACCTCTCTATTGGCCTTCACGATAAATCCCGGGGGGCTAGTGGCCGATACTGCCCCAGCTCCTCGCTCTCCTCGTCGACTTCGACCCCGACGCGGTGTGTATTCAGGAGGGTGGACCCCTATTCTTCGACACCACCCTTTAGGGTATCTCGTACCGGGTAAGGTTGGGACCTCATGTACCTGCTGGCATGCTGGCAATGGTTGTACATGCACGCCTCTAGAACCGCAAGGAGCCACAGATCGAGCGTATGGACCATGTCGTCAGCATTGCCTTGCCTGTGTTTGACAAGATGCCTATCGTTGTGACCAACCTCCATTTCCCGCCTTGCATGCCTGCCCTGCAGCGCCGCCTCAGCATATTTTAGGTGTCGGCATTCCATGCCAAGCTCCTAGGGGGCATCAAGCTGGTGTGGGGGGGCATGAACGCCGACTTTTCCGACGCCTCCGGCAACTGGCTTCGAAAAGCGTGCACCGACAACAAGTACTAGGGAGGATACACACATATGCACCCGCCGGGGGGGCGGACCAACATGGTGACGACACGCCGGGGCACCTCCCGCCGCGAGCGGGGCCGGATCTTGGTGAGCCCCGAGTCCTTGGTGAGTGCTTGTCGCAAGGCGCTCCTCCTAGCGCTCCGCACACATCTGATAATGGCCTTCGAGTTCACCATCCGTTCGAACCCCGCGGGACGCCTATTTCGCTTTCGTATGGCCGATTCGGGCAGCTTGCAGTGGAGCGGCCTTGCCGCTCTGGTGGGCGTGGTGTGCGCGCTTGAGCCAGACGATACTTTCACCCTGTACTGGGCCTGCCTCCAAGAAGTGATACCGCCCTCCTGTGCTGGGTTTTGCTTTGTCCGTGGAGCCGCGTCCAAGCTGTTCGCCCTGAGCTCCTAGGACCGCATCGCCGGCTGGAGGGTCGAGCGCCAGAACGTCGCCTTCTTGAGGGCGGTGCAACTCACTGAAGGCAAATTCCGCGGATCCGTGACCGCCATCGCAACTCCGATGCTAAAGCAGAAGCGCGCAAAATTCTAGCAGATGTCATCCATCGGCACATATTGAGAGTATTTCCCCTGGGAGCGTGAGGAATACAAAGCAGAGGTCCTCTGTCAGGACTGAGCTACAATGTGGGCGTCGAGTGCCGGCAGATGCGGCGTGGATACGGCGTGGAAGCTAGCCGATATGTGTCAGCCGTTCGTCCGCGACAGCCCAGAAGTGCGCACAGCAATCTGACTGGTGCACAATGCCCGAGGTGGCGAGCCCCTATGTCTCCGAGCCCCCGCCTTCCCAGGGGCGCCGCCGTCCTTCCAAGAAATGTACTTCAAAATCAACCGCTCGGGCTCCGAGGCGGCGTTTGGCGAGCTGCTGCGGTCCGTCCTTCAGGCGCTCATGGGCACGGGCATCTTTGTCCTCACGGGACTGCTACACCGAGTGCATCAAGCAGAGGTAGCCCGCATCCTGAACCGGGTGCTGCACTTATGGTTGCTGAAAAAAGAGCCCCAGTGGCTCGTCCGCATGAGCCGCCCGGTCATGTTGGAGGAGCCGGTACACTGGAAAGAGTCCACAGCCGTCTTCGTCAGGCTGCAGATGATCAGCGCGGCCCAGGGGCTTCACCCCCCGTCCGTGTTTGCCTACTGCTGGGAATTCAGTGGACAGTTGTTGGCGCTTTGCCGCCGCTGGTCCATCCCAGAGTGGCTTACTCACAGCCAGTGCCGCAGTGGCCACTGTGGGTGGTGGACCCGGATGGGTCCAATGCCTTCTGCAACGTGCAGCGCGATTGGCTTCGGGAGATGTGCCCCCAGAATATCGTGCTGGACCCCTCGTACCAATCCTTCTATGACGAGCTGTCCATCTTCGTCCAGACCCCTTTTGGATTGGTGGGGCCCCATGGCATGCTGCATGGTGGAGCATAGGGCGATAGTATGGGCGTCGGTGGGTTCAAGGAGCCGGGCTCAGTCCGTTCTCGCGCCAACGCAGCTTTGGTGTCGCTACCTTTGCGTCATGCGTCCGGCCACCCGGGGGGCTGGACCCAGCAGCTCCCACCCTTTGCACCCTACCCGGCCAGAGGCGTACATTCGCGCGGTGTCCTCCAACGACGACTGCCGCATCTTTTCGTTCACCGACGAAGCCATCTGTCATGCACCGCGGGTGAGTCAGAAAACGTGCCTGGCGGGCAGCGGTGCCGTTAATCGCGCCAAGCTACAACCGTTCTGCCACGAAGCGGGGCCGGATGCGGTCCGCTACAGCCGTCACACGGTGGACACCGCCCTAGGTACCCTAACGACGTGTGTGTCTGGCCTAGCAATGGTCAAGATACCCACACTGATGGGCGAGTGACCCGTGGACGTCTCGGGGAAGTACAAGGAGGCGAGGCGGCACTTGGGCTCAGCCCCCGCCGCACACTGCCACCAGGTATGCTCTAGCCCTCCGGGTGGTGGCTGGTTTCGGGCTCGCGAAAGCCGACTTCCTATTCGACGCCGTTCCGGTGGAGGGGATCGACGTGACCTACATCCAGCGCCTGTGGGACTCCATGCATTGGTGGGCCCTTGGGCTCCCACGGTCCTTCACACGGGTCGTACTGTAGCGCCCCCTCGAACTCCTGGGACTGGAGGTTCCCCGCCTTGCTCAGAGGCATGCAGTTCCGTATGTCCACACCATCGTGTAAGCCACGAACAGCCGGAGCGTAGATGTGTCCCTTCTACTGCGCCACACCCTTCGGCGGACTTGCTGGCGCGCGAAACTGTTCTTAGATGCACACGCACGATGCGGTGGGTGGTCCCTTGGAATGTGGCTCTTTGGATCCTGCCAGGCTTCGAGGCCCTGGACACTTCCTTCACGCTGACCGTGCACCGCCAGGGCATGGGTTTTGATGTGGACCTGGCATCGGACGGGGCCTGCGGGTCGTCGGCGCCGGCGTTTGCGGCGGTGCTAGCCGATAGTACGGGGGTGCTTGTCGAGGCGTTAGCCTAGACACGCCCGGACTACCTGGCCTTTGAGAGCTGCCAGAGCTCCGCCACGAGTGGTGCATCGGCCGCCGCGAGTGGGGTCCCGGCCGCTCTCTGCATTTAGAGCTCTACATATCTCCCCTCTCTTGGAGATGCGTGTGCGGCGTTGTGCTGGCGCGTAGGACGGAGCGTGCCACCGAGAGATGTGAGGGCGTGTCAGTAAGCCCTCCCCACCCTGACTTCGGCGGGGTGCCGCCGCTAGAGAGTGTGATGAGAGCTGTGCCCCATACAATGCTTCGCCGGTGTGTTGGTGCATCTGCCGTCGGAATCTGCTCCTCGCCTTATCCTACTGCTGGCCTATGTATTGTGTACACTCGGGCCTGTTCCGCCTCAAGAGGTCGCCCCGTTGTGAGTCCCACAATGTCAAACATTCGCAGCAGCTCCGTGGATAGCGTGCGGCACGCGGCTACTCGGCAGCTCCGCGGACGGTCGCCCGGGCGTCCTCCCTGTACCGTCACCCCGCCCACGGATATGTGCGCCCCTACCGGCAACACGTGGTCACCCCTGTTCAGTGTGTGCCTTCGCATGCGGCACGCCCACGGACGGGCCTTCCTCATATGTCGGGCCCTCTCCGGATTGTGCGACCCCCGCCGCATCGGATGCTGCTCCGGCCGGCTTGCGCAAGCAGACCCAACCGCGAGTCACGGCCAGGCCGTGAATAGCGCGGAAGTGGTGCGAGCGTACAGCGCCCGCCCTCTCCCCCATGGCCCCGCGGTACACCCTTTATGGGCGCACAGAGGCCTGGGTGGGCATGTCACTATCGCCCCCACTCACGTATGAGCATATCCCAGAGGCCCACCGCCACTTCCACGCCCGCCTCCTCCGCGCCCTCCACCCCATGTGACCACCCACGAGCGTTGAACACGCCCGCTGTAACAAGGGCGCCCACCTCGGCTGCCACCAGTTTTGGTTTTTCCCCGGTGGCCGCGCCGACCGCTCCACCCGCATCACCATTTCCCCCAGCGTGTTTCACACAGTGCGGCAGCCGTTCACCCTCTCGGCATCCTAAGGGCTTTTGGATGTGGTGCAGAATGCCCTGTGGCCGCCCCGGGGCATTGGCAGCGACGCCCCTGAGACTGCATCACTGCAGCCCGGCAACCGTGCGCCCGGCTCCGTACATTGCGCGGCGCCTGCCCGCTGGCCGCCCCCCTGGAGGCCCCCGGTGCTGTCCTCCTATGGGGAGATCTTCCCCGAATATGCGCCGCCGGATCGGGCGCCGCCGTACTACGTGCTCTTCTCCGACCGGTGCGGCCTCTGCTGCTCCAAGTGTTTCGGTCTGCCTTGTGACCCGCCCCCATGCTCGTAGAATGAGGGGTCCTAGTGGTGTGGCCCACGGTCTATACTTTGCTACCCCTCTTTGCCCAATCAACATGTGTCTTTCCAGTGCCGCGGAGCCTGCGCGCGGCTCCCGTGGCCCATTGCTGATTGACTTTGTGACCTCGTGACCCCATGCACATGGGGCAATTGTGTGGGCGGCCCTTGGTCAATCTGATTGTCCCGCCATGGTTGGCGGCTCTTCGTGCCTCGCCGTTGAGAGGTCCGAATGTCCCCCCCCGAGCGGCACGTTGCCGCGGACAAGAGCAGCTAAGAATGCGCTTGACAGCACGGGCTCCGGCGGGACGGCTAGCCGGCCGCAGACTTGCTTTTGTACAGTCCCTCTCTCCGCGGCTGCCCAACTCTTGGTTTTGTGTGCAGTGTCTGCAATGCGTGCGTTTTGACAGCTCCCCCTATGTAGCTCATGTCTGATTTCAAAAACTATCCATTGATCGCACACGCTCGGCCGTTACAGCTGAAACTGCCTCGGCGTGACGCCGGTCTGCAAGGTGGGTGCATCGATGAATTGCACCGTCAGTCACTGGTCATTCAAGGTGGACATGCCCGGAGTCGTGTTAGCAGAGGGGCTGATCCGCAGATTTGGAGTGTTCTCCGTGCTATAGGAGGTTCATGGGCCCTTGGATCGGGCGGTTCTCCGGACCGCCACTAATCTTCCCCCAGGCTTCCGTGAAGGACTTGCTGACGTAGCTGCGCGCTGAGATTGCGGTGTGGTCCTCGACGAGGAGGTCGCGTTCCTCGCGGAAATCCCTGCCGGCTACCGGTGGCCAACGGGGGCGGAGGAATTCTAGGTCGCTGTCCACAATGACGCGGGCGCCTTCAGAGGGCCTCTTAACCAGGCTTGTCTTCCATCGGCCTCTCCGTAGATAAAGGCGTCCGCGTCCTTGCTCCCTTTTTTGGCACGTCAATTACTTCGCTTGGGCCAATCTACAAGGCTTCGCTTTGCCCTGGGTTGGGTCCGTTGACGATGGCGGCCTCCCAATACAACTCCCTGTGCTCCCCGAGACCTTGCGGTCTACGGTCGGCTCTGGGCTCGCAATTGTCGAACCCGCCCCCCTCTACCCACTGTGGACGGCCGCCCACTCCCCCAGCCCATAATTAAGTGCTATTCCAGTCGCTAGTCAACGTCAAAATAATCGCGTTTATGCGTTTATTTTCCAAAAAAACCCTTTTTTGGGCGAGAATCACTATTTATTGATGTTTATTGATGTTTAGCGGTGTCTTCACATGTTGTTGCATGCATTGGGGAAGGTTTTGGGTTGCCTTGTTGTGCCATTCACTTGCAAGTTGTCATTTTGGGTAGGTGTCATTTAAATTAGTTTGCGTAAAGCCATCTCGTTCACTTACAACAAAGAGGTTAGGGACATGTGCCTCTTGACACTTCGTGACGGATAGCATTTGTAGGTCCACATTAGAACAACAAGCGCCAACGCAAGATAAACAACCTTCTCGCTTCTAATTCACCGCATGTCCGTGCGCATTACCATACATAGATGGACAAAGCATGAACTTCGGTGGTTCCTATGTTTGTCCATTCTGCTAGAAGAATTATGATCTCTGGTCTTCTTGTTTGTTCACCCTTCGGACCTTCTTTTCCTATCTCGCATCTCAGGATGGGTGGTGATGTATGGATGCGCCGCCTTGGTCCGGTCGCTCCCGAGGGTGCCGATTGGATGCATTTCAACAATGCCTCGGCTGCCCTCCGGTACCTGCACTCCCGTGACGGTGGGTCGTTGACGAATTTGGCCCACACCTAAGTCATGCGCGCCGCCAAGGCGGATGGCGCGCGTGATGGCTGGGCCTTCGCCCTGAAGAAGCCGGCGTCTAGTTCAGGCGCATCGGCTGCCCCGCCTCCGTCGTCCTCACGCCCCCCCCCCCTCCCTACTTCCTTTTCTTCGTGTTCCGGTAAGGTGTGCATGTTGTGGTGCAAACATTTGCCGCACCAAGTATTCTTGTCAGAGGTGCCACAAGGTGGTAGATGAGGCGTGCATGACCATGGTTGGAGCAACCGTGCACTGCTTGTCGTGCACTTGCCATGCCTTTGGACAGGAAGTGTCCACGCCTGATGTGGAATGTGACAAGTGTCATTTCCGCGTGCATCCAGGGTGCACCACAGATGGTATTTGCACCTCCTGTGTTGAGAGGTGCCGGCCGTCTAACCCCCCCTCCCCCAAGAAATGGCAGTTCAAAAGGGAGTGGCTTCTTACCCGGTCTTGGCTAAGGTATGATGCTACTAGGAACAAAATGTGGTGTATTGCATGTCAGCAGTCCCCTCAACTTGGCCACCATGTTCCCTTCATGCAAGGTACTTCAAACTTCATGCTGTGCTCCCTTAAGTATCACCAACGGTCAGGCTCACACTTTGTGTCCTTGGCCTTGGTCTAGTAATCAAGGAGTCTTCTTTTTTCTCCATCGCATGAGACTTGTGCACGGACCGCGCAGTAAAGAAGGAAGACCTTTTTTAAGTTCGTGCCGTGGTTGATGGAGTGATGGCTACCAATTATTTCACTTGCCAACCCCTCCTCTCCGGCACCGCTCCAAGAATAGTCACTGCATTGAAACGGGCCATGGCCCATGCAGACGTGGATCTTGATGTTTGGATCCGTAAGCTCTTTTTCTACTGTGGGGATGGGGCCAGTGTGGTTCAAGGCAAATGTGGTGGGATTATCCACATCGTCGGCGACCTGCAGAAGGAGATAGCACGGTATGATGTGCTGGTGCCATATCACGCATCGTGTCACAGATGCGAGCTGGCCTTTAAGGCCGCCATACAACCATTTGCAGTGTAATGAAGGTCCGAACAATAAACAAGGATTGGGAACATCCAAGAATAAACAGCATGGGATTTGCTTTGTACCAAAATTGAAGACATACAAACATATCTAAACATGTAGTAGAGAATTATACAGACCTCAATGGTACTAGCCACATAGAACAAAGTTGTGTCCTATGACACATGAAGGAATAGGTGTAAGGAGCCAAGCATCTGCAAAATGACCATTTTTGTACACAATTTGTTTAAAAAAAAGGGTAAAATCTTTTGACCAAAATAGACAAGTTACTAGCCACTAGTCAAATGGCTCTTGGATGGTGTTTATTTAGAAGCTGCACTCCCCCCAGCAGGCCAATTCGATGGCGGACCACCCCACCCCCGAACAACCACCAACCCCGAGGGAGTTCGCTTTTTGGGAGCAGAGACATAGGCATGGATGGGGTAAGCAGAGACCGCAAGGGGGCTGCGGCGGAGGGGCTTGTTGGGTTCCATTTGGAAACGAGGAGCCCCAACACGCCATTTGCGAGCAATTTGCCTCACATGGGTTTTTGCTTTGGAGTCACATGCGCCCCCCCGCCCGTGTAGCAGCAAGAGCAACATACACCACTTTTAGGATGCTTGGTCCTATGGAGGGGCACGAAGCCTACAGAGTGGCCAAGGGACGGCCGGCTAGAGGAGGGGGGGCGGTAGCCTGGCCACAGGCAGCCAAGGCCAGTGAGGCCCGTGGCGACGCAACGCAGCAAGCCATTCACGTGCACTATGGTATCCATGTATGCGAACCATATTCGTGTGAAATTCGCATGAAGTTCGCATCCATAGCATATTGACATGTGTGATGTTATGTGGCTGTGGATGTGAATTTTGTGCCAATTTCCGGCGAATTTAATGGCAATATTTCTATTCGCTCCAGGAGCTTTCGTACAGTGGAACCATGGTTCCGGGTGGTTGTGTTAAAGAGTATTCGTGCACTGCAGACGTCCAAGATTTTGTGAAAGTGACCCTCATTGCATCCTCGGTTGTTCAGCTTGTGCACAATGCAACGCGGAACTGCTAGCAAGGCCCCTAGTCCCTCCCACACCATGCGGTGCTCATGCCACATCCACCGCATACTGAAGTCATTAGAGACGGTAGTAGCGAACGAGTTGGGAGTCCCTTGCACATGCCACCTTATCCCGGAAACGGGGCGGATACTGCTAACCCCCGAGAGGGGTAGCGCGTCACCGGGGTCAGCCACGGAACTGGCCATATAGGACAGGACCGTTTGTGTGGTACGAACCTTTCGGTCACTCCACCTATGGCGGATGGAGGCCCAATACGTGACACTGCAGTTGGCAACGGGCGTAACATGCCGTGACGTCCACAACACCCTGGTGTAGCATGCCCCTTGCCCGCACGGGGGACGTTCGTGTACGAGTGCTGCCCCATGCCTCTCACAGATGTACAGTAGCCTGGACCCGCCCAGTACCATTGGCTTGCCATAGTCTTTGACGGCACCAACTGGCACAAGCCGGCTACGTGCATTGCACAATAGGGGGTACTAGAAGTCCTGATGACGTGGCAAGTCAATGGCTAATGGGAGGATGTGAGCCGTGGAGCTCAATTAATGCACTGGGGCAAGAGGCGAATTTCGAGCAAGAGCTGGTTGATGCAAGCAACGTCATCGCTGTACACCTTGCAGGGGCAACACAACAACGCCTCTTTTTCCTTTGCGCGATGGAACAGAGCAAATCTTACTAATTAGTTGGAAAGGACCGGAAGGCAGAGTCCCCACACTCAATTGTGTGTTGTGTATGTGGTATTAATGGGGCTCATTGCTTGGCCAATTTTGGAACCAAGCAAACAATAAAAGCGATGTGGGACCAACCTCCCCGTCTGTTTACCGGCACATCTCAACCGCCACCGCGTCCCCGATTACGTGTCGCATGGTGTTATGCGGGTTTGTGTATGTGGTATTTATGGTTTGAGGAATGCTGTATTGGCAGCCACTGGCAAGTCGCCCGCCGTGGTGGCGTGCATCCTCCTCCAACCTATCCTAAACGTGGCCCGGGTAGGGGCCAAAACATGTACGCGAGGCATTGTAAATTCTGAGGGGGCCAACAAAAATGGGTAGATCCGGCTGGAGTGTGTTGCAGCAGTCCACCTCATGCGGGACAAGCGGTGGGAAACCATGATAGATGAGTGTGTCCATAGGGGGGTGATGGCCGGGTGCGTCTAGCACGACAAATGTGGGTTGACGTATGCCGAAAGGGGTGGACCAATTGTAGTGCCATGTGTGTTTTCGCATGGTAGATAAGGTGGCTACCTAGGGGTGACCTGAAGCGGTTGAGGGAGTATAGTATTACCTTGGGTGAAGCCCATCTACAATTGTAGTGGCAGAAATCTTTGTGGTCCCACTTGTGGATAGACCACATGTATTTTTTTGCTCGCTAGTGGGTAATCCTCTCCAAATTTGCATGTTTTGCAATGGAGGGGAACCACCGGCGCCTGAAGCGCATGTGGCGCTATAGTGGGGGCCTAAGCCTCTTGCGGGGCGGGATGGATTTGCTAGTGGTTTTGGATAACCACACCATGGATGATAGTTCCCGCGGCAAGGGATGAGATCCCAGCAGGTGGACTATGCGCAGTCAAGGCCCATAAGTCTGCGACTCATTGCTGCTCGAGCACGCCGAAAGGCACTTAGTGACCTAGGCCATGTGGAGACTTTGTAGCAGCGATGCTGGGCCCGGAAGACGGGGCGTTCGCATAGGAACTATATCACGAAATGGTATCTCTTGTTTTGCATACCATGTTGTCTTGTGTCTTGGAATGTGGGAATTCACCGAAAGTCTTGTGAATTTGTCTCGAATTTCGCGCGAAATTCACATTAGTTTTGCATTCACAAGCTTATAGGGAGGTTGCACGTTCGGACCCATGTGAATGCAAGAGAAATGGGGGCAATCAACATCAAGGAGAGGTCATTCTGGTTTGTAGTACCCTACGCAATCTTTTTCTAGAAGTTTTGGGCACATAACCACCTTGCAAGAGGGGCGGAAAAATATATGGCAAAACACGGCCACATTCACATTAGGTTCAAGGCGGGTTCAAAAGGAACCGTACCGCCCATTAACAAAGGGCACATGGGTGGGACTCCCTGTCCAACACCCCCCAAGCCCTTGGGCCCGCCATAGGGGTCTGCCCTCCCCCGCATGCGCTCCATGAGTTGCGACCACCGACTGGGTGGGACTCGCTGTCCCCCTTGCCTGTGGGCCGATGCCATAGGGGGCTACCCTTCCCCGCCAGTGCACCGTGGGCTGCGCCTACCGGTTGGATGGGACTCCACGTCCCCATGGGCCAGGTGCCCGCGCCACCTGGGGCTACCGTCCTCCGTGGGCGCTTCCTGAGCTGCGACCACCGGCTCGATGGGACTCCCCTTTCCCCCCGCATGTGGGTCCGATCCACTGCGGGTTGCCCTTCCCCGCAAGCGCACCGTGGGCTATAACCACCCGTTGAGTGGGACTCGTCCCCCCAACCCGCGGGCCCGTGCCACTTGGGGCTGCCGTCCACCGTAAGCGCTCCATGACCTCTGACCACCCGCTGGGTGGGACTTCCTGTCCCCCCGCAGCCCGTGGTTGCACTCCGTCCCCCCCCCCCCCCCACCACACACGCTGCATGAGGTGCGACCACCGGCTTAGTGGGGCTCTCCGTCCCCCCATACTCCGCGTCCCTCTACCTCGTGGGCCAAGTGCCACTGCGGGCCGCCGTCCCCCACAGGCGCTCCATGAGCTACAACAACCGTCAAGGTGTCCCCGCAGCCCTTCGGCTTGCGCCACTGCGTGCTACCATTCTGCGCAGCCGCACCATGGGCTGCGACCATCAGATGCGTGGGATTTCCTGACCCCCAGGTCGTGGGCCCGCGCCATAGGGGGCTGCTCTCCGCATAGGCGCTTCATGAGCTGCTACCACCTGCTGGTTGGGACGCGTTGTTCGGCCAGCCCGTGGGCCCGCACCATCGGGGGCTTCCCTCCCCCATCTGCGCTTCATGAGCTGCGATCACCGTCTAGGTAATGATGCGCCGATGATCTGAATCATGCCCACTGCCCATTGCCCTCTATAATGTGCCGGTGTTCAAAAGGAGGCGGCTCATTGCCCACTGCCATCAGCGGTGCGGCAGTGTATCAACGGTGGCCCACTGCTCACAACCCTCTGGTGGTGCAGCGATGTACCAAAGTATACCCGCTGCACGCGGCCCCATTGCATCGAGTAGTGTAATAAAGGAGGCCCCCTACCCCGTGCCCTTACAATGCGGTGGTATACTGCAGCAGGTGGACCACGCGCTGCCCCTTGCGCTGCGGCAATTTGATGAAGGATCTTATGCATGCGCTCCACAGGCTGGGACCACTGGCGTGGCGAGACACTTTGCCCGCCACCCCCCGCCGGTCCCCCGTTTTTCACGTTTCCGTTCTCAAGTCATCTTTGCCATCGCATGTCGCAAAACCCATCCCCTTGAAATTTTTTCTTGCCTTGCCAACAGCTTAGCAATTTGTGGATTCCCCGTGGACTCTTGGATACCCCGGCCCTTAGTAGAGTTCTTAGGGCCCGAGTCCAAACTCGTTGGGCCAAAAACGGTGACCCATGGTAGACCATGTTCTAGAAGTGCTCGGAAATTTTGGTGTTGTCCACGGTTGCGGAAGTGCTCGCGATGTTGCATGCAAGGTTGGACGACGCTCGGGTACCGGAGGACGCTTGGAAATTGTGCTCGGAAATTGTGCTCGGAAATCCAGAAGACGGGCTCTCTTTCTTAGGTGCCTGCGATATTGCATGCAAGGTTTGCCACCTCCGTCGGAAGCGGAAGGTGCTTGGAGTTTGCACAGAAAAATCTGGGTGGGGGGTTGGCATGCAAGGTGTGATACCCCTGCTGGCAGCAAATGATGGTTGGAAGGCACCCACACAAATTAGGATGGGGGACTGGCATGCAAGGTCTGATACCTGTGCTGGCAGCACATGATGGTGGGAAGGTACCCACACAAATCAGGATGGGGGGCTGCCATGCAAGGTCTGATACCTCTGCTGGCGGCACATGATGATTGGAAGGCACCCACACAAATTAGGATGGGGGGCTGGCATGCAAGGTCTGATACCTCTGCCGGCGGCACATGATGGTTGGAAGGCACCCACACAAATCAGGATGGGGGGCTGGCATGCAAGGTCTGATACCTCTGCTGGCAGCAAATGATGATTGGAAGGTACCCACACGAATTAGGATGGGGGGCTGGCATGCAAGGTCTGATACCCTAGCTGTGTCCTTGTCAAGCGCTTGCATGGCACGCCTATCTGCTGGAGCAAATCGCTAAAAGGCAAAGTGGTTCAGGACGACCGCGTTGTCAAAGCACGGAGCAGCTTCTTAGGTATGTCCCTATCATTTCACACGTATGCATTGCGTTCGTGTTGATCGTTTCATTAAACCAAAATAGGCCACCAAGACGGGCCGCCAAAACAGGCCGCCCAAACAGGCCACCAAAAAAGGCCGCCAGAACAGGCCACCACGTCACCATTGGGGACGAGATAAGACCTGGCCAGTTTTTGCACCGTTTTTCAGCACCCGCTTGGGATGCTTTTGATACCTCAATAGAGCTGCCAAAACAGGCCACCAAAAAAGGCCGCCAAAACAGGCCACCAAACCAGGCCACCAAAACAGGCCACCCAAACAGGCCACCAAAACAGGCCGCTCTCGGCCTCCCCGGGGTGGGTGAACATGCTGCCCTGCCTTTCCCACTATACCATTCCCTCTATTCACAGGTGTTTTTTTTTTACCGGAGAGCCCCTTAAGTGCCGGCCGCGTCCGATGAAGGTGCCTATTGGTATGGCAGTGGAGGGATGGCGGACTATGGAAACATATGATACTGTTGCTCACCGACGAGGTCCCGTGTCCGCCCAAGTCCAGGTCGGCTGTGATTCTAGTATGTGGTTCTTCTTGGTGGGTGCCGATGTTGGATGTACTCCACCTTCGGCTGACTGCTTGCCATTTTTTCTGTCGTGCTTGCCTTGGTGTGTGTGTATCCAAAGTGGCCTAATCGGGAGACATCAATCTGCTTGGGAATTTGCATCTGCGAAGTAATGGGTAGAGCCCGATCCCCCCCACAAAAAAAGCAGAGCGTACAATTTGCATGGGAATTCTCATTTGCGAAGTAATGGGTAGAGCCCCCCCCCTAGGGTTCTTTGTTTGCAGCAATGTCGTCATCCGCTAGTGACACGTTCAGTCCCAGCCCCGCCAGTGGTAGTGCGAGTGGTAGTGCCAGCTCTGCATCACCCCCTGATGACTTTTTCGACACGGAGGAAATCAATGTGGACGCGGTGCCGGTGGAGGAGCGCCCCAACTACGTGTTGCGCGCGGAGCTGCAATGGGCCATCGCCCTCCTGTGCTTCACCCCCCACGCCGGCCGCTACGTGCAACCACACGTGCCACGCCTCTTTTTGGAGGCTATGATGTCTGCGCGTCTTTTCAAAAAGCTGAAATCCAAGGACACGGTCATGATGAGAGCCGTGAACACCCGGTTGGGGGTCCCGCGCCGCACTGCCGCCGAGGCAAGGGATGACACCACCCCTAGCCGTTACGTTGGCAGCTTTGGGACAGTGTACCGACATCTACAAATTCGTGCACCCACCGCGGAAGATCGGGTGGAACCGCCAGAAGGGGCCCCCAAGGAGCAGAGGGAAAGGTGGAAAGCCTGGAAAGTCCTCCAACAGCATCCCCCCGAAGAGCTCCCCATCCCGCCACAAAATGCTACGGAGCACGTCAAGGCAGCTTTTGCCCTCAACAAGGCCATCCGGCAAATGGCCTTCCACCATGCTCTGGTGCTTGCATATGCCGATTCATGTCCGGAGGTCGAGCGTGCACGGAGCAAAACCGTGGTGGACACTATGCCAGTACTTCTGTCCATGCATTCAAAAAATGAGTACTTGAGATTTATTGTGTGTGACCCGTTTGCGGATATGGTTGGTGCCTATGTGGTTAGTACGTCGGGCGCGCAAATTGTGGGGTTGCATGCCCCCACGTTCGATGTGGCCGAGCACGTCACCATTGACGACGAAATGCGCCCTGGGCAGTTTTTGCGACATGTTAGAGCACCGGCTGAGGATGCCTTTGATACCTCAGTAGACCCGATCGTGGAGACAGATGGGGGGCTGTACGCAATTGAGTTCGCGCTTTGCCGCGCACCACCAGAGGGAGTCGTCGTGCGCAAACGGCCTGCAGAGGTTTTGGGCATCGCGCGGTTCTTTGCAAAGAGAAGTATCCCTAGGGTTAGGTATTTGTGGTGCTTTGTGGTGCCTGTGCAAACCATCCCCTGACGCTTCGCACTGCTTTGCAATTAGGATGGCTCACGTTTTTAACATGTCGCAATGCCTTCCCTTCCTCCCGGACGGCAGTCTAGAAGGGGGCTGGGGGCACCTCCCGGAGCTGCTCTAGTTCGGCGATTTTGTTGAGCCCTACTGGGATAGCGATACTGAGAAAGATTTGAACACGTGGCGGTCGCCCCAACCCCCCATTCTCCCCCCCCCCGCCCCCAGCTCCTTCACCACCGCCCCCGGTCCTGTTGTCGTCCCCAGTCCGCGGGCCGCGCCTTGTGCCTGCCCACCCCCCCACACCACAACCAGTCACATTAGGAGACCCCATCACCCCCCGGACACAGTACTACCTCTCACGGCACACACCTTGCCAAATACCCGTCATGGGAGCAGCTTTTGATGTTTAATCTTAGGAGCTACTCGTTTGCAGTGCAGCGCCGAGGCCCGCTGCTTCTGTGGGAACAGGGGATGCGTGTGTCTCGCTCCTCGTTTGTGACACGCAGTGAGGAACGTGCCTTGCGTGTGATGCGTAGGGAATACTACCTCCACCGCCCAGCTGCTCTACCCCAGATTCCCCGGACCACAGCACACATCATAGAACCCATAGTCAAATCCCCTAGTCAGCCATCCCTCACGCAGATGGCCGCACACTGGAGGACATCTCTGCTGCCCCTTCGGAACGTCAACCCCCAACCCATGAACGGTAACCCCCCATTGGCGCCACCCCCCCCGCGCGCGACCAAGGGCACTCCGCCCCCCCAAGGGATATCCTACCCTCATGGACATTCCTGGACGGAGAGAGGACAACCGAAATCCCGCAGAAGGCCCCCCTCGAGCAAGACGTCGCATCACGTATTTTAACGTAGGTACTTTTCAGGGAAGGGGAAGGCAGGGGTAGCTGTTGTGCTCTTGTCCCGTGCCTGTGTGCAGCCTTTCCCCTTTTTGATGGCAAGGGCCACATATGAGCCCAAAAAGTTTTAATGTCGAGGTTTCATAAGGACAACCCAGCGTATAAGGTATGCTATCGGGCCTGAGGCAATGTAGGGTGCAGGGTGCAGGGTCATTCGTGTGTGCAGACCATTCGCCAAAAGCACAGCATGTGCAGACCATCCGCCAAAATGTGTAAACGCAAAAGGACAGGTTCCGGCCTCGCAGACCATCCGCCGAAAAGGACAAATAGGAGACATGTGTAACAAACCATCCGCCGAAAAGGACAAATAGGAGACATGTGTAACAGACCATCCGCCGAAAAGGACAAATAGGAGACATGTGTAACAGCCGGTGCAGACCATCCGCCGAAAACGACAAATAGCAGAGTTGGGTACGGCCAAGGCGGCGACACACGCACAGGAGGCAGTGGTGCACACTGACCAGCACATGTTGCAAATCGCTTTGCTTCTTATGTCCAAATCCCTACCCATTTCCCACAGCATTTGGCGAAAATAACCGGGTATACGCGCCGGGATTCGGAACCATCACTGCCAAAATGCTTAGGATAAACCCCGACCCGAAAAAAAACGCCCGGGATATATTCTGTGGCCGCTCGGGATATCGCTTGGGATTTATCCGCGGGCCGCTGGGGATATCGCTTGGGATTTATCCGGTGGCCGCTCGGTAAATCGCTTGGGATTTTTCCGGTGGCCGCTCGGGATATCGCTTGGGATTTATCTGGGGGCCCCTCGGGATCCTCCTCAGGGATTTTTGCCAACATGCCTTACCCAATTGGTAGGCGTCTTCGGAAAAGTCGGGTCAGACCCAACCCATTGAACACCCCACCAGATGCATTTCCCAATGTGCCCAACCCACCATCATTCCCTTGTTTGACGGATCTTTTGCTACATAACCCCCACCCTTAACATCCCTCCTCCCTCCACATGCCCTGCCCAATGTGCACTGTGCATCACCATTGTTGTTCTTCACATATGTTTTCTTGACCGGAGAGCTCCTTAAGTGCCGGCCGCGTCCGATGAAGGTGCCTATTTGTACGCCACTGGAGGGATGGGGGACCATGGACCATGGTAAGGTAAGGTGAGTAAGCCTAGGAGGGGCCACCCCCTGGTAGAGTCAAACAATGATTGTTGTGGATGGTACCTGTGCATGCACATGACGCATTAAAGGGTAGGCCACGCGTGGTGCGCTCGGTAAACCCTTGTTTAGGTTACCCTGGGGCTCCGCCCTACGTTCTATAAGACAATGGGCGGAGTTCCTTAAGCTTGCTTTCTTGGAGGGACCCGTTTCGGGGCAGTGTATTATTTTCCACTCGAGGACCCGTATAATACGGCGAGGGTGGTTAGCTCCCAATACCCGAAACAGTGCCCGCATGTGTGTCTTTCTGGTGGTGTAGGTCAGGGTGATTGGCGCACTTTGCTATCTCACTGGGGATTTCTCCACCGGCCGCTTTGAAAAACGCTTGGGATTTATCCGGGTGGCGCTCGGGATATCGCTTGGGATTTATCCGGTGGCCGCTGGGGAAATCGCTTGGGATTTTTCCGGTGCCCGCTCAGGAGATCCCCAAGCATATTCGCTATAGCCTTAGGTGGATCTGAGCACGTTCCTAGGCATTTTCTATTTGAAATCCCCGGCGATTTGGACATAAGAAGCAAAGCGATGAAGCGACATGTGGGGGAATGGCCTACGCCCTTGCTCGCCAAGCACGATGCGTGCCCGTTTGGGCGGGGTCACGCAGCCCCAGGAGTGCAAGGTGTAACAAACCATCCGCCGAAAAGGACACGTGCCGACCATCCGCCGAAAACTGTAGACCATCCGCCGAATTGCACCATCCTCTTTTCTCTCAGCCCGCGACGAGCGTGGGGATCCCCGGGCAACCGAAGCCCCCCGCAGCGCCGGCGCCCCACCCGCCGAAGCCGAAGCCCCCAGCAGAACCGGCGCCCCAGCCGCCGAAGCCGAAGCCACTAGCCAAGAGGCAGACAACGCCGCGAAGTGACGACGACGACAACGCAGTGCAGCTGGTGTGTGCCCAAACCGCGTGCCGCTGTTAATCCGTCGGAAAGGGGAGTACCATTGCACTCATGTGTCCTCAGGCCACCGCTGTTGCTGCCGTAATCGCCCTGGGCCATTGGGGGCACTGGGAGATCTAGTTCGCCCTGCTCACGCAGAAATATCGCGACCGCGGGTGGGAACGTCGTGGACAACCTGTAACGGAGTCAAAAGGAGGAGCAGACCGATGGCTGTGGCGGAGCCTGCCGGCGATGGGGACAGTGCAGTGGCGCTACACAAGCCCAGTCCCCCCACCGCTATTTGCGGACGCCATGCAAAAAGTCCCGGACACACGGGGGTGGCCGGTGCTGGCGAACGCTGAGGTGGCAAAGCGGTACGTGGACCAGTTGTGGGAGAGGAACGTCGAGGACCCGTAGGACGAGTGGGACGCGAAGTGGGAGCTGTATGACGAAGGGGCCGACGACATGATCAGCTACAGAGCAAAGCTGCAGGGGAAGCTCAGACCGAAAGAAGCCAAAGCACAAGCAGAAAAGGAGAAGCGCCCCAAGTACGCGCAATGCCGCCGTGTCACCCCTGGTCCTCGGATGCTGACCGCTCAGCAGAAAGCTGACCTCGACAAGCAAGTCGGAACGACATAGAAGGACATGGCCAATGCGCGGGCGCGCCTCAGCGAGCTGCGTCCCAAGGTGGGGAAGGCGAACGCCATCTTCCGAGCATCAAAAAGGTGGGCACCACACGACAAAAAGACCAGCAAGATCCGAAAGCGGCCGCCGCCCCTTAAGCCACTGGAAAGAGTGAAGGCTATCACGGGTATAACCCAGGAGGGGAACACACTGCATGCATTTACAGTGGCACTCCGTGGGGAGGTGGGGGGGACAATTAACGACGTGCTCGTTCTGGATGTGGCTGAAAGTCCGGCCTCTTTGTCATATATTACCCTATTGCAGCAGAAGGGCATGCCCTGTAAACGCGTGACGGGGGCGCAAGCACTGGTGGCCAATTGTTTTTATGTGGCCATCCAGGTTGCGTTTGTTTTGTTCAGCATGGACCACCGTGTGTGGTTCGAACGCCCTCCATCCCTGTGCAGTCTGACAATGACTGTACGGGACTGTGCAGACCTGTTGCAGAACACAGCCAACTGGTTCAGCACACTGCCAGTCCCTCGGGGCTCAACGTGGCACCGCGAGGCAGCAGACGCCTTGCAGTTTCTGGCCGCCCACAAGTCTTCTTATGTCCCTCTGACCAATGAGGTGTTCCATGCCGTTTTCGCATATAGGCCGAGGGAGTTTGCCAGCGATCCCGCGCAGGTGTGGGCACATTGGTCCAGCAAACGTTGGGGGTGTATGCCTCATGGCATCCGCACCGGCACCGCCCGCACCCTGAGGGACTACACCCTCGGTACAGGTTCTCGCCCCAGCTCGTGGATGACCTCTGGGGGCGAGGGTGAAATTTTTTCTGTGTGGACCACCCACACTTGGACTTCTGCGCATGGCAGAGCGTCCGGCCTGGGTTGACGTCAACCCGGCAATTCGACGACGCCTAAGCGGCAACTGTTTGGAGACAGCAGCAGTATTATTAGTTTCATTACTATTATACTATGGAGTGTCCACCATGGGCTAGGTGGCCTGAACGACAGCTCTTTGGGCAGCAGTATAATTACTTTCATTATTGTTAGACTATGGAGTGTGCACCTCCACCATGGGCTGGGCCCCATCGGACACGATGAATGATGCACACAGTGTTGTCCTGTGCTAACGATGGGTTGTGGGTGCACGACGGGTAAAAGGGGTGAAAAGAAGAACACGTAGGAGTGATCTGCAGACCATCCACCGAACGGACAAGTAGGAGAGCCTGTGCAGACCATCCGCCGAAACTATGTGCAGACCCTCCACCGAAAAGGACAAAAGGACGTAGGGGAGATATGTAGGTGCAGACCATGTGTCAAGCCTGTGTAGACCAGCCGTCTCGAGAGACCGGAACAAGTAGGAGATATGTATTGGAGACCTCTCACCGAAAAGGACAAGTAGGGGAGCTCTGCACACCATCCGCCGAAAAGGACAAGTAGGTAATGGCCTGTGCAGACCAACGTAGACCTCTCACCGAAAAGGACAAGTAGGGGAGCTCTGCAGACCATCCGCCGAAAAGGACAAGTAGGTAATGGCCTGTGCAGACCAACGTAGACCTCTCACCGAAAAGGACAAGTAGGGGAGCTCTGCAGACCATCCGCCGAAAAGGACAAGTAGGTAATGGCCTGTGCAGACCCTCCCCCGAAAAGGACAAGTAGGAGAGACAGCAAGATGTGTAACTGGACAAGGATGTGTAATGGCCTGTAGGAGACATGTGTGACCCCTTCGGAGAGATAGAGATGTGTCTGCCAAAACCTCTCTTCAGCGCCTTGCCCACTGGCAGATCCGCTTCCGGTACACCATCGCGCATCATCCTTGCAAGCTTGCTTTGTATTGTTCGGGAATTGAACCTACGAACACGGAACACAAGCACATGTAGCAGACCACTAGACCAAGCACGAAACGATACCACTGTAGTGCAATGTTGTTCATGAGCTGATGACATTTGAGGACAAGTGTAAACGCCTGAGCAGACCAACCGCCGAAAAGGACAAGTACCAGTCATGTGTAAACGCCTGTGCAGACCATCCGCCGAAAAGGACAAGTAGGACAATTGTGTAACCGAAAAGGACAAGTAGGACAAATCCCTGAGCAGATGCACTTTCAATGCACTTTGCATTCAACATGCTGTTCTGGTGCAGTGATGCTCTTTGCAAGGGAGGGGTGGTTCAAGTTACGGCAACCAAACTGAGCAACGTTCGTCTGTGGATGAGTGGTTATGGGCGTAGACTCCGGCGGCAGAGCTCGTTGGTTCGAACCCTGGCCTGGCCAACTCCAACAATGGCTCCAGCCCAGCACCAGCCACCTCGTCGTCGAACAGCCTCCGGCACAGGGATGGTGGCTCCAACATGACCAGCCCAGCCCACGCTTGGACAGCCACAACAGACCAGCCCTCGGTAGGCATCATTGCTAAAAAAAATGAAGGGCAGGTGGTGATCGCATTTGATTGCCTATCTTCAGCGCTCGTATCTGTTGGTTGCGCCCCATGGGGTAAGCTTGTCCTCCACCTCCTTTGTGGGCCCCTGGTTTTGCGGTTCCTCTTCCTACGATGCAGACACAGTGTGTATGCAAGGGTTTGAACCCAGGGTTTCGAAACCAGGGAACATGCACATACCTCTAGACCAACCAGCTGCCATACCACATAACACGTAGGCGGTGCGTACGAACTGGCCCTCGGTAGGCTTATTGCTAGGAAAACGAAGGGCAGCCGGAAAGATTGTGCAATCGTTTGAGCACACCATCCGCCGAAAAGGAGTCGTGTGTCACGTTGTGTGATTGTGTTTGGCCGAAAAGCAGACCATCCGCCGAAAAGGACAAGTAGGACAATTGTGTAATCCCCTGAGCAAACCATCCGCCGAAAAGGAGTCAGATTGTGTGATTGTGTCAGGCCGAAAAGCAGACCATCCGCCGAAAAGGACAAGTAGGAGTCATGTGTAAACGCGTGTGCAGACCATCCGCCGAAAAGGACAAGTAGGACAATTGTGTAATCGCCTGATCAAACCATCCACCGAGGAGTCGTGTGTAACGCCTGTGTAGACCATCCGCTATACAATGCCTGGGAAAGAAAGGAAAAGAAAGGAAGAGCATAAGAAGGAAGAGAAGAGGGAGAAGAAGGTGCAGAAGATTATCCCCTTCAAGGCGAAGAACAGAGAGGAGGAAAAGCAGGAGAAGAAGGTGCAGAGGACCATCCCCTTCGAAGGGAAGGCAAAGAAGGAAGAGGGGAAGGAAGAAAAGCAGGGCAAGAGGGTGCAGAGGATCATCCCTTTTAAGGAAGAGAAGAAGGAGACCCTCGCCACTTTGTTTGGCGAGCGGATGTTGGGCAGCATGCCCAGCGACAAGGTGGGGGTCGCCCCGGCAGCCCCAGCCCCGCCCCGCCGACGGGCCGACTGGGGGGTCATTTGCCCCTTCTTGGGGTGAGTGAGCCCCAAGGCGCCACGGTGCCACAACGGTGTTTTTCAACACCACCATCCCTCGATGAAAAGGACAAGAGAGAGGTGTCCAGCCTGAAAGCATGAAAAGGACAAGTTAGAGAGAAGCGTAATGGCCTGTGTAGACCATCCGCCGAAAAGGACAAGTAGGAGAGATGTGTGTAAACGCCTGTGCAGACCACCCGCCGAAAAGGACACGTGGGAGATATGTGTAAACGCCACTGGAGACCATCCGCCGAAAAGGACAAGTAGGAGACATGTGTAAACGCCTCTGCCGACCGTCCGCTGAAAGGGACAAGTAGGAGACATGTGTAAGCGCCTGTGCGGACCATCCGCCGAAAATTCCCTCCTGCAGATGCAATGCATCAGTGCCATGAATTTGTGATGAACCACGTCGTGTGGTACGTTAGCGGTAGCTGCACTTGGGAAGAAGCACTCCGGCATTTGTCGGGTCAAGGGAATGTGCATCGTGATGACGTGCGCCGTCTCTTGGGGCTGCCGAATGCAGATGCCGTTCCGCAGTGGCAAATTGAAGATGTCCTGCGTGCGACGCAAGGCGGCCCAAGTGGCCTTACTGTACGCCACCGGATCTTGCGGCACGTGCCCAATGTAGCACCACCCCCACCAAGTGCCCCCCCGCGTAGCAGTGTGGTGGAAGCACGGCATGAGTTGCGGTTGTCAAGTCGCCTGATGCAACGGTTGCGTGCCCTAGTCCCAGACCTCCTTTGGACTACGGGTAACCTGCACATGCATGGAGGAGGCAATCCAGATTCCCAGTGTAGACCGCCAGTTAAACAACGAGTCCCTGCTCCTACAAGTCTGCGGCCTTCTACTGAAACACCAAGGCCCAAGGCTTGTCCGCAACCCCCCCCCCCCCCTGTAGAAGCTACCCTGTAGGTTGTATTGTTGTCTGATGGCTATGACCCCCGCGGCAGAAGCAACTACAATGTTAAGGTTGCCATCCTGGATTTGGCAGGTGAGCTTTTTGATCCTGTTGAGGGAGTGCCTTCTGCCACCTCCCTCCTAACATGGCGTGAACTCCCCCGTGGTGACTGGGCGGCCTGGGCCGTGAATGGGCGCGTCCAGGAGATAAAAAAATTGCAGGCCACAACGTTCACACTTCCTGTTGTTGTCGCCGGCACGCGCCACGTTGTTCAGCTCAGGCTACAGTTGCGCTTCCTCATGGCCAACCATCACCAGATGTGGTCTGAGCTGCAGAATGGACAGGGTTGTTGCTCATGCCAATGGAATAGAAAGAACCATCTTGCCAACCTTTTCACTACGGCGCCACTTCATTTAGACAGCTACTCTGTCCGTCTGGCTGGGTTGTCGAACTTAGCCCAGGTACAGGCAGTGCAGCCTGTACTACATAACATTAAAGGCTTTGGCATCCGTATAGTAGGGGTTGTGGGACGCACACTGCCCACTATCTAGTCGTGCACGTTTCTGGTGCTTGTGGTAGCTGTTGCTCGCCGCTATGAGGTAAAAATGGATCCACACACAAAACAGTGCCAATCCAAGACGCGCAGCCGCTTCCGTTCAGGGTTGTCACTCACGGGCGAGAGGTGCGCACATTGTTCCCAATGGTTGTGCAAACAGGCAAATTGCCCTCCCCCCTCCATAAGTTGTTTCTGAGCTTCTGTCGTATCGTATCCCTGTTGTATGGGACCAAGCACATGCCACCATGTGTATGGTCCACACGGCGTAAAGTGCATGTGTATTTAACCCTTCTCATCACTGAGATGTGTGAGGGGGGTAGCACATGCACATTGTACGCACATGGGATGACGCATTTTTTTGATACCCCGCGTCTTCATGTGCACGTTCAAGACGAGGGGGGGGAAGCATTGCTCGCAGTGGCCAAGCGCCTTGCCGGGGTCACCAGCACGGAGAATTCCGAAAGTATCCGGGAGACCCTGCAGCATGAACATTACGTGCAGTTCCTGAATAGGGTAAAAAAAAGAAATCGTGTGGAGCACTGGCACCCCGAGGTGCGGGCGATTCTGCTGCAGCCTTGTACTGTTTTGGCCAATGAGTGTTGGCGTGACATGGTAGTGCGCATTGTCCAATGTGGTGTTGCAACTGGTGGCTGTTTCTGCGCAATGGACATGGCCACAAAATCTGTCAAACTAGGGTTCCATGGCTCAACGCAGCCAAGTGTTGATGTCTATTGCATCTGTGGCCTGTGCAGCACTCAGTTGCCCCGGGTGCGCCACTGGATCCCTATTGACTGGGATGTGGTTGTTTCCTGGCCGGTTCCGGGTTTAGGCAGCCTTCGCACCTTCAGCTCCCGTAAAGACCGACGACACAAGAAAAAGCAGCCGCGCCCTGCCGTGGTCGAGGCTGCGGGTAGCGATTTTGCCCCTCCTGATACGTGCGAGGGCCTGCCAGCCCGACGAGTGATGCCAGTCCGCCAATGTCGGTTGGCCCAGCTAGTTGTGTTGGACCCTAGCGCTTCGGAGTTGGAGGCACAGAGCTCCTCTTCCGATAGTAGTGACAGCCAGAGTGAAAGTAGTGGCAGTAGTGGCAGTGAGAGTTCAGAAAAGCAGTTGTAGCAGCAGCAGCGACAGCGACACCCAAAAAGCGGAGCCACGGTCACCACCTGTGCCCAAGCCCAGCCCAAAGTCTGTTACTCTTCCTGGCACACTCGGTGCCCCACGTCCACCACCCTGTCCCAAACCTAACCCAACGTCTGGCACACTTGGTGCCACACGTGTGCCGCAGGCACCACCCTGTCCCAAGCCTGCCTCAATGCCTGGCCCCATTTCTGGTGACCCCCCTGCCATTAGTTGCCACCGAATGGTGGTGCAATCGACTGGCGAAAGCAGCTCTGCTGCACCAATTGAACGACCCAAAAAATTTCGGCGCAGTGCTGATGCATCCAAGCCGAAGACCAAACCGAAGCCAAAGCCATCACCAGAATATATCTATTTAGATTAACTACTATCCTACCCAGCCACTGTTCTGCTGCAACACTGTCCATTTGGGGGGGGGGGGGGGGGCACTGTCCATTTTATGGGGGGAGGGGGGGGGAACCCGGCGCTCCGTGAGTCAGTCCCGCGATCGGGGACTTGTGATTGGCCACACGTGGCCTTGGTAGCCGGGGCAGCTTCTCTTTGAGGAGTGGCGGAGCAATGTAAATAGTTCAAATTTTTTTGCAGTTTGCTGCTTGTGTGCTCGTTTGCGTGTGTGCTTGCTAGGCCATTGAGGAGACGTCTGAATGTCACAACGAAAGGTCCACTTGGGGCCTACTTTGGACCTTCCATTTCTCTTTGAGGAGTGGCTGTCCGTCCAGAATTTCTTGCATGGCATCCACAAAACTTTTTTGAAGTTTGGTGCTTGTGTGCTCGTCTGCGTGTGTGCTTGCTCGGCCACTCAAGGCCTACAGTTCCGTGTGTTCTGCAAGAGCTCTGCACAGTCCCGTACAATCATTCACACGGTGGTCCATGGTGAACAAAACAAACGCAGCCTTTATCACCGTATATATAGCATATATACATTGTCCACTTCTCTTTGAGGAGTGGCTGAGCATTGTATGATATGATGTGTACTTTGTTCGGCGTCGCGCGTTTTTGGCTGTGCGGTTTGTCCTCTGTGCCGTGGCATGCATGCGTCCCTCCGGACACTGCACTCTGCATGTGTCCCTCTGGACCATGCCTTAATGGTATGTGTGTGGTGCGCGCGTAATGCAGTGCACTGTTTGGCTTAGTGCTTGTGTGCTTGTGTGCTTGTGTGCGCGTTTGCTGTGCTATGGCATGGAGGTTTTTCTATCAAACGTGGCAAGTCTTCCACTGCCCACTGCCCTGGGGCAGTTCCGCTGCCACTGCCGCAAGGCAATGAGGCAATGAGCAGAAGGAGGTCTACTACCAATTAGCCCAAGCAAAATGAAGGCGTTGTGTCACCCACTACCAAGGGGTCTTACGGCATTCAACAGTAGGAGTGCCACTGCCCGCTGCTCCAAGGCGGTGAAGCAGTGAAGAGAAGGAGTGCTACAGCCCCAAGGCAGTGAGGGAGTCAAGGTGTGAAGGATTTATGCTGCCCACTACACCAAGGTAGTGGGGCAGCAACTTGCAAGAATTCAATTGCCCACTGCCCTAAGAGAGTGGTGCAATGTAAAGAAGGAGTGCCACTGCCCATTGCTGCAAGGCAATGAGGAGGTGAATAGAAGGATTATTGTTGTGCAATGACCAAAGGCAGTGACACCGCGTACACAAAACATTCCACTGCCCCTGGCCGCAAGGAGGCGAGGCAGTGTACAAAAAGAGTGCCATAGTCCGCTACCCCAAGGTAATGGGGTAGCCAAGGAGCCTTGCTGCCCATTGCCCCAAGGCAAGAAGACAATGAATAGAAGGAGCGCAACTGCCCATTGCTCCCAGGCACCGAGGCACTGTATAAAAGGAGTGTCATTGTCTACCCCACGGAAGTGAGCAGCTCATCTGAAAGAATTCCGTTGCCCCATGCCTCAAGGGAGCGAGAGGTGTACAAAAGAAATCTGTTGCCCACTAACCCAAGCTAGTGAGGCACTTTACATGAGGAGTTCCATTGCCCATTGCCCCAAGGCAATGAGGGAGTGTGTCGAAGGAGTGTCATTGCCCACTGCCCCATGGAAGTGAGGTGAAGTGAGGAAGTCATCAAATGGATTTTTGTTGCCCACTACCCTAAGGCAATGGGGTGGTTAGCAGAAAAGGTTATATTGCGCACCGCCCCAAGGCAGTGAGGCAGTGTGCCATATCGTGCTTTACGAGGGCTGTGAGACACTGAACTGAAGCTGTTCCACTGCCCATTGGCCAAGGGCACCTCCGATGCCCGGTCCTACCAAATAGCGAGGAGATAAATCATAGGAGTTCCACCACCCATTGACCCAAGACCGGCACCTAGTAAACTGAAGAAATCGTGTTGCCCACTGCCTATTCACAATAGGGCAGTGAACGGTAGGATTGCTGCTGCCTAGTGTCCCAATGTAGTGAGGCAGTGAACAGAAGGAGTGCAACTGCCCAATGCCCCAAGGCAATGGGGCAGCCCGCAACACGAGTTCCGCTACCCACTGCCCCACGACGGTGACACAGTGTGCATGAGGTGTGCCAGTGCCCACCGCCCCAAGGGAGTGAGGGAGTAAACACAAGGAGTCGTGCTGCCCACTTCCCACAAGTAGTGAGTTGGTGTACATAAGGAATTTCGTTGCCCACTGTCGCAAGGTAGTGGGATAGTGTACAGAACGACTTTCATTGATTGGGCGGTCCATTCATTCTATTGATTGTCTCCTTGCCTTGGGCCATGGGCAACAGAACTCCTCGGTTACATTGGCTCTAGCTTGGCGTAGTGGGTAGTTAGTTTCCCTTTGTAAACTACCTCAGTGGCCCGGGGCTACTGACCAACTATTGGGCATTGGCACTCGCTCTGTTCAATGCCTGACTACCTTGGGGCAGTGGGCAGTGGCACTCCTACCGTTCACCGCCCTATTGCTGCGGGTCGGAGGGCAACACAACTCATTCGGTTCACTGGGTCATTGTGTTAGGTCCATGGATAGTGGAACGCCTTTTGTTCATTGCCTCACTGCATGGCGGGGGTGAGCAGCGGAACTGCCCTAGGGCAGTGGGCAGTGGAACTGCTTCGGTTCACTGTGTCACGGCCTTGGAATTATGTGATGTGCCACACTGCCCCACTACCTTGGGGGGCAATGGGCAATATGGCCTCTTGTGTTCCCCGCCCCACTACTCTGGGGCAGTGGGCAACACGTCTCCATGTGATGACTTGCTCACTTTCGTGGGGCAGTGGGCAATAACACTCGTTCTGCGTTGGGGCAATGGACAGTGGAACTCCTTAGGTACACTGCCTCACTGCCTTGAGGCAGTGGGCAGTGGAATTTCTTCCGCACACTACCTCACTGCCTTGGGTGCTTGGGCAATTGAACTCCTTCAGCACAATGCCTTGCTGCCTTGGGGCGGTGGGCAACGGAAGTTATGCAGTTTGTTGGTCCACTGCCTTGGTACAGTGGGCAGCGAAGCCCCCCGAGTCCCTGCCTCACGCCCTTGGAAAAGTGGGATGTGGTAGAATGCCCCACCCCCTTGAGGAAGAGGGCACCGGAACCTCTTTTATTCATTGAACCGCTACGTGGCCTACTAGGAAACAGATTTGCTTCTACTGATTTTCTCACTGCCGTGGGGCAATGGGCAACGGCAAGTTTGCTGCACACCGTCTCACAACCCGGGGCATTGGGTAGCAAAACTCATGCCGTACACGGCCCTATTGCCTTGGGGCAGTGAGTAGCCGCACTCCATCTGTTTGTTGTCTCCTTGCCTTGGGCAATGGGCAACGTAATTCCTCGGGTACAGTGCCTCACCACGTTGGGGCACTAGGGGAGGGACATTCCTTGTTTACCATGTCCTACTGCCACGGGGTAACGGGTCTTGGCACTCCCTCTTCATTGCCACACTACCCTAGGGCAATAAGCAGGGGCACTCCTACGGTTCAGGCAGCTAATGCCAAGGTGTAGTGGGCAACACAACTGCTAAAGTTCAATGTGTTACCTTGGGGCATTGGGCGACATAACTACTCCTGTTGGCTTCCACACCGTCGTGGGGCTATGCGGATTGGCACTCCTTCTATGCACTACCTCATTGCCTTGGGGCAATGGACAATGGAACTCCTTACGAACACTCCCTCACTACCTTGGGGCAATGGGCGGCTGACCTCCTTGTGTACACAGTCTCGCTGCCTTGGGGAAGCGGGTGACGGAACTTATGTAGTTCATTGCCCCACTGCCTTGCTCCAGTGGGCCATTGCTGCACTACTTTCACCCAGTGAGCAACGGAACTTGTGTTGTTGACTTCCTTACTGCCGTAGGGCAGCGGATCACCTTCAATTCACTACCATACTACAACGGAGCAGTGGACAGTGGATGGTAGCCCCCAAAAGGGACGGGAGCCCAGGCGGGGGGGACGAAGTGTCCGACCGTGCCCATGGGAACAGCTTTCGGGGTATCTGCGGGGGATGGTAGCCCCCAATAGGAACAAGATCATGGGTTAGGGGGGCGGACGGTCAATACCGATACGGTGGTCGTAGCTCCTGGAGCGGCCGGGGGGGATGCTCCTCCCCCAAAAAGGCGCGGGCACGCTTTAGGGGCGTGGGGGGAGTGTATGCTCTTGGAAACATTGCCTCATTGCAAAGAGGCTCCGGGCAACAAGTATCATTTAGCACGCTGCCGCATTGTAACGGGCAGTGCTAAGTGGGTGTGGCAAGCCCTATTGTGGCGTGGCCGGGTGGCACGCAATAGTGTGGTGTGGCATGGTGTGGTGTGGCCTGATCTTCCTGGAGCGCTCTTACCAAATGGCAACACATGTCGCAAAATCCCATTACCTTGGAATGTTCTTTTGCTGACCAAAATGCTCCATTTCACTGGTTGTATTTTGCAGGGTGTTTTCCGCTGCATTCTTAGCTTTTTGCCATCGCTTGCACAACATGTGCAGCAACGGTGACCTCCTTGAAAGTGTTCCTAGCATCCTCCCCTTCCCAAAGCTTCTTGAAATGTTGGTAGCATTATCGCAGGCAGCATGAGGCACCAACTCCCCCGTCCCTATTTCCAAGCAAATATTCCAACCACGTTCCCCTTCCCAGGGCTCCCCGAAAGGTTGGTAGCAATATCGCAGGCACCCCGTGGCACCAACTCCCCCGTCCCTTTTTCCGAGCAAAAATTCCAAGCACGCTCCCCTTCCCATGGCTCCCCGAGACGTTGGTAGCAATACCGCAGGCACCCCGTGGTACCAACTCCCCCGTCCCCGTCTCCAAGCAAACATTCCTAGCACGCAGTGGTGCCCCTCCCTCGACCTTTTTTCGAAGCGCACATGCAATCGTCCCCCTGCCAGCAAACTGTGTACCAATAGCACAAGCCCCCCACGGCCGGAAAACCCTGCTGTATTTTTCCAAGCGGTTGTTCAACCTGCAGCGCGTTGGTGAAGAACGCCATCTATGTACATGGCTTCGCCACTCCTCAAAGAGAAGCTGCCCCGGCTACCATGGCCAGGCGTGGCCAATCACAAGTCCCGGACCGTGGGACTGACTCACGGAGCACCGGGTTACAAAGGCACAAGACAAGAGCACGGAGCACGGATTCAACAGAAAGCCGACCTCGACAAACAAATTGCAAAGACACAAAAGGACATGGGCAAGGCGCGGGCGCGCCTCGGCGAGCTGCGTCCCAAGGTGGGTCCTTCTGCTCACTGCCCTAGTGCCTTGGGACATTGGACAATCAAACTCATTTTGATCCCTACGTTAAGGCCTTGGGGCAGTGGGAAGCGGCACTCCACGTGAACATTGCCTAATTGGGTAGCATAATACTCTTTGTACACCGCCCCACTGTCCTCGGGCGGTGGGCAATGGCACTCCTTCCGTACACCGCCACATTGCCCTGAAGCAACAGATAGCGAGTGGCAAAACTCCTTTTGTACACTAACTTGGTGCCTTGGCACTGTGAGCGATGGGACTCCTTCAATTCACCGCCACACCGCCCTAGGGCAGTGGGCAGTGGTACGCCTTCCGTATAGTCCCTCAGTGCGTAGGCATACAATGCCTCATTGCCCTGGGGGTGATGGGTAGCATAACTGCTGTCTATACACTACTTCGGCAGCGGGAAAACGAGCCCCTTCAGTTCACTGGGGCATTGCCTTGGGCTAGTGGACAATGGCACTCTGTGGGTACACTGCCCCACTGCCTTGAAGGAGTGGGCGGCGTAATTCCTTCCGTATATTGTTTCACTGCATTGCCGGAAGAAGTGTGCAGTGGAAATCCTTGTGTACATTGCGTGGCTGCTTCGGGGCAACGGGGGTTGGATCCGCTTCAGTGCACTGCCCCGTTGCCTAGGGTCCGATGTAGTGAGACTCCCTCACTTCACTCCCACACTGCAAGGGAGCAGTGCGCATCGGGGCTCTTTCAGGGCACTCCCATGCTCCCAGGGAGGAGCGGGCAGCGAGTCTCCCTCACTACACCGCCACACTCCTAGGGAGGGGTGGGTAGTGGGACTCTCTTTGCGCATTGGCGGAGAGCGATGGGCAATGGGACTTCTTTTGAGCACCGCCACCATGACGGGGTGTAGTGTGCAATGGGCAGAGGAACTCTTTCGGTGCACCGCCACAGTGATTGGGAGAATGCGGTTGTGGGACTCTCGCACTACAACGCCACATTGTTGTAGAGCCATGGGCTCTAAGACTCCTGCACAACAGCGCCACTCTGTTGGGGGGCACCGGGCAGCACAAATGCTTTACTACACAACCACACCACCGGGAAGCAATGGGCAATGGGACTCCTCGAAGACACCACCACATTAATGGGGATCGATGGGCACTAGGAATCCTTCTGAGCACCGCCACATCGTTGAGAGCAGTGGCTACTGAGCTCCTTCGGTGCACCACTACACCGCTGGGGCGGGAGAAGTTCTTCTGGTGTACTACCAAACTGGTGGAAAGCACTGGGGGGTGGGGTTCCTGGTATACCGCCACGCTGCTAGGGGAGCATTGGGCAATGGGATTCCCTCGGTTGCACCACCACATTGCCTGGAAGGAGTGGGCAGTGGGGTTCATCATGTCCACTACCGCACTGCAGGGAGCAATCAGCGGTGAAACTCCCTATATGCACTACCAAACTTTTGGGGAGCAGGGTGGTGGATCTCCTTTAGTATACCGCCGCATTGCTTGGCAGCAGTGGGCAGTGGGACTCCTTCTTGGCACTGCCACACTATTGGGGAGCAATGGGCAGTGGGTTGTCTACAAAACATTGCCATGTTTCTTGGGAGCATTGGGCTGTGGATCTCTGTCAGGTCACTACAATACTGCCGGTGAGCTGTGGGCAAAGGACCTACTTCAATATAAGGCCACACTGCTGCAGAGCAGCGGGCACTAAATGTGCCACTGGATAGTGCCACATTCTAGGGAGCACTGGGGAGTGGCTATCCTTGGGCACACCGCCAGCTTGCAGGGAAGCAATGGGCAGTGGATCTCCTTCCGTATACTGCCACATGGCTAGGGAGCAGTGGGTAGTGGGACCCTACAATACTCCGCTGCATGGCTGGGGAGCAGTGGGCACTTTGACTTCTTCTATACTCTGTCACACAGATGGGGAGCAAATGCCTCAAGGCAATGGGGCACCGTACAACAGGAGTTCCGCTGCCCACCACGCCAAGGCAGTGGCAGAGTGTGTGGAAGGACTGCCCGTGCCCAGTGCCCAAAGGGACACAGTTAGCGAACAAAAGGAGTTGAGCTGCCCATGCCCAAAGGCTGTGACGTAGTGCACGGAAGGAATTCCGTTCGCCGTTGCCCCAAGGCAGTGAGGCTGATAGTGAATATAAGGAGATCTACTCCTCAGTGCCCCAAGGTAGTGAGGTGGTGTGCCACAACCAACTGCCCCAAGGCCGTGAGGGACTGAGTTGAACGAGCACCTAGGCCCACTGCACCAAGGCAGTGGGGCAATGAACTACATAAGTTCCATTGCCCTCTTCTGCAATGCAGCGAGGCCGTGTACACATTTTGATTTTGGTACAAAAAGTGTGGTAATGTACAGAAAGAATTCTGTTGGCCACTGCCCAAAGCTAGTGAGGCTGTGCATCTAAGGAGTTCCACTGTCCATTGTTGCAAGGCAATGAGAGGGATGCCATTGTGCGCTGCAGTGAGGAATTTTCAAAAGGAGTTGTGTTGCCCACTGCCCCAAGGTAGTGGGATGGTGAGCTGAAGATGTTCAACTGCCCACTTGTCCAAGGCAATGAGGCAGTGTTCCACATTCCACTTTTCTTAGGCCGTTAGACGGTGAAACTAAGCAGTGTTGCTGCCCACAACCCTTGGGAAGATCCGCGGTGAGGCAATGAACAAAAGGAATTCCACTACCCATTGATCCAAGACAGTGAGTGACCTAATGAACTGAAGGAGTTGTGTTGCCCACTGTGCATTGGCGCTAGGGCAGTGAATGGTATGAGTGCCACTGCCCAATGCCCCAAGGGAGTGAGCGAGTGAAGAGAAGGAGTGCCATCACCCGTTCCCCGGGGGCCTTTAGGCAGTGTACAAAAGGAATGTCACTACCCAGTACCCCAAGGTAGTGAGGCGATGTACCGGAGGAATTCCGCTGCCCATCGCCCAAGGTAAGGAGACAATCAATGAAATGAGTGTGACTACCCACTGACCCAAGGCAATGGGGCAGTGTACAGCATGATTTCCGCTGCCCACTACCCTAGGGCAGTGAGACAATGTGCATCAAGAGTGCTAGTGTCCACTACCCCAAGGCAATGAGGGAGTGAACGGACGGATGTCTGCTGCCCACTACCCCAAGGCTATGGCGTAGTGTACGGAAGGCATTCGGTTGCCCACTGCCCCAAGGTAAAAAGGCAGTGTGCAGAAGGAGTGCCATTGCCCACTGCCGCACGGCGCCGAGGAAGTCAATAGAAGTTGGCTTGTTGTCCACTAGCGGAAGGTAGTGTGGCAGTAAATAGAAGAAGATCCAGTGCCCACTACCTCGGAGCAGTGAAGCAGTGTGCCACATCCTAGTTTTCCAAGGTCCTCAGATGGTGAACAGAAAAAGATCTGGTCCCCAGTGCCCCAAGGCAGTGAGGTATTGTGCCACAGCCCAGTGCCCCAAGGCCGTGAGGCACTGAACTAAAGGAGCTCCGCTGCGTACCTCACCAAGGCAGTGGGGCAATGAACTGCATAAGTTCCGTTGCCCGCTTCCCCAAGGCAGCAAGGCCGTGTACAAGACGTTTTGCAGCGGAACTCGTTCTCTACAGCGCCCCGCTGCCTTGGGTAAGCGGGCAACGGAAGTCCACTGATCGCTGCCCCACTACCTTGGGATGGTGGGCACTAGCACTTGTTGTGTACACTGTGTCAATGCCATGGGGCAGCAGGTAGTAGAACCACTGCCCCGTTTCAGGGAGGTAGTTTATACAAGGATTGGCAATCCCCATTGCCCCAAGGCAGTTGCGTAGTATAAACATGGACTTTTGCTACCCAGTACCTGTTAGGAGTGCGGTAGGGCACCGACGGCGTGCCATTGTCCAATGCCCTAGGGCAGTGAGGTTGTGTGTAGAACCAATGCCACCGCCCACTACCCCAAGAAAGTGAGGCACTGATCAAAAGGAGTTCCACTCCCCACTACTTCAAGGCACTAAGGCACTGCACAGAAGGAGTTCCGCTGCTCAGTGCCCTAGGGCAGTGATGTAGTGTATAGAAGGAATTCCACTAACCAAGGGGGTGACACATTTTACAGAATGTGTGCCGTTGCCCACGGCTTCAAGGCAGTTAGGCAGTGCACGGAAGGAGTTCCGCCGCCGGCTGCCCCACGGTAGTGACGCAGGGAAGAGAAGGTTTTCCGCTGCCCCGTGCCCCAAGGTAGTGGGGCACGGAACAGAACAAGTTTTGCCTCCAACTATCCCCAGGCACTCTCGTAATCTTTTTCACTACCCACATCCCCTGGGCATTGTGGCAATGCATTGTAGGACCCAGGGAATGTGGCATTGTGCCGCCCGAGTTCCACTCCCCGATGCACCGAAGTGTTGCGGCAGTGTGCTGCGGGAGTTCCACCGCCCACCGCCCCAAGGCAGGGAGGGTGTGTGCAGAAGGAATTCCACTTCCCTCCGTCCCAACGCAGTTGTGCTCCACCACCTGAATAGAACTCGAGTGAACATCCGTGGAGGTAGCCTTGGCTACCATGGCCAAGCAGCCGAGAACTTGGAGTACACTGCGACACTGCAGCAGTCCCATGGCCCACTGCCCCCCAGCAAGCAGGCATTATGCAGCAGGAGTTCCACTGCCCACTGTCCCCGGGCGGTTGAACGGAAGAATCCCCACCGTCCACTGCCCGGCACAGTGCAGCACTCCCCACTACCCACTGCCCACTGCGTTGTGGTAGTGCGGCACATTGCTGGACTGCTTGGGGCGAGTGGGCAGTCGAGCTCCTGCTACATAACGTGTGCTTGCCGGGGGGCAGCGGGCCATGGGACTGTTGTGGCACACTGCTGGATTGCTTGAGGGCGGGGGGTTAGGATGGGTTAGCAGGCCATGGGGGGGAGATTGGGGGGTTGGGTTTGGGAACCCGACGCTCCGTGAGTTGGCCTCAGAATCGGGGCCCTGTGATTGGCCATGCCTGGCCATGGTGGCTGGGGCAGACTTCATAGAAGTTGATTGAAATTCTGTGGAGGTGGCGGGGCAAGGGGGTGGGTGGGCAAGGGGGTTTTAGGTGGGTTTGTGGGCTAAGGGGGGGCAGTGGGGGGTTAGGGTTGAGAAAGACCCCCACGGGTAGACATTTTTATGTACGGGGCTCGGGGGGGGGGTGACACAGTTAAAAATAAACTTTATTTTCAACTTAAAATTTTATATTTTGATCTACCCCCCCCCCCCCTAGCCAGTGCCCACTGCATTGTGGTAGTACAATACAAGATATCCATTGCCCACTCCCCAATGTACTGATTCACTCTACTGAAGGAGCCCTGCAGCCCACTACTCCATGGAGTGAGGCAATTTATCGAAGGATCCCCACTACCCACTACCCCATGCAGTGCGGCACTATAGAGAAGGAGCGCCACTGCCCATTGCCCATTGCAATGAGGCATTGTGCTAAAGGATCCCCACTGCCCCCTACCGACTGAAGTGAGGGTGTGTACTAGAGGATTGTCACTACCCATTGCCCCATGCAATAAGGCCATGTACTGAAGGATCCCTAGTGTCCACCGCCCTCTGCAGTGTGGCTGTTCACGAAAGGATCACCGCTGCCCACTGCCCACTGAAGTGTGGCAGTGCACTCAAGGATCTCCACTTCCCACTACCCCATGCGATGAGGCAATTTACTAAAGGATTCACACTGCCTATTGCCCCATGCGTGGCACTGCACAAAAGGAGCCCCTCTGCCCATTGCCCCGTGCATTGACATAGTTTACAAAAGGTTCTACACCGCCCACTGCCCCATGTCGTGAGGCGGCGTGCTGCATGATCCCCACTTCACATTGCAGTAAGGCAATTTCAAGAACCAAATTCCCCACCGCCCCATGCAGTGTGGCGGTGTACTACAAGATCAGCCCTGCCCAATGCCTCATGCTGTGGCGCATTTTTGCAGAAGGATCCCCGGTGCCCATTGCCCACTGCCAATTGCAATGTGGCACTGCATTGTAGGAGGATCACCACTGCCCATTGCCCACCGCAATGATGCATTGAACTGAAGGATCCCCACTACCCACTACCCACCGAAGTGAGGCAGTACACGAGAGGATCATCACTGCCCATTGCCCCATGCCATGCAGCAATGTATTGAGGCATCCCTACCGTCCGCTGCCCATTGCAACGTGGCACTGCACTAAAGGATCCCTAATGCCCAGTGCCCACTGTAGTGCGGGTGTGTAGTGCAGGATCGGTAGTGCCCACCGCGCCATCTAGTGAGGCAGTGTAGTGAAGGATGCCCCGTGCCCCTTGCCCCATGCAGTGTGGTAGTTTATTGATGGGTCCCCACTGTCCGCTGCCCCATGCAGAGTGTATTGAAGGATCCCCACCATGCACTACCCATTGCCCACTGCGTTGCGGTGGTACACCGGATGATTCCCACTGCCCACTGCCCCATGCTATGAGATAGTATATTGAAGGATCACCACTTGCCCACTACCCATTGTACCCACTGTACCCACTACAGTGTGGCAGAATTGTACCCACTGCAGTGTGGCAGAATAGTGCCGGATACCCACTACATACTACCCACTTGCCCACTGCACTGTGGCACTGTGGCAGTACAATATAGCACATCCACTGCCCGGTCCCCACTGCATTGTGGCAGAATAATGAAGGATCCCCACTGCCCACTACCCGTTGCAGTGTGGCAGTATACCAAAGAATTTCATTTGGCGAAGTGCCGGTCTCATTAATGCCCAACTAGGGCCCGGAGGCACAAAGGCCTAGCCCCATGAAGAATTTTGGTGGCGGCATCGGATAGAGCGGCAGGGCATCCCCAAGGCAGCCTTGGACAGCAGCCGCTTGGCACCAGCGAGAGAGATGGCCCTCTGCCACAGGTGCACCACATACTACACAGAGTGCGCGTTCAGACTAACAGCCCTTCCTGCTTGCATTACCCGTATGCAAGAACATCCTGGCCATTGCCATTTGGTAACAGCACCTTCAGCACACCACACCACACCACACCACACTGCTGCACACCACCACGCCCCCATGCCATTCGCCTCATCCCACCTGGTTGACGCCGCGTTCAGATCTTCTGGGCCCTGTCTGAATCTTTGCTGACCACTCTTGGCAACCCTGTCATCACTCCCCTTACCACATGGAATATCTTGGGGCAGACCCAGCCGAAGACGCTGCGCATTTTCCAGCTCATCCCCCGGCCACCACCCAAAGAGGCGTGGGGCACCCCTGCCACTCCCGAGATCCACCAGGACCGCTCGCCCCACGGGTCTCCATCCCTCACTCTGTCGCCCCCGAAGGCCCCCCTCAGCCCGATCCCCTGCACGTCGCCCTGCTCGTCCATCACCACGGACACGCCCTCCCGCGCCACCAACTCCCCCCGCGCCATCACCCCCGTCGTCATTCCCCCCATCAACATCCACACTATCAACAACAACAACAGCGACGCCACGCCGCCCCTGCCCCTGCCACTGCCCCGCAAGGCCGCCGTCCCCCGCCCTAAGCGCGCGCAGTCCCGCCCTCTGCAGCCTGTGTCGGACCGGTCGGACATCAGCGTCGCGAGCCCCCACAGTGCGCGCGGCTACTCCCCGCGCACCCCCACCGGCACCGGCCGCTCCACGACTGGCGTGGGCCTCCGATCGCCGGGCCCGGCGACCCCTCGCGGCACGACTGGGACTGCGACCCGGAAGCGCTCGTCGCTGCCGTCCCGGTAACGTTGCTGTCCCCCACCAATCCATGTCGGGAGGCTTGGCACCCTGGCGTGCCACCTTCCAACGCTCCAAACCCAGCCCCCTGTATCGGACTTCCAGCGGTTGGGTGCACGGAAGGCCGGCTGGTGTCTGATTAGCCAATGAAACCTCGCCGCTTTTTGGAGCGAAAATGCGCAGGTTGACTGCGTGCACACCTTCCAAATAGCAAACCATTGGCCGAAAGAGTGCACCTCTGAGTACTCATTCGCCTGGAGGATCCTCCACGTACCCAGGGACGCTCAAGTGAACAGTAGCATTTGCTGTTGGCATTAATGTTGGTATCATATTGGCATGGGTATTGGCATTGTGGTATTGTTTCTGGATGCGATGAATCCCGGAATCAAGAGTTTTTGTGATTTAAAGTGGTCAACGTTGACAATTCTAACATGTTGGCATCTTTTCTAGCGCCGGATTTTGTTGCACACGTTCCGCCCAGACAGTTCCCCCAAGACAGTTCTGTGGTGCGGGCCACGGACGCCATGGGGGTAGTCTGCTGTGAAGGTGAGTGGTGGTGCCAAGGTGTACTTAGACCATCTTGTGGCTGTTGGGGGCACATATCCATCGATGTCGCTGTGTTGTGCGGGGCGGGTGGCAGGGGGGCTATACGCACACCGTCGGGTCAAGCTCCATGAGTCGATGCCAATCTGGAGCGGCGAACTAGAGGATGGTAGAGCACATCCAATTGTACCGTTTGCATGTGGATCGAAAATGTAGTACTGCAGGGGCTTGGTCTTCGGCATGGGCATGGGACAGCAGTTGGTAGCCAACAAACCGCAGTCGATTGTCAGCCTCCGCTCTGTTCGCGGGTGTGGCCAGCGCCTCTTTTTTTTTTTTTTTCGCTGAAGTGAGCCTGGGACATTTAGCGATGGCTGTGCAGCCGTGTGCACTCAGGGTGTGTCCTGTGTGACGAAGGTCCGCGCCGACACCCCGATTTCACAGGCGGAGTTGGCGGCGGTTGGCAGAGAACGGCGTTGAGTAGCGTAGTGCTGGTATGTCTTCTCCCCGAGCCCCACCCCCTCCTTCCTTTTGGGTACTGCGTGGTGGAAACCGATGGCGGTCACCGCAGTTGCGGTTGGCAAAGAGTGGCGTTGTCGAAGTGCATGGTCCCCGTAAGACCAGCACAGGAAGCGGACGTGGGGGTGTCGGTTGTGTGAGCTGCTTGTTTGTTGAGGTAAGGTCTGGGGAAGCGCAGGAAGTGTTGGGGATTGCAGGGTGACAGTGGCAAGGAGCAAGGGACCAGCAGCGAGCAGCAGCAAACGTAGCAGCGGCTACACATATCTGCGCGCGCACACACACACAGACACACACATCAGCGAAACCATGAGTTCTGAGTTCTCTCGCCTCGCTGGCAGGCACTTGTCAACTAGTTGCACTTTCGCTGATGGAAGTAGGAGTTAGGCCTGTTGAACCTCACAGGTTGAGCATGATTTGAATGATTTGGGCGTCACACACACACACACACACAGAGAGAGAGAGAGACACACACACACCCTGCTGCAAGGGGAATGTGGGCTGTAGTCCAGGTGCTCTGGGACGCCTCAGGACGTGCCCCTTCATTTCTCTTGTTTTTGCAAGGAGCTGCAGGTTCAGGTACCAGAAAAGGTGCCACAGGGCAAAGGCTCTGGTTGTTACGAGTCAGTCCGAGATTGGTGGCCACTGCTGTGCCACATTGAACAACAAAGCAGTCGGCGAACAGCGCCGGTGTTTTGGGCGCGAGGCTTGACAAGAGCAGGTGGAGAGCTCCACAAGTTCTTACGCATGGTGAGTGAGGTGGCAGGCATGCCAAGGCCCAGTGGGGGCTCCAGCAGCCAAGCAATTGCTTAGTGTGTGGGACACCCTACCCGGGGGGGGGTCGGTCAAAGGGTGGCTGGGTGGGTCAAAGGCCCTTTTCAGTGGTTTTTGAGAGGGGGCGCGACCTACGTGCCGCCCAGGAGTCTGCTAGCACCTCGGCGCCGGATGTGAGCCCCCAGGACGAGCCTACTCCTGCAGGCTCCGAGCTGGACCCGGCGCCGGAGGGCCACGGCCTCTCGCCCTCCCAGAATTGAGGGCACGCCGGAGGACGTGCATGCCGTCGGGTATCTGTGGCTCAATAAATGCAGCCACCCCCCCCCCCCCCGCCCCCGGGGGTGGGGGTAGGATTTTCTTGGGTGCTGGGTTTGCGAGCCTTGGAACTCAGGGGTTGAAATTTTTGATGTAGTGTTCACCCTATGAGGCACCTGTTGCACAATTTTCGGCAGATGGAAAGTAGTTGAATGGTTTACAGCATGGTCTTGAGAATGAACGGTTATGGGTTCAAATTCCAGTGGGTCCAGTATCCTTGTGGTCCAACATCAGGGGATGACAAACTCCACCAGTTTTTTTGGTCCCCACTTTCAGATTGTTTCATTTTTGTCATTACAGCTAGTGTGGGCCAACCGAGCAAAGGTATATCCCCCCCCCCCCCCCAGGGGGGGGGGTGGAAGTGGGTGGGTGGGTTGAAGGGTGGGTTTGTGGGTGGGTCACTTCCAGCCCTTGAGGGCCCCAACTCCCCCCCCCCCCCCACGGGGTCCCTAAGCAATAGCTTGCCAGCAGCCTTCCTCACCAGCAGACAGTACACCCGGGATGCCAGTCCCTTCGGTCCAAAACTCACCGGATATCAAGCCTGATCTAAGGTCGCCTCTTTGCTTCAGTGCGGCATGTTAGTCAGGGGAGGTCAACAGACGCGTTTTCGGTTTATTCACCTCATGGTGTGCATAGAGGACTTCCAGCTGCGCACGCCACCAGATTCCTAGGACCACCTCACAGCGCTTCCACCTCCGCGTACCCCAGTCTTCAGCCCACTCCCATACACCCCACTCAGTAGTGCGGAAGATGAAACGGTCAGTTGTTCTCTTAACCCACAGCTCACCCCCAATCCCTTCGACCCTTCCCAGCACATGAGCTCCAGCAGAACCCTTGGACTTCAGTGGACTTCAGCGGACTCACCCAAGGGGGCCTTCACGCAGGGAAGCAAAGCACGGAGATGGGATGCAGGATGCGTTAGGAACACAGACACCACCCCCTCTTGTTGCATGTTTGCCAGTATCCCTCAACCCAGTTTCCTGAAGCCCGTTGACGGGGCGCAAGAATGTCAGAACTCATGGTTCGGTCGCTTAACTTTGGGTGACACACACACACACACACACACACACACACACAGGGGGTGATGCCTTCTTTTTCACTGTGCGTCACGCATGGTAGTCCTGATGCAGGCACCCCCCTCTTTCAAGACAGGCAGCCCGCAGACCCCTGCAGGCCTTTCTCTAGAATATGCCCCCCCCCCCACACACACCTTTCTTTGTTCTTTGCTTGCTCCTTCACCTCTGCAGTCATCATACGCGCTGCAATATTCTGCAATGACAGGAGATCAACAGTGGAACCTTTTCCCCACTGCTCACGATTGCAGTATTCTGCCCCCCCCCCCCCCTGGCATCCCTGACAAGCTGCACCTTCAGTCATTCCCATGACCGAGGAGTTTTGAGGGTGGCTCCATGGGTGCCTTGATTTCGGTGACCCCTCCAGGCCCCACATGATTATTCTCCAGCAGTCGCTGGAACATTGGAGGCGATTTTTCTGCTTTACAGACGGTAAAGGCATTGTCTTGGCCGACATTTGTAACCCGGTGCCTCTGGAAGTGCAGGCCTGCAAGTGGAGGGGAGAGGAGAGGAGAGGAGAGGGAGGAGAGGAGAGGAGAGGAGAGGAGAGGAGAGGAGAGGAGAGGAGAGGAGAGGAGGGGAGTTGGCTCATCTAGGCCCTGGGAAGTGGGGTTTGCCTTTGTGCTTGGGGCTCCAGGGGCTGTCCTATGTGGCGCAAGCTATGAAGTGGAATGCCGCAGAGTTCTGGCGAATGGATTGATGGTGGTAGCCGCGTGTCACCATCGCAATCGGTGGTGCGGATCCAACAGCAAGCAACACTGACAAACCATGGCCGTGGTTGGCACTGCGTGCATTGAGAGCAATGAATGTGATGAAGAGCGATGAACATTAAATCGGTTGGACCACTTGCCCCCCCCCCCCCCCCGCAAATCACCTCGAAGAGAGGTTGTTAGATCAAGCGCAGGCGCGGGCGTCGTATACCCCCCCTTTTTTGGGGTCATTCGCGTAGCATACCCCAAGGCATGATATTGGATGTCCAACCCCTTGTAAAATCATTATTTTGCCCAATAAGGCCATCCCCCAATGGATTTTTTTTGATTCTGAGGCCTCTATCCCCTAAAACTGGATATCACTTTTTTGAGGGGGGGGTGGGGGGGTGGGGGGGGGGTCCAAAGTTTTCGCTCAGAAGGCTCCAAGCAGTGGGGAAGCTTAGTGCTGTCATGCAACTGCCGGTCGAATGGTCACGCAGCCGACGCACAGTTTTCGGTCGGCGGTTCGAATCCTGGCCGGCCAACTATTGGCGGCGGCGGCGGCGGCGGCGGCGCCGAACTCACCCACCAAAAGGTGTGGGGTTAGCTGCATTACCATTCGGCCACTGCTTGCCCTGAGGCGAAAGTTCTCCCCACTGCTTGGGGCCGCGTCTGCCACTGACAAAAAACCCAAACTGTGTGTTTCTGTTTGACTGACTGCTGGCCTGGCTAATGGACTGATTGGCTGACTGTCAACCTCTCTTCGAGGTGCACTGTCGAAGGCAATAGAATTTGGCTGCAGTTTGAGTCGTGGGGCAGGTATTCCAGTCTTACCCACAAGCCTGCCAGCCGCTGGGGCGGGAAATGTCAGTGAGTGCAGAAATGCGGTGTGGTATTGCAGCTTTTTCTTGGTTAATACACGTTGCAGGCCTCGCGGTTGGATGGTGGTGATGGTGATGGTGATGGTTACACGTGATCTAGTCGTGTAATTTTTTTTTGCGGTAAGTCGTGTAAGCCCGTCACACGCATTGCTGCAAAAAAAATACATTACACGACTTGACGATTTTTTTTGTACACGCGTTTACCGCAAAAAAAATTACACGATGTGACGATTTTTTTGTTACACGCATTTACCGCAACAAAAAATTACACGACTTACCGCAAAAAAAAGTACGCGATGTGACAATTTTTTTCCTACACACGTTTACCGCAAAATAAAATTACATGACCTTACCGCAAAAAAAATTACCAATTTTACTGAAATTGCATGCTTGTAGGCGATGTGCCCACATGTGGGCCACTTCTGATTTTGTCCCTGTGCTTGGCGTTGGGGACCCCGAGAATGTAGGGGTGACATAGCACTTCCGCCCTCTTTTGGGCCCCCGAGAAGGCAGGGGTGAGGCAGCCACTTCTGATTTTGTCCCCCGTTGTTTGGGGATCCCTGAGAATGCACGAGTGACGTAGCATTTCCGCCCTCTTTTGGGCCCCCGAGAAGGCAGGGGTGAGGCAGCCACTTCTGATTTTGTCCCCTTTTGTTTGGGGACCCCTGGGAATGTAGGGGTGACGTAGCATTTCCGCCCTCTTTTGGGCCCCCGAGAAGGCAAGGGTGAGGCAGCCACTTCTGATTTTGTCCCCCTTTGTTTGGGGATCCCCGAGAATGTAGGGGTGACGTAGCATTTCCGCCCTCTTTTGGGCCCCCGAGAAGGCAGGGGTGAGGCAGCCAATTCATTGGAGGCACTGGCATTGCCTTAATCTCTTTCGGCCACCTTATGTGTGTGGCCAATGTCACAAGACCGTGCACCTATGGTGCATGCATTATGAGGGGTGTGGCTTTTGCCTACACACTCTGGAGTGTCCAGTTCGTGGAAGGGCCCACCCTAACACGGACAAGTGGCTCTTTCAAAAGTGATCTTAGGAGGTAGACATTGAGGAGGTTTTGACCGCCACCCTCCCCAACAAACCCGTGTCCAGTGACGAGGAGTTGGACGTCCTTTCTAATCCTCCTTTGGCCTCTCCCCCAGGCAAGGAGGTGAAGAAAAAAGAGGTCTAGTCATCTGATTCGGAGATGGACCTCTTTGCGCCTCCCCCTACGGCCCTTTTGCCACAAAAGAAGGTGAAGGGAACGAAGGCCTTGCCAAGTGCCCCCCCCCCCCCTGGAAGGTGAAGGGAAAGAAGGCCTTGCCAAGTGCACCCCCTGTCGACCCTCCCACTTCCAAGAGGCGCACTCCAAGCACCATCCCGAGCGAAACAACCCCTTTGAGGGTGGGAGATTGGTTGGCGGACAAGGATATCTTGTGTTGGTTGAACCAAGAGGTCTGCCACATAGAAATCGATGAACCACGTTCGTGGACTCTGGCGGTTCTATATATCAAGAGAATGTCCAAGTGCATGCGGAGAGTTGAATCCAGCACAACACCAGACAACATGGCTTGGTGCCGTCGCCACATTTTTGTGGTTAATTCCAATGACAAGGAAGGGTTGCACTAGTTTGTGTGCCTCCGATTGTTGTGTCCGGTTTGAGCTTTTCACTATTTGGGTTTGGGAACCCCTAAGCTCCACCCATTTGATCCGTCTTTTCTTGATGGCCATGAAGAAGCTTTCGCCAACCACCAAGCACCGCGCCTTGGGATTCCAAACGGACGGTTGGTCTTGTGGTTTTCAAAGATTGAACATCGGGAAGCTAGTGGTGGAGCACCGGGGTCCTTTTTCCGATGTGCCCCTCGTCCCAATGGGTCCCGGTTTTGTGGACTATGTGCTCAGCATTGTTAATGCTGATCGTGCTCTGCGGGTCGTTGAAGCGCCCGGTGATGATATGGAGGGCGTGACCGAGCTTCATTGCCCTCCGGAGCCCCCGCCCTCCCCTGCACCCAAGTTGAAGGTGCACTTTCGGCGACCGAGGAGAGTGTTTAGGCCACCCCCACCCCACTTGAAGGCAAGGAGGCCTCCGCTGAGCCCACCATGCAAAGCCCGAGGCCAGGCCGCAACCTTCCATGGCCAC